>CM046062.1:39142261-39742261 GCA_025215515.1 Schistosoma japonicum | reverse complement strand
TGCCAATAACACTGATTATTGAAGATTATTATAATATAAATAATCTGTTGTTTTAAGTCATTCAGATCTTCATTGTGTCATAAGTGTAAACTACTGAGCAATGATTCGCAAGTAAAAGTCATTCAGTAGAATAACATCATTGAATTATATAATATTTGACAAGCAGGCACAACTGATTTATCACCGAGTAGTGACTAATGTCATATTTATTTACTTTCTTAGTACTGATCAATCAAATTTCAATGTGACCACTAATTTAAATGATTCTACAATGCATCCATACGGTTAATATGTTGAACAAGTGAAGAGAGGACTTTAAAACTTGTATCACTCTGTCTAATAGTTTGCGACTGTTATTCAGATCATAATTAATTTCCCTTAGAACTGAGATATTTACAGATAGTTGATCATTGAATAGTAAATAATTTCATAATTTGTTAATGCTGATATCACGAATTGATCTGAACCAGACAACCATTGATCACCTGGAAGCACTTGACAGCTGTTCTGTCCTAGTATGGGACTCCTCAGTAGTGCGCATCCACGACCCTGTTGGGGATCGAACCCAGAACCCTCTGGCTCCGCGACGAGCGCTTTGCCATTGGACCACTGAGCCGGCTCCTAATGATTGATATTTCTAATTCAGTCAATTCGTGTTACGTTTGCGCGACCTCATCCATTGTCATCGGTGAGTTACTGTCTCACACCCGATACGATTGAACTCCACCGATCACGTCTTCACACTAGAACTCCAGGAATTACCTCAAGGAGCTAGTCACTAGTGAGCTGATAATTAGTTACAAATAAGGGGGTTGATGTGGAGATAGTTAATTTGTTAATGCTGATATTAACAATCTCCACAACAACCCCCTTAATATCATAATTGTTAAATCTTTTTTATTGGAATCACATAATAAGCATTTATTCTTTTAATGTTCTACATAGTACTTTAATGAAATATACCTAATTGTATAAAACTTACATCATTCTAGATTGTGCTTTTTTTTTCTGTCAACTTCCTTTGATTACTTAACATTTAATAAATATGAAGTTTATGCAAATATACAATAAAAACTTTGAAATGAATTTGAAAAAAAAAGAAAAAATAACAAAGAAATATTTTTTTAACTGTAACAATAACAATGAAAACAATGATGAAAAAGAAAAGTTAAAAGAAAAAAATTTTCAATGAATACTTATTTTTTTCTTTTTGATCAAATTATTATGATGTAAACAAAACAATATAGAATATGTATAGCTTTATACCAAATTATAATTAGTATAAGGTAATCACACGTGTGTATAAATGTACTTTTATTAATAATCATTTGTATCTTCTTGCATACTTTCCTTTCTACAATTAAAACAAGAAAAATATTTAAAAAAATAATATGATAATAATAATAATCAATAATGTTTACTATCAAAATTTGTTAATTTCTATTGTTCATTATTCTTATTAGTATTTTTCATTGTTTTACGAAAAGAACCGTATTGATTAATGATTATGTTTTTCATATATATATATATATATATATATATATATATATATATATATATATATATATGGGATGTTTGTACTGATTTTATTGACAAATTATTGATTAAATAGGGAAGTGATTAGATTGTTGTGGTTATATGGGGATAAGTATTGAATTCGGTTGTTTTTATTCGTCACTGATTGATATCGTTTAGGAATCAATGAGAACCAGAGAGCACTGGATACATGTTATGTGCAAAGGTAGGACTCTTCAGCAGTGAGAACACTCTAGTTGAACCTACGACATTCAGGTCTCAAGGCGACTGCTCGACCATCTGTACCAGCGCGACAAATGGCGTCTAGTGGTAGGATTTACACTTTCATCAGTGTATGATATAGCGCGTCGATCATATGTTGTCATTGGTGATAATTGTCCTACTCCCAACAAGTCTGAACTCCTGTAGTTGCGGCTTCTTACGAGAACTTCAGGAACATCCTGAAATTAATCACTAGTGACCTGATTATTTTAACTGAATTGAGATAGTTTTCTGGAGATAGATATCAAGTTTAGTTGCTTGTATTCGTTGCAGATTAATATTGGTTGAGTACCAGTGAAAACCAGAAAGTAATAGATAGCTGTTTCGTCCTAATATGTGACTCCTTTTTAGTATAAACCCTTGGTTCCATCAGTACTCCTTGGTTTTCAGTAATACTCAACTTATGTTAGTCTGTGACGAATACAAACAACTAAATAGCTAGGAATAGTATATATGTTTCCTGGCTAGTGATACCTTTAATTGTGTTTTCTTTGCAAGAATGATATCAATATTCATTCAATCACATGAACATCTAACTGGTACTTTGGGTTTTTGAGGATAGATGATAAGAAAACCTATATGCTAGTTGGCACTCGTCAGCAAAGCACATTTGTAGTCTTGTAAAGCGCAGATTCTCCTAGTGAGATTAGAACTAGTATCAATCAATACAACAGTTTGTGGCATTATGGTGAGCTATTTTGGTTGTGATTGATCTCCTAAAGACTGAAATTTTTGAAATTGATCTATGTGTAGTAGCCAACGTACGAAACTAGGCATATTCTCTAATGACTTAACAAACACATTGGTTATTATCATTTCACTTCTATATCATATGAGTAATTTTTTTTTCACAATTGGATAAATAAAGTTCATGTTCCTTTAATTAGTTTTTCTTACATTTCAGTATTCTTTGTTTCTGTATATTTTTTTGCAATAGCTGATTATTTTCGTTTTAGAAAATACTACTGAAATTGAATGATTTCTTTCGAACATATTGAATATACTTTGACTAACTTTCAAATATTCAGTGGTAGTTCATCTTTTGGCAACATGATGAATTAAATACATGGTTTGTGATCATTTGATATAAACTCATAAGTAGTATGTAGGAATATATAAAAAAATGTTAATTTATCAATCATTCACACCCATCTCACTTGGTGCCTACTGAAAAAACAATATAATGATGTTTCTAACCTGTGGAGGTAATTGTTACAAATTCTAGCATAAAAGATAAGATTGTGTTCTTTCATGTTGTAAACTATTTCATGAAATTACTAACATTTAGAAATGAAATGCATGTGAGGAAAATTTCCCCATTGATTTCCACCCAAAACTAATCAGTATTAAATGTGATACATGCTGGTATAGATTTATTAAACTTTATAGTTACAGTCGAAACTAGTTAGTCAACAAAACCCCAAAAACGTGACATTAGTAGTATTGCACATCCATCCATCACAGTAAATTTAAGGCTTATACAGAGATAAAGAAAGGTGGCAAGATGAGAAGTAGGGGCTATAGGGCAATAATGTATCCAATACAGCGATTGTCATAATGTTGTCAGTGATGAAGAGAGCTCACAAGCAATCTTCATGACAGTTTTCTTACTAACTTCTGTTGCTTCTAAACCCGTTAAATCTTATGGTACTTTCCACATTTACACTCTTTAATAGAAAGATTAATTTGCTATTTGATATTACTTTCGCATATTAATTACAAATTCAACATCAAATGGATGTGCTACTGGTGTGTAGTGCCGACACCTCATGTAAATATCTTATACAAATTTGGCTGAATTACAGCTACTTTTACAGTATTCATTGACTTCGATGAGAGAACCATCTGAAGTCAAAGAATGCAGTACAGTTGTTTTTTTTTCATAAAACAGTGCTGGTCACATACGAAACTAGGACTTTTAGAATTGTATGATAAGAACCGAAACTATGTAACCGGATTGCTTTCGATGATGATGGAGACATTTTGTTTATCGCTCCTAATTGATGTTGTATTCTATCAGTAATTAGAATTCGACGACATAACTTGAGAATGCTGAAAATTCTCATGATGTAAATTAGAATGATACATGTAAGTCAACAAACATTGTTTTCAATTACATTTTCACCAGGCTCTACTCTAATATGAACAACTCTAAATACAACAATACTTATGTAATAATATGAGAAATATTAAGCTAATTAAGGCAATTTATAAGACAATGGTGATAATCAAATAGACTGACTACATAATCTATCATAATTAGTGTTATGTTTTCTCAGATGAGAAAAACGCTTAGGGTTCTTATTGATTTGTACGGTCCGCGATACGATACAGCTAAATAATCTAGGGTAGCTGGATTTTATATCTAACTTTCTAGTTAGTTTGTATGGCTAGTACGAATCGTTATCTCTGATACTTGTACTTCAATCGGATACCATGATTTGTCCCTTCCCAACCTACAGCTACTGCAAAAGACAAGACTTGTAGGAAGATTATATTGTGGAGCAAAAATACGAGACAACGTTTATATATCTCACATTTGAAACTGAATTAATTTATGAAAATCTACAAATCAATCTTACAAGAAAGTCAATGCAAAGCCTTTCGCCTGACTTAATGAACGATTATATTTTGGGGGATTTTAAATTTCCAACAATTAGTAAGAGATGCAAATGTGTAGTCAAAGAGTAGATAAATTAGTAGTAATAAAAAAAATAAAAACAGCTTGAATAAGTATTTCAATACAGGACGTAAATCAGACATTAAAATACTAGTCATCAAAACTAATTACGTAACATGAAGATATGAATAGACAGAATTAAGAAAATAGATAGTGAAAACATTAAACGAAATAGGGTACAACGAGGACTAAACAAAGCATGACAATAGATATGGAAAGTACATGAAATCATTATGTAAGTTTTATTTGACCAGGGAATAAATAGGAGTGTCATATTTCTTCTTATTGCATACACCAGGACTGTCAGTTCTAATCCCCATGGCTTGTAGTAATGTGTTATAGGCGAATTCAAACACGTCAGGAAGTTGTAATGGTATATGGTACACTGTTTCAAATGCCTTCGTTCTTTCAACTGCATGCCCGCTATCTATCAGATGAGTTAGGAGGATCTACAGATACCCTTTGTCTGGTTTATTCCAAATCATGTTGGAAAGTGCTCATTCATTCATTGGTTAACTTACCTAATTGTATGCCCTTCACAAGATCGAGACGATTTGAGGAATTTGGTATGAAGTTTTGATTGATTGAATTCATCAGAGTTTGATGTTGGTAGTATACCAATAAAAACTAAGAAACACTGTACAGCTGTTTCGTCGTAGTATGGGACACCTCAGCAGTGTATATACCAGATTCTGCTCTAGACGCTTTAAGATAGCAAACGCTTAACTTTCTGTACCACTGGACTGGCACCCAGTTGTAAAATTCCTACTTCTATCAATTTATGACATAGATTGATGATCATATATGTTGGGGATGTTAGATCCCCAAAACTCACTTGGCAAACCTGTGATTTTTGTGATTTTATTATGTAAATTTTAATTTCCTTTTTTCGCGCCAAAAAGTCCCCTTCTCACCTTCAGTTCGTGTTTCCCATTTGGTAAGACACTAAATCTTACTGATTTGTTGTTTATTTTAGTACGCTATTTATGATATTCCAAGGACGCTCTCTGTTTTTGTATATATACGCATGAGTTGTGTGTGATGATGTCGTCTGACAGGCTGCCTGTGGAATTTACCGCTTCTTGCTGTCTTTGAACTTCTTACTCTAGTTAGCTGGGCTGGTGTGCTGCGGAATAGCTTAGCTTCCTGTTACTGTTTCGCTGATCTTACGTTCGTTAGCGGTTATCTAGGTGTCACCATAAACTCGCGAAACCTTAGCAATATATTGTCATTAATGATAACTATCTCACTTCTAATAAATCTAGACTCCAATCTTCAATAAATTACATTATGATTAATTTTTTTTTCAGTATTCATTAACTTTCAATACAATCAAAAAAATAATACTTATACTTAAGTGATATACTTTATTTATGTAATTCATTTAAAAAAAAAATGATAATTTTCAATACTTTTTTACAAGTTAAATAATTAATCGAAATAAAAATAAAATAGAGAACCTTTGCAATTTCTTAGTAAACATTATTATTACATAACACATCAGCCTACATTAATTCTTATCATGGATACTATAAATCACTAATTACAATTTCACATGGTTTTAATTTTGTTGTTTGTTTATTTTTTTTTGTCATTTAAAATTGACTATGTTTTTTTTTAATGTCTTTTAATTATTTCAAACTTATACAATTTCATTTATATTTTGAATAAACATTTTGAACATTTCGATTGAAGTTACTAGTGTTATGCTGGGCGATTAAAGCAGAGTAACAAACTCTCAGAACTGTGTTTTGAGAACACTATTTCAATTATTCTAACTGTAGGTAATGTAAACATCTTGTTTCTATGATTGTTACATTCCTCTTACCCTATCCTCCTGATTAGTATATTTACTCTTAGTATATTGTTTCTTACTATGAACTACAGTTAATTGGTGGTGTACAAGTTATCCCTATTCACTGCCACTATTTCCTTCGTTCTAAATTAATGTTAATTTCCTAATTGGTTCGCTGTGTGGTCTGGTTTGATATACATATAAACGAATGTATGAAATATAATTCGATTCTGTCTGGTTAGTCTGTTGGCTCATGTTCTTTTATTTCCGGCTTGAGACTAAGCAGGCATAGGGCAGATGCACAATTATCGACTAGGCACACCTAATTGGTATTCAATCAACCAACTGAAAATTTCTCACGTCATAACAGTTAGTACCGCACTTTTGTTATTCATTGAATGTTTCGTATTCAGCACTTTTAAAGATTTTTCTGTTTACTTAATGTGTGTAATTGTTGCATAGAGTTTAACTATTGTTTAGGTATTTGTTCAAAGTCATAAAATTGTGTATATTTATGTTTTCCCAATAATATTTTAAGCTGCATGACAATCAACAAGTTAAGAGTAGATAGGTGAAGATGGCTTCAAATAGCTTAAACTAAAACTTTGGTGATAGTAACTATTCAGTATGTAGTACTCACTCATTAGCAGGTAAATAATCCATCGACAGTGCATTCTGTAAACACTGAAAACGTTGTGGATAATCTTGAAAAATAATTCAATTTCAGCCATTCGATTATTTTCATCCACAATATCAGGAAAAGTTTGGCAACAGTTTGTTTTACTTAAATAAAATGTTAGCATCAATTCTAGGACAACCGATAACCGAAAAAGCAATAAACAGAAGATTCTAAACATTTTATTTTGAATTTGACAAGACAAGAAACAAACATTTGAACAAAATAAGTCAGATTCGTTTTATTTCATCAACGTCTCGTCAGCCACATACAACCTATTAGAACTCATTATCAATATTATACACAATCAATAAAACACCTTACAAACCGCACTCAGAATCAAACGAATGCACGGAGCACCGTCATTATCTTATTTTTCAAAAAGGGGAGGTGTTAGGGATTCATAATCCCTAAGAATACAATGGTTGACTATTTAGATGAAAGAAGTTGTATTGATTTTTTATAAGACTGATTGTAGACTTTCATCAATTATTTTTATTTCAATGTGAGTTCTACTCTTAAATACAGTTGACAGTATTTCATTGTATTAATTAAATATTAATGATTTCACTTGATGAATAATCATTGTAAATTGATTGACATAAAAATCGATGTATTATGTAAATACAATTGGCAGGTACGCTGGTTCACAAGTCTTGTCTCAGTTTTGCTCCACAATACAATCTTCCTACAAGCCAAGTCTTTGTAATAGCTGTGGGCTGGAAAGGGAACAAGTTGCGGTATACGTCTGAGGTACAAGTATCAGAGATAGCGTTCGCTCACGCACCCTCAAAATTCTAGCGTCACAACAGTTGATCTCGATGATTCCATTCCTTAATTGTTTCGTTCTTCATCGGTATGATTCGTCGTTCCTAACTTGATTTTCACTTACACACTATACTCGAATGCATCGTATTTTAATTATATTAATTGTATTTGAGTCATCATTCCATTATGATTCTGTGTTATGACCTGTAATGAATGTCATTTGTAAGGTGTTTTATTGATTGTGTATAATATTGATAATGAGTTCTAATAGGTTGTATGTGGCTGACGAGACGTTGATGAAATAAAACGAATCTGACTTATTTTTCTCAAATGTTTATTCCTTCTTCTTTTAAGTTCATTATAGGAATTAAATGTTGAAATAGGTAAATTATATTATTTTATTCAACAGAAAGACTTTTATTTATTTATTTCATTTTTCTGATGTCTTTATACTTAGTAAATTATTTCTGTCAGGTAATATAACCATTATATTTTGAAATTTATCAACCAACTTATTTGATGGAAGTTTGAATTATTTCATTGGACTCTTGATTAGTGGTGAAAATGATTAAATATTCGCCAGGAATCCTGAAGGTGCCAGAATGCAAACGGCTGAATAGTCTCATACGTGAATGAACCAACTCTCCAGTACTCCCTGGTATTTAATAGTACCTTACCAACAACAATCAAACAAGAAAAGTTCGTGAAATTTTATATATTTAAGTAGAACCTTCTAAGTTCTACTGTCAAATAATGCTCATTTCATATGGACACATAAATTTTACTTAAAATTAAGATTTGAAAGGTATTATCATTTCTCTCTCTCCACATTAAAATATTTTTATCAGTACATTTAGTGTATGTAGATCATATTTAACAGCATAACTGTATAGATAGTTGTCACAATTATAAACGTTTAGCGTAACCTACATGTGCACTTACTTATTATACAAAATTATTAATCGAAGTATTCAAGCATACAATAACTGCGTTATTTGTTACACTCAAGTTTCAATCAGTTATTTTCAAGGTATCATATCTGATAACATCAATATTTATGTGATTTTATCTACCATACGAACTTCTACTTTGATTAATATTTTTCTAGTCTCATAGCTGAACTATACTGGCTTGAATTCTTGGAAGATTATCGAATAATAAAGTGTTTCAAAAATGTTAATAACTCAAATATCGACACTAACTATAACTTCCAACTAATTAGTTGCGAACACTCGACATCTAACATAATTCAGTTTGAATATGAACTATATTATGATTATATTGTTAGGAAGACAACTGTAATCGACAGAGTCAAATTAATACTCATGACTAGACATGAAACATTAGTGCTTGTTCATTAAAGGATTATTAGACTAAAGAGTAAGTAACGAAGAGTGGCATCAAAGTCCCAATGCATCAAATGTCAATGATTTACACTTCATTATTACGAATTAGTTGATTAAATACGCCACAATTTGGTGTTGGCAAGATACTATTGGAAGCCAGGGAGCAATAGACAGCCGTTTCGAAGTAGTATCAGACTCCTATGCAGCACAAAATGATGGGAGTGAAGATTCCACCATTAGAGGCCGACCCAAAGGTGCAGAGGGCCAATTGTTCACCGACCTGAAGTCCATGGTGCGGAGTCTATGGTACCCTTTGCTGAAAAGTTTCACACTAGAACAAAACAGTTGACCAGTGTTCCTTGATTTTCAATGGTATCCTGCCAACATCGAATTGTGGCGTATTCAATCAACTAAATTAAATACCAGTCTCCATAAACCATCTCAATTCTATTACCAGTTAGTTTGCTATAAAAATTTCTTAAATTCTAAATATTGTTACAGGTTACAAGACAGAAAGTGGAATAAAACAACCATTAACAAAGTCCAGTAAGATCATTCAGAATCACTCATTCACGTAATTTAATTAGGCCTTTAGCTATGTCGTGTATATCCTAAACACATAGTCATATAGATATCATAACCTTAGTCATATCTAACGAAATTTTACCTGGTTGGTTAGATTCGTTACAGATTGATCTTGGAATGGTATCATTGAAAATAAATGAGAACTGGGCAGCTATTTCAACTCTGCCTGGAGTCCCTCTAGGGTTACTGCCAGTCCCAAGCCCAGATAAAGGGGGAAAGTTAAGCATGGGGTTAGCAAACCCATTCCGTTAAAACAATAACCTGCTAAGCAAAAGCCAACTAGTAAAAACCTTTATAACCACTTTGACTCTGCATTGGGAGTTGGAACGTCTGTTACGACGCCTCATGGTGATAGCCGAGTTTCTTCGGAAGCCACGAGCCGATATCGCTTCCGACAACCAGAACAACAATTAATATAGGAACAAGGAATGTCCGCCTGATGTGAGAGACAGGGAGAAGCATCCAAATAACTGAAGAAATGAAAAGATACAACATGAAAATACTTGGAATAAGTGAAACCCATTGGCTATAAGCTGGACATCAAAGATTATCTTCACGAGAAGTGCTTTTATACTCTGGTCACAAAGAAGAAAACGCCTGACATACAAGGAGTTGTACTAATGTTGTCCCAAGAAGCATGGAAGGCACTTACACGATGGGTAGCTCATGGACCTAGGATTGTCAAAGCATCCTTCAAGATGAAGAAGGAGGAGATTACAATGAATGTCATCCAATGCTATGCACCCACCAGCGACAGCCACGAGAACGACAAAGATCAGTTCTACAGCAAGGCTGCAGTCAATCATCGATAAATGCTCAGCCAAGGACTTGATCATTCTGATAGAAGATTTCAACGCCACGGTTGGAATGGACAACAACGGATATGAAGACATCATGGGACGACATGGACTGTGAGAAGGGGACGAAAACGTTGGGAGGTTTGCAAACCTATATGCCTTCAACAAAATGATTATAGGTGGCACCGTATTCCCCCACAAACGTATACACAAAACTACATGGATTTCACCGAACCACATTACGAAGAACCGAATCGACCACATCTGCATCAATAAAATGTTTAGCAGGACCATGGAAGACGTAAGAGCAAGGAGAGTAGCTGACATAGCTTCAGATCATCATCTGGTGGTGGCTAGAATGAAAGTGAAGCTGAAGAAGCACTGGACAACTGGAGCAGCAGTATTACGAAAGTATAACACAGCCCTTCTCCGATATACTAACAAATGCAACGAATTCAACATAATTCTCAACAATAAGTTCCAAGCACTTCATGATCTACTAGAACAAGGTGGGACTAATATCGAGGACAACTAGAAAAATATTAAATTAACAATAGCTTCAACATGTTAGGAGGTTATGGGTGGCAAGAAACAACACCACAAAGAATCGATTTCTGTTGGCCCTCTGGACATGATTCAAGAAAGGAGGAGCAAAAAACTAGCAATTAATAGCAGACGGACAAGAACAGTGAAAGCCAAAGCACAGGCCGAATACGCAGACGTCAACAAGGAAGTGAAGAGGAGCATTAGGTTGGATAAACGGAAATATGTTAGAGACTTAGAAATGACAGCGGAAAAAGCTGTAAGGGAAGGCAACATGAGGCACCTATATGATACAACGAAGAAGCTCGTTGGGAATTTCAGTAAACCAAAGCGGCCAATCAAGAACAAGGCTGGATAGCTAATCAGTGAAGTGAATGAACAACGAAACAGGTGGGTAGAGCACTTTGAATAACTCTAGAATAGACCAGCCCCACTGAATTCGTCAGTCATCGAAGCAGCAGCCACGGATCTCCTCATTAACACCGACTCACCAGCAGTCGAAGTAATCAAAATGGCCATCCGAAAAATCAACAGTGGCAAGTCAGCAGGGCTAGACAATATACCAGTTGAGGCGCTGAAAGCTAATATGGAAGCAACTGCAAAGTTACTCCACATTCACTTCAGAACAAATTTGGGAGTAAGAACAAGTGCCAACAGACTGAAACGAATGATACCTCATCAAGATACCAAAGAAAGGAGATGTCAGCAACTGCGACAACTACAGAAGCGTCACTATTCTTTTGATACCAGGAAAAGTCTTCAACAGAGTGTTATTAAACCGAATGAAAGGCCTAGTCGACGCACAACTTCGAGACCAGCAGACCGGATTTCGTAAGGGCCAATCGTGTATCGACCGAATCGCTACCCTACGATTCATTGTTGAGCAGTCAATTCAATGGAATTCATCCCTTTACTTTAATTTCCTCGACTACAAAAAAGCATTCGACTAGCATGGATAGGAGAGTATTATGGAACCTTCTACAACATTATGGCTTTCCAGAGAAGATAGTCAACATCATACGGAACTCCTATGACAGGACTACATTATAAATTCCTACATGGAGGTCAACTCACAAATTCATTCGATGTGAAAACCGGTGTTAGACAAGGTTGCTTACTATCGCCCTTACTCTTACTGCTGGTAGTTGAATGGATCATGATGACCGCAGCATTCTAAGACAATCTTGAAATACAGTGGACAACATCGAAGGAACAAGATGGCTTAGACTTTGCAAATGATCTAGCTCTCCTACACCACACACAGCATCAAATGCAGATGAAGACGGACAAGGTAGCAGCAACCTTGGTAGTCAACAATAGGCCTCAACATACACAAAGGGAAAAGCAAGATCCTCCGATACAAAACAACGAACACTAACCTGATTTCACTTGACGGGGAAATTCTGGGAAATGTAGAAACATATACATACTTGGGCAGCATCATCGATATACAAGGAGAATGTGATGCAGATGTGAAGGCGTGGATTATCAAAGGCAAGAAGCAGCATTTCTACAACTGAAGGACATCTGGAACTCAAACTAGCTATCAGTCAACATTAAAGTTAGAATTTTCAATACAAATATGAAGACAGTTCTGCTGTACGTAGCTGCTGTTGAAAATTGTATAGAGAACTACGAAAAGCATCCTTCAGAAGATACAAGTATTTATGAGCAACTGTCAGCGTAGGATACTTCGGATCCATTGACCAGATACCATTAACAACAACCTCCTATGGCAGAGAACAAATCAACTTCCAGCCTAGGAAGAAATTAGGAAAATACGTTGGTGGTGGATAGGACACACACTGAGGAAACCACCGAATTGTGTCACAAGACAAGTATTAACATGAAACCCTGAAAGTCATAGGAAAAGTGGGAGACCCAAGAATACACTGCATCGGGAATTGGAGAGAGACATGAAGAGATTGAATGGCTCTTGGGACGGACTGGTAAGGAACACTTAGGAGAGAGTTGGTTGGAGAATACTGGTTGGCGGCCTATACTCTGCATGGGGTAATAGGCATTGATTGATTGGGCAGCTATTTCATTTTAGTATAGTGCTTCTCAGCAGTGCCTACTGTCGTTTCTACTAATGAGTCAAACCCATGGTCTTTAATATTTACAGCAAATACTTGACCATTTTCGTCATTGGTCCAGAATCCAGTAGTAGGATTCCTAGATAATTAAACGGAATCGAAGGTGAGTACTATTGAGGAATCTCAAACCAGGATGAAATATCTGCCTAGTTTTCCTTGGTTTTCAGTGCTTGTCAACCATGATCAATCTTTGATGAATCCCAAAAACTACAACTTAACACATCTCCATGAACCGCCTCAATTCAATTAAATTTACACTTACTCTACAGCATACTTTTAAACAGTGATTATTTTATAAATATTCAATTTTATTTCTTAATTAACCAATCATAACTTAGTATTACCAAATAATAACCTTGAAATCGAGTATTTAATCACTGACATGGACAACTAGATGTCAAAAGGGAATAATTTTAAATTAAGTGAGTGAATGTTTTTTTTTCATCAAAGCTAAAACAATTTGTACATCTCATTACGTAATATGTTTTCAGTGAATATGAATTCGGTCTGTGTTTATTGCAAACAAACAGCGAACATTCATTTTGCATACAGACTAATTTTAGTTTAAAAACAAGCCTCTAAGAGACAAATATTTAATGTGTAAAAGTTGATTTAAGTAATATGTCATTACAACAACTTTATAAGTGAAACCAGTAAGTTAATGAACTGAAGTAATTTCGTAGTGAAAAGTAATAAGTGTAGTTGTTTGGACTCGTCTCAGACTTATGTCGATTGGGTACCACTGAAAACCAGGGAAAACTGAAAAGCTATTTTATCTCAGTAAACAATTCCTCAGCTGTATACACCTTCAATTCCGTCGTGGAGTCAAACCCCCGGTATTCAAGATTCACAATGAATACTTAGCCATTTTCACTACTGGTCCAGAGTTCAGTAGTATGATTCCTAGATGAATAAGCAGAGTAGAGGATGAGTACTACTGAGGAACTCCAAACCGGGATGAAATATTCATCCAGATTCCCTTGGTTTACAGTGGTACCCACACCATGATCAGTTTGTGATGAATACTACTACAAATCTTTCATTTCTCAATTATTTTACTCCCATAGCTACAATAAGAATGTTGTTCGCACACTTATTTATATCATAATGCATTAAAATAACCGTTTCATAACTTAGTGTAATGAGGAAGGTAAACTGGAACTTTATAGTTGAAATTAAGTTGACTTGTCTATCTGAATTTCCTTTCCTATTTAAAATGTGCAAGGCGATTTAGTAACTACCAGAATAAATAATTTTCTTTAAATGAAGATTGTGTTTTTGATTTTTTTTTTTCCAATCTATTGATTGTTTAATCCCTAAAATTTTATTTTTTAAGCATCAACTCTTAGATGATAATATAACCCAATGCAATCCACACTAATTCGCCAGTAAAGTTAAGCTAAACTAGGCATAAAACTGCCTTGTTAGTTATCATGCGATCATCGTTATAATTTCTGACATAGAGCGATCGTATAGTAAGCTTAGTGATAAATTTCTCACACTTGAAATGTCCGAAGTAATTACTAATGGAGTTCAGACATGTTGGGAGCGAAATGTTATCAACAGTGGTATTACATGAAAGTTACATTACATCTTAAATTAAATAAAGCAAAAATTCTTACAATTAATGTCACTTGGCCCAGTATTACTGATGGTTAGGCTTCGGCCACAAAATCTTAAGGTCACAGGTTCGATTATTTGGTGAGGTCGAAAGTGTGTACAGCTGATGAGTTTCATACTAGAATGAAACAAATGTCCTATGTTCCTTGATTTATTGTGGATGCATAACCGTGATCAATCTGTGATGAATACAAATAACAAATTAAAAATAATCTCCACCTAAACAACCTCATCACAATTATCTGTTTAGGTCTAAATGTTATGGAAGTTATCAGAAACTACAAGGTGTGTGAATGTTATAAATGTATTTAGATCAAAATGAGCCTAACCATAATGAATCAGCTCTTTAGTACCCTCTGGAATCCACTCAAAAATAGAGTGAAATAATTTATGTAGAAATTAGTTAATAGCCCCATGATTATATATATTTAGAAGTAAAATTCTAGAAATGTTGAACTGTGGAAGACAATTGGATTTAGATTGTGTGCTTCGCCCTTTTCGCGAGTGGTCAGCTGGATAAATTTGATTCTGCTGTATTGATGTTCACATTGAGATCCAAACCTAACGAGTTTTGCTTTAAATGCCAACAATTTAACCACTGAGCTATTGAGTCCGATTAGACAGTAACTTTTCAAATGAATGGGATGTTTTAAGCTTTTCCAGTTGACAATTGTCAATCACAACTCAACTGGAGTCCTGGACTCCACTTCCAGCCATATTATAAATAAACATACTAAAATTTGCAGTTTATTCATAACTATTATAATGATGTATTCACTTGATAATCATGTCATGTTTTTTTAATTGATATAATCATAAGTTCAGTTGATTAATTAGTGTCAAGAATCGATCGTGTAATTGATAAGTAATAACTAATATCATCAATAATAAATGAGCTTAATTACACAATGAACTGATGACTAAAGTTAAAAATGTTAACAATTAAACTTCAAACTATTAGGTCACTGGTATCAGATTGACATTATTCGTATTGTGGTTGCATTTTTAGTTCTTGGTTGTAAGTATCACCAGTAAGAGATTCGTTACTAATATCGTTGAGAACTTAGATTGTTAGAAAAGTGATCATTCATTTGAAGTATTGTCCTTATTAATATGATTTACCTGCTAAATATTCTCTTATCGGACCAAAATGATGCACAATTAGGTTTTAAAAAATTTAAGAATATAATAAAATGCCTAGTTCATAAAATGTACACCATAGTTCAGATATTCTTGAAATCATACTAGCGTCAAAATATGAAAGTTGTTGGTTTATTCGCACATGAAGTCAATGAGTTACACTTATATTAGTCAGTAAATCAGCTCATTAGTTTTTTAGAGGTTTTGTGGCATAAACTACGTTATATAATCATATTTATCATAATGTTATCATAGATGTGGTGTTTCTATTTTAGTTTTCATATTGCTTAAGAAATATAATAAAACTGTTGCTTTGGCTGTGGAGAATGAATTTAAGGTTTTTAAATAAATAATCAGTACTTTATGCATTCATTTCTCAACCGAGTAATTGTATTTATTCTATCAGACTAATGAGTATTAACTAATATATTGTCACCATTAAACTAGTTAATACTAATACACAATGTACCGTTTTATGTCAAATAGCCAGATGAAATCTACAGGAAGTCATGAAACTAAGTTTCTTGATAGATGTTACTCATTGGGAAAATATTAATATTTACGCATCTAATCACTAAATAAGACTCTATGGTGTCTCTACTGAACACAAAATCCAAAATCTTCAGATTTAGTAATAAACACATTATCCTTGGAAACATCGAATCTATCTATATTGATCCTGACTTTCAACCCCAGTTGGAATGGGTTTCTAATACTGAAAAACAATCACGAGTTGCTTTATACAGAACATCGACATTGTACTCCACTTTCTAGTTAAGCAGTTAGAGATAACGATTTAAACACCGAATATATTGATATATCGATGCGTAGATTAAAAACTTCTATTAATTGAAGACTGTTTGGGCAGGTGACTCATATCAGTTTCTTTAATTACAACAAACATTGGAAAATACAGTTAAAAATATAAACGAATGGATTATTTAAGTAATTGAAAAATACTGTTTACCATCAAAGAGATTGAATCATGCCATATAATGAAAACTCTACTGAAAAACTCGTATTTTCATTCAATGTTTAGTTTTACTTGATTATAGGTGAAAATAGCCGTTGACAGTTTAACTGGTTACATTGTAATGAGACCTACTTACCTGATTGATCACCACTAATCACTTTTAATCAATCAGTCTATTTGTCGCAATTAATTGAATAACCTCAATTGTGACAAAATACCTAACAAAATACCTAACAATATGGTTTCAAGTAAAAGAATGAATTTCGTACTTCAGTATTTCAATCAATATGGTAATTGTTATATAAAAAACAGATGATCAACTGATCACTAGTTCTTTATGAAACACTGTAAATAGAATGCAAATATTATTAGTAGTAATTTTAAGCGTAGGCAACTATGGTGTCAATATTACCAAAGGTTAATTATTAATCAGTCAGATAAATTTCAGAGTTACATTTTCATTATATATATATATATATATATATATATATATATATATATATATATATATATATATATATATATATATATATATATATATAGTAGGACATTCACTGCTTTGTAACAAATGCTTCCCTCTTGATCTATTAACTAACGAAACAGGACATATCTCTTAGAAAACCAGGTAAGAATTCAGTTCTGAATATCCTGCCATAGTCGTATGAATCTTGTATAATTCCTCAACGTTTACCAAAAGTCATGGAAAATGTCACAAATGCCTCGACTAATCAGTATCTTTAAAAAATCTTCATGAAAAGTAATTAAGTTTTATTTTATTTTATTTGAACAACTACTACATTCGTTTACTACTTAAGACTATTGAAATGGAAATCAGTATTCCATTAGTTTTTATCATTAATTATTTCGTTACTTAGCATGACGATTATCTAGTATAATTGATGGTAAATGACCTAGTTAAAGATAATTCAACTCGGTTTCTTACTAGAGCCATAAAAGTTGATTTTAAAGCTGTTGGTTATTAAAGGTTATCATTTTAAGGAAAATTTTCATTACACGTTGGAATTAGCTATAGAGATGAATTGAAAATTAAGTTTTCTTGGACTTTGGTAGTATTGAATAATGGTTGCGTCATATTACGAATCAACTTGTTAGTGATGTCTTCTATTACTAAATACTGAATAAGTGGTTTAAATAAGAACATGTGAACTCCAATACCATAAGTTATATAAGCCTATAGTATGAAAGCGATCCCAAACTAGAATGGTACAACTTTCCACAATTACTTGGCTTCGAAATATTCACAAGTCAATTTCAGTCCGTGAATTAAAGTGTCATCATATCATTTATTATTATACTTTGAATAATTTCTACATAACTATTTTATAACTCTTAATATGAATGTTGTCTTTCTTGGATTTTCAATATTCTCTTTTATAGATTATGTCCGGAATTGTTCTTCTTCGAGCACATACACGAAAGCAAGTCAAATAATAATGGTATAAAATCTAAACAAGAAAATGTATATATGTCGTCGAATAATTCTCAACAATTGCATAATTCTTTAAGATTTATAGAAAATGAACTTCTTGATTTAGCTAATTATAATGAATTTCATTTCATGGAAGATCACAACAAATCGCAAACCCATTTCTACCATTCACCTACTAATAATACATCTTATGGAACTGTAAATACTCCAAATACTGATAAACAACATATAAGGTATTTGTGAAACATATTTTGTACAGATTTCCTGTTCAGTAAATAAGTTAGTTAAAATAGAGGCTTCGTATTACATTAGTGGTACAAATTATGAGAAGCTCTTAGGAAATTCCCCTAATAATTTTGTCAGTTTATGTAGATAATTAATAGAATAAATACAGTATAGTTTCGTTAAAATCGTAAAGATTTTAAAAATTCGTAATATATTGTGTAATTATCCATTGTTGCCATTGGTGATATGTGTTTCTCAACCGGATATGTTTAAACTCCACTGGTTACAGTTTCTCACTAGAACTCTGAGAGTTAAATTTCTTTTGTTTGACACTTGGTTGGGTCATGTATGCACTCTGATAAGTGCTAAGAGGAAATAGCTGTCTAGTGAATCTCGGTTTTAATTGATTGTCTAACGAAAGTCAGTCAGTGACAAAAAAGCTTCAAATCTAATCATCTTTACAACTTTCTATACAGAGAGTACATAATAGTTTGATCTATGAATGAACGAACTGATGAAAATAATAGAATCGTGGTGGTGTTTTTATGTATGGAAATCAATCAAAATCCACTGTCGAGGTGATCATTAAACATAAAAATAACGTATCATTACGTTTATCAAACAAATACAATCACTTTTGATGATGATATGTTTTATGAGTTGGATGCATTAATTGTGAATCTTTCATGATTTTTCTGGACAAAGCCATCAACTCTCACCTCAATTAAAAGAAATCTATTTTTAAAATTGTACTGCAAGTGCTAAGTTGGCTTGCAGTAATGACCTTGTATATGACTATGTTAGTAGGTTTTGTAGAACTTTGTATTCTTTGCATATTCGTTAATTTCTTTATTCGGCTGACTTCTTTTCATGTGAATATCTGTATTCATTATGCTTTAAGGACAGTTCACTATTTGGACATTTTCCGAGTCATATTAGTTATTATCTGCTTGTTTTCATATCAGATAGTGTCCATATTAGTGAATACACAGGCAATTGAGGAGTTTGCTTTATTTAATCTAGTGTTTCTTGGGGTCGGTGATACTTATTTTTTAAATAATATTGTATTTATCATCTTTTAGTGTTATGTTTTCGGTAAGCATAAAATAGAATGAAGTGATTATGTCGGGTTGTGACTGTTTCCAAATGGTTTCATAATTTGTGATGTAATATTTGAAATATTTGATAGGAAGATCTTTTTTCATCTCTGGGTGATGACTTATTTTGAGAAAGTATGTTGGTACCCCAGCTATCTTGCGATAAAGTTGATACGGTAACCATCTAAAATTTTGTGAGTAAATCACTTATGTGTAGTCAGCTACGATGATTCTATAGACTGATAAATTATTCAAACGTACTGAATCGCGCGAATTTCAGCTATCTTTAAATCATTTGGCAGAATGTCATATTTCTGTAAACAGAAAACGCCCATCGAAATGTAAAAAACCATAATAGGGTTCAGCGAAGATATCTCTTTGCAACAGTTTCATTGTCAGAGTTACTACTTGTCAATAAAGCTTTAGAGTTGACATTGTCTATCCAATCATTTTACCATATACCTAACCGGTAAGTTTCCATATAATGCGATTATATAAGTGTTTATCTAATGCTTTTCACATTTACCATTTAATCTTACAAATTTTCATAATTCTTTCTCTCCTCCAGACATCATTTGCCTGAACTGAATTAATCTAGTTTCTATGTCCTTGCAAACTTAGTTATTTCTCATAATCCGGTTTATCGTACTGATTTCCATTCATCTTATGGATATCATCTTATCAACTGACCTAACTTAATGGAATATTTTCGAACATCCATTTTTTTTAACTCTGATTGACGCTTTATTGATTAGTAGTAAATCTACTTACTCTTCCTTCTGTAACCTTATTTAGCCAACTGTAACTATATTACTGGAATATATATATATATATATATATATATATATATATATATGCGATCGTACACCTTTGAAATGAAATCGCCGAGAAGAGATCTCTTCTCTGAAACATGCCTGATAACCAAAGCTTATTTATTCAAAAATAGGAGAATAAAGAGTGCTTTCTATGGTATTTACTTTATAATTTTGTTACAAAGAAGGTTATTCTAAACAATATTGTTAATTTTTTTAAACTCTTGATGGTACTATAATATTACTTCAAGATATATTACAGGAGGTTATTGTAACTTGAATATATATTTATATTTTTAAAAATTCATTCAGAATCTCGAAAACATTCTACCCTGTTAATGTAGATGGGTTACTTATGTGGAATGTACACATTAATAATACATCATATGAAATTGTTATATGTAAGTGATGCTTTCATTAAATATTTAGTAGGGTTTTACAGTTTAGTTATACTACTAATAATTACAAAAGTAGTAATAGTAATGATCAATCTTTAGTGAAAATTATCATCAAATTGAAGTTTTTTATAGGTCTATATTACAGATGTTTGATTATCACTAGAGTAACATTTCCTGGAGAATGAAATATATGTAATTCATCTATCTTTATTTCTACAGGTCCTGAAACATTTCAAATATTTTTGAATAATCAAATTGTAGAAAACACCAAGGTTAGTTAAATGCCATAAACTTCGAAAACATTTTGAGCTAAATAAAATCGTTGATCACCTGGAAGCACTGGACAGTTGTTTCGTCCTAGTATGGGACTCCTCAGCAGTGCGCATCCACGACCCTGTTGGGGATCGAACCCAGGATCCTCTGGCTCCGCAACGAGCGCTTTACCATTGGACCACTGAGGTCGCGCAAAACGTAACACGAACTGACTGAATTAGAAATATCGACCATTAGGAGCCGGCTCAGTGGTCCAATGGTAAAGCGCTCGTCGCGGAGCCAGAGGGTCCTGGGTTCGATCCCCAACAGGGTCGTGGATGCGCACTGCTGAGTCCCATACTAGGACGAAGCAACTGTCCAGTGCTTCCAGGTGATCAATGGTTGTCTGGTTCAGATCAATTCGTGATATCAGCATTAACAAATTAACTATCTCCACAACAACCCCTTAAATGTAACTAAATAAAATCGTAAGGAACAATATATTTTAATGTTATATATTTGAAGCCAAAAGGATGAACTACAGCCCAGTTTATGTGTAGTGTTTTCAATCTAGTACTGTCATTCTTTTTTTTTCCTTTTACTTAGTAGGTGAACTCTAGATAGCGCACACTATGCTGCACTAATATGTTTACATTAAAATATTATGAGTTTCTGTAGCTTTATACTTACTCAACACATGAAACATTACTAGTAACTCCAACTTGATTTACATTTAAGGAAGATTCATGTTCTTTGGTATTTATTTTAAAAACATTAATGATATTGATGAAACAGATCTTCCTTTATGGTGTGAATCATAAAATTTCGCCATCAGTACAGAATTCAAGTGGAATGAATTGTAGGCACGAGTCAGTCGATGCATGAAAATGGAAGAGGATAACATATTTAAAATGATGATGGAAACATAGCGTCAAGATATTAATGGTTAAGTAAACAGTATATTTGTCAGACTTCTGATTTCCTTCAACAAATAGTCAATTCACGAAGTCAATAGACTTTGTATAAATAATCAATTCATACTGTATTTCTATGCTTTCCTTCTACTGTTAGGTGTTAATTGCTACAAATAGTACCATCTAATATGTGCTAGTGAAAGTAGATGTATGATGAAACCAAAGGAAAACATTGTTATGTAATTTACTGACATCTTCCTAAAAACCTACATAATCAACGTATATCACTTGTAAAATATAGTATACAGATTCAATCAATAAAAGTACTGTAGAATAATATAAATTAAGGCTAATTAATAATGATAACAATTGAAAACTCATTAAAAAGCAATGAGTAATGAACACTTCACAGCACTTGATTAGTACCTACCCACAGCCTTTTGTTTGTAAGATTATCATTCAGTCATAAATTCTACGTAGAATCATCTATATTCCTTAAGTTTCTGATTGACATCTATATAGTCGGTGAGTGTAACTGACGTAGGTGAAAAAATTCGTTTTGAGATGTTTTGTTATTATAAGATGATATACTTCTACTCTTATAATTAGTTTACCTTAAAAATCACCCGATCTCAAATATAATATACAACTAAATGATGAATATTCGGCAGTTTATGAACACCAAAGTACAAGTAAGTTCACATGACAAATATAATGAAATAAATGACGGATTTAACATGCCGACATATAATTAGATTCTTCACCTTAGTGTGGCTGTATATGTTTGTCTACACTAGTTGGCTAATCACTGTTTACCTGAACCAGACAGCTTAGTTACTATCATGATTGTGAAATTAATAAATATAGTTAAATGGTCGAATTCAACATATGGGGTTTATTGGATTCTAATCGAATAAGTGAAATACATTTAGGCTGTCCATGAAACCTGTATATCACTGATATACATAATTAAGTAATGGTCCCGCTACAATAATCCACTATTCACTAGTTTCAGTTGTTTCCTATCTATTCCATATTTGAAAGTGAAACACCTTAAAATTTTAACGACACTATTTTAGCGATGAATTTGGACTAGCTCATAAAACAATGATACATTAACATTTTACATAATTATTAGTTTGTTTTCTACATAAATTAATAAAAGTGATGAAATTCCTGGGATAAATGCAAACTGATTGTCTTTCTCTCTATATTAATTCGTCTATTTCAATAGAGAACATTCGGTATTATTTATCTCCCATTCCGTTTCCGTTGTTTCCTTTCTTTATCCCTAGTTCTCTTTTTTTTTCATTTCACTTCATAAGGTACATTTAAGTTGGAATGACCAACTACAATTTGGTATACTCTCACTACAATTCGAAACAAACCTTTTTATTACTTCAACTAATGATAAAGCATCATGTCAACAAAGTACAAATTGTTTTAATTATCAATTTATAATTTCTACATTTTGTCTTTCTAACATTTGTTTATTATTGAAACATCAAGAGTTTATTTTATGTTCATTACAATTAAAACATTTGAAATCATTAATGAATATGTCAATGAATAATTGGAGACTACATTGGATTTGTTATATTTGAATCTCTTTTAAAATTTATAAAATGATGAAGATACATAAGTTAAAGTTATTAACACTCGAATTAATGTCATGTAATGTAAAATACATTTATGAACCAAGTAAAAATGTCGTCTTTTGGGGTTTATTATATTTTACTACTTATAAGTAGATAAATTTCAAAAT
Source organism: Schistosoma japonicum (assembly GCA_025215515.1). Classification (NCBI taxonomy): domain Eukaryota; kingdom Metazoa; phylum Platyhelminthes; class Trematoda; order Strigeidida; family Schistosomatidae; genus Schistosoma; species Schistosoma japonicum. Next base: position 39,718,532 of record CM046062.1, on the reverse strand, counting down.
CAGAAAAACTATTACAATGAACGTGTATCTTCAGGTTGATTTGTCATGGGCTGAAATTGGTCAGCCTCTGTTGCTATACGTGCATCCTGGAGAATTGCCTCGATATAGGGATGAATCACAAGTATTATTTAAGTTGGACTATGACTAGCAGTCAGAATCTAGGACGTGTGTTTTAGTCTCATTTGGGACCCGCTGTACAAGTGTGACTATCTGGACTCAGTAGTCTATTGCTGAACGTGTTGGTGTTTGACACGAAACGAAATGAGTTTGAATCCCGGTATGGACACCAACACTGAGATGCAGGTGCATCTATCCGACGAGTCCCAAAAAGGACGAAACGTGGGTCCTGGATTTATCTTGCCAGTCACAATCCAACTTAAATAATACTCCAGAAAAACTATATTTTGAATGTAGAAAATGTGTTTGTGATTGAAGTATAAATAAGCTACTAAAAGACGATATTTACTACGAATTCATATTGTTTAAAAGACCCTTATAAATCGTACAATTTCATAAGTAGGTTTAAACATATGACAGTGTCTTGAAACTTACATAGTAACATTCAATATGTGAGTCGAAATCAGATAAACTTCATTTTTAAAACTAAGTCACTTAACGATTTCGAGTCGCAATCATCATTGGTAAAAATTTAAGTAGTCCCTTGATAGTTTATGACTATATGTCTTACCTCCCATCAGAATCCTATGAATGTCATCCTCTAAAATTTTACCAATTAGTTATTTAATTGAGATATGAGTTATGAATTAGCGAGTCAGTTATCTTATAAGTATGAAGGAGAGTGAAGTAATCAGTATTATTAAATACGCATAGAGAAACAGAAACTATTAGGTTTATTCCTAAAATATTCTGGTAGTTATGAACCGATTAGTTCATGAAGTCAGGAAAAGAATATGAACACATGCAAATACGTTATATAGAAATATGATTAAAGAAGAGTGATTACTTACAAAACATTAATACTTTTTAAGAAGTTCCTCTACCTTAGAAACCTTAACAAAAGAAGAACAACAAGCGCAACGGAATAATATGAATTCATTTCTACCTGTCGGTTGCTCACCAGCTGTATACAATCCAGAATTAATTACAGTCTAAAGCTAAACAGTGTTCATACTATGCATGTAAAAAATCTTGGATACATTTTGAAATAACATTTAGATGTGGATCACTAAAAGGTTACAGTTGTGCATGAATTAAGTGTAATTAACATAATTATTTGTTTATAGACCACTCACTAGAAAATTCTAGGAAACAAAACCAAGAATAGTATTGATAATGAATTTAGAACATTGATGACATTATGTTATGTAATTGCTACGTTTCCAGTAAAGTATTATTCACTATACAACTATCCACGATAACAACCACCAACACAGATGAGATCGAACAAAGACTTTCTTAATCTCCAGCAAGGCTAACTTGAGAATGAAGTCACACTTTGACAGAAAAACAGGTAGATTAATGAAGAGGTGCATATTACATGCATATATTTGCAGCGAAAATGTCTTTGAGAACGCGTTACAAAAATTGTGCACTATAATAGAAACAAACCAATCAGGTATAACAACGTTAGGGGATGAGAAATATTAAGTTAAGGGCAACTTAGGCGCTTTTGACTCGTAAATAGACAATTCACATTTTAACAAATGAATTACAAATATAGTAGATTTATCAGGCTATTTCAGAGGATCTAGCAACCATTGACAGAACTATTAAGTACAAATGAAACATGAAATAACTGAGTGAAATTCGGATAAGAAAGCAACAAAAGCTGACAATGAAAACGTTGCGTAACCGAACCTTGAAACTGAAAGTTCCAGAGTAAAGATTGTTTGCTGTGTATTTTGGACATAAATTTGGTGTATATTTTTTATAGCAATTGCTTCAACAAAGCATGACAGATTTGAATTTGTCTGCCGACTAATTACTTTGAATAGTGTTGAAGCACTGATATTATGTTACGATCAAGTAAGTAACATACTACTGAAACGCTAAAGATGCATTTTCTTTAAAAACTCAACTTTTGCGAAATATGTTCAGAAGTACGAACACTGATTCTCTATGTTCGTTCTCCTAATGCACATGTTTTGTCATTAGGGTGCAAATTGGTAGAAACAAATAGGTCTAATAACTGTTATCATGCTTGATATTTTAGTGGTTGGTTGGCCGAGTGCCACTAACTAGTGCCTAGTCGGTAATTGTGCGTCTGCCCTATTCCCACTGAGTCCCAAGCCAGAATAGGAAGAACACGAGCAATAGATCAACCAGACAGAATCCCATTATATTTCAAGCATTCCCTTATATATACATAAAATCAGACCGCACAGCAAACCAGTTAGGAAATTAACATGAATACAGAACAAAGGAAATAGTGGTAGTGATTAGGAACAACTTGTACACAACTAATTAACTGTAGTCCATAATAAAAGACAATATAATAACTGTAAATATGCTAAATGGAAGGATAGGGTAGGAAAAACGCAACAAGCATAGAAATAAAATGTTTACATTACACACAGCGGGAACAATTGAGATAGTGCTCTCAAAACACAGTTCTGAGAGTTTGTTACACTTCTTTAATGGTCCGGCATAACAATAACATCAACGGGAAGACATAAATTCATTCAAATCATATAGAACGGATTTATCGATGACGTTCAAAATCGAAGTCCGTTTTACACTGCTTTACATATTTCATTGGCATAGAGCACTTTAGACTTGACTTGTATATACAGAAAAGTGTGTCGTTATGCCAGGATAAATAGTATAAAGTAACTTCGCCTATTTCACAGCTTCTTTTCTAACTATCCACAGACATACATTATGAGACTTAATTGCACAATAAGCTATTTTACATATTTACTCCATTTTATCTTTTGATTAGAACCACTAGTATTATGATAAATTCACGTCTTTCTTCACATAATTTCTTTTTCTTATCGAAATACCCATCAATTTCAACTACTAAATTTAGTGAATTACTTTGTACTTACTTCCTGTTCTTAATAAAATTGTTCCGATTACAAACATTCATCTTAATTTCATTAATTAAAATGTCGAAACGTTGTTTATCGTGAATTTTTCATTGTCTCAGCTAGTGATAAACAATAAAATAAATACACTTAATACCGAACATTTCGTCGTTCATACTTAATTATGTATTGTTAGGTTCATGTAAGTACTAAACCGGATACCCAATCAATCAATCAATCAATGCCTGTCACCCCATATGGAGCATAGGCCGCCAACCAGTATTCTTCAACCAACTCTGTCACGAGCTTTCCTTTCTAGCTCTTTACAAGTGCTCTCCGATTTCTTCATATTTGTCTCCTATTTCCAAAGTAATATGTTCATGGGTCTTACTCTTTCCATTTGGCCTTCACGATTCCATGTTAATTACTTATCGTGTGACACAAGTTTGGTGGTTTCCTCAATATGTGTCCTATCCACCATCCAACGTATTTTCCTAATTTCTTCCTAGGCTGGAAGTTGATTTGTTCTCTGCCATATGAGGTTGTTGTTAATGATATCTAGGTCAACAGGATTCCTAAGTATCCTACGCAGTACAGTTGCTCGTAAATACTTGTATCTTCTGAACTATGCTTTGCGTAGTTCTCTATACAATTTTCAACTGCAGCTACAGTACAGCAGAACTGTCTTCACATTTGTATTGAAAATTACTAACTTTAATGTTGACTGATAGCTAGTTTGAGTTCCAGATGTCCTTCAGTTGTAATAATGCTGCTCTTGCCTTTGATAATCCACGCCTTCATATCTGCATCACACTCTCCTTGTTTATCGATGATGCTGCCTAAGTATGCTATATGTTTCTACATCTTCCAGAATTTCTCCGTCAAGCGAAATTGGATTGATGCTCGTTGTTATGTATCGGAGGATCTTGGTTTTACGTTTGTGCATGTTGAGGCCTACTGTTGACTACCGAGGCTGCTGCTACCTTGTCCGTCTTCATCTGCATTTGTTGCTGTATGTAGGACAAGAGAGCTAGATCATCTGCAAAGTTTAAGTCATCTAGTTCCATCGATGTTGTCCACTAAACTGGATACCCGTTTTGTATTATTTAAATTTTATCAAAAAGATGTACATTTATCTTGTGTTACTTTACACACTGCGGCTCGAATTCAGTAACTATCACTTCAAACTCTAATTCACTATTCATTAAGCTACGGTTCAAGGAGTATCTCTTAAATTTGTAAAAAAATATTGGAAACCTGACTCAGATAGTTAAAACTCAATTCATTTCAAAATGTTACGTACATATTTAATAAGTAGTATATGATTTATTGACACATGATAATTGTGGTCAATGGTTCGATCTCTTCATTTACTTACTTTAAATGATTGTATAGTTTTCATTTAATTAATTAGTTACCTATTTAATACCTTAGAGAATAAGTCTCATAAGTTTTCTGGACAATGTTAGTAAAAGTCTAACTTGAAAGTGAAGAAATATTTCAGTGTTTATTTTATGCCATTTGTACATACATAATAGAATTATTTACACACCTGATGAATATAAAACTTTTAGTATCAATAATAATAATAGTGCTATTGCACATATTTTTTTTTGTGTAATTACCTATCCATCTGCTTGTTATTAGTAGTTGTGTTTCTGTCTTATGTATACGCCACACTGTTGCCATGTTTGTTCAATAGTAAGAAAAAAGAGGCATAAAGAAGAAAAGAAACGTTACCCTGTATTAACCACCGGTTAAATTATTACTTTGAACCAATTAGTATAGTAACATCGAAAATGAAAACTAGTTGTACAATATGTTGTTGTTGTTGCTTAATTTACAATGAATTACGAAAAGGTAAGAGAGAATATGAATTTGTAGCTGGGTGTAAAAAATGAATTACATGGAAGATGAATTTGTCATTTTTATGGAAACACCTGTTCCACAATAGCAGCTATTATTACTGTAATTATTAATAGTAATAGTAATAGCAATGGTAACAGCGATACTATTATTATTATTATCATCATTAGTAGTAGTAGTAATAGTAATAGTAATAGTCGTAGCAGTAGTGGTGGAGGTAGTAATAATGGTAGTAACAGTTGCAGTGGTCGTAGTAGATTCTATTGTTGTTGTTGATTATAATAGTAGTAGGATATATTGACTAATACTTTTACCTATCATATTATTGCTTCCATAGAATTCACTATGTTTACAAAGTTATATTTTGATGTATAATAAGTAGAATATAAGGAATCGCTTTGGTTTATGTGTAACAATGTCTGCAAATGGCGAAATTCGTAACAATTACCATAACTACAGCAACACTAACTTTGAACGGATCATCCACCATACTAATTATTTTAAAAAAATATGAGAATCAGAAGGAAGAGTTGCGAGGGGGAGGAGAAAAAACGCCTTAGTTACGTTAAGAAATAAACTGATCGGTACAAGTTTGTACAATAAAAATTAGATAACTTAAAATTGAAAACAATTTTCGGTTAAAAATCTATATGTAAAGGTAGCTACAAATACATTAATGTGAATGAAGAAGGTGAAAGTAATAACCAAGGCGTTTATTTTCACGAATACATATTCATGTGTTTATGTAGATGTTTTAGTGTAAAGACACAGACGCAATGTGTTGCCTATGCGAACAATCTAAGAAGTCCAATCGAATGAAAAAAACAATCATTAAATGAAGCCATTAAAATCAAGTAATATTACTCTTATTTGTAGCATCAAAACATTATTTAATTATAACCTTACCGGTGTGATTCTGGAGAGACTTATTCACTTGTTTATATGGTAAGTCATAATTAAGGATCTAATAGTAAAGGAAGTAAGAATAATAGGTGGAGCATATTAAGCAGTAAATTAGTTAAATTCTTTCCTTTAACTGACTCTTTTCAGTTACTAGTAGACAATACTTTTGAATTGATTATGTAGCTGAAAATTAATAGGAGACAGTATTTGTGAAAAATGGTTGGGTATTGTCCTAATTTCAAGTTCGTATTGCAAATGACTTTAGTTAGACAACTACCGACAAGTCAGCACTGAGTCATGTTTTTCGTCGTTGTATAGAACTCCTAAACAGTAGGAATTGGACTCAAATTAGAAATGTATACCACTAGACCCCAGCTTAGTGATCTAATTCATAAGTGGTTGAGTAAAATTATAAAGGTCCTCGATTCAATCCTTTGTGGGACGTGAAGACAAAACTGAAATACACCATGTGAACAGATTTGCAAAACCGGCAATATTAATGTTATAACCTGAATAATTTCTACGTGAGTAAAGCTCAGACTGAGAAACAAACGATAAATAATTATAGCTACTAAAGTGGATGGAATAAAAGGGTTAAGTAACTAACTTTTCCAACCGATAACTGCCAAAGTGAAACAAGTATGATTAGCGACTGAGTCGTTTTTTATAAAAAGAATTGATTTCATTTTGATTGTAAAAAGTGGCTCTGACTAAACATCGTTTTCCTCGAATCGTTCTATAATTGACTATTTTCGATGTCTAAAAAACATCGACATTACTGTCATTTGTTTAGCAGACGATGAGTGGTTACACTATTAAAAATGTACTTGATTTTTGAGAAGTGCTCCGAAGATGAGGATACTGATCCTCCTTTCTGTTACTTCCTTGTATATACTCTTGATATGTAAATATAAACTGGTAGATAGTACAAAGTAGAAATTTCTTTCATATTTGGCTATCACAACAAGCAATTTGTTTGGTATGAAGGAAACCAGCTTAGGAGCTGCATATATGCCTTTTTAGGATTTTTCCCAAATCGCAGAAAGACAGGCTGTTTTAATCCTTCCACGGTTATTATCTTGTAATAACAGTACTGATAGTTTAGGTCTATGAAAACTTAAAAGTACTGAGTTGGAATTTTAAAAATTTATCATAAAGATAATAATTTGTGAAAATATGAATTACGTTTTATTTGTAGATTATTTTGACTGTAGTTTTAGACATGGTTATCTAATGCTCTTTGGCTTTCTTTTGTTGTATATGAGGTCCTTGAATGAATTTTTCAATATAACGATATATCGAATAGTTTGTTTCTAAAATAAACCATCTATTCGTATTGAGGGCCAATCATTTAGATTTACTTGAATTTATTTGAACGTTATGATTGTGTTCTTATGAAACTCAAACTTAATAGCACTGTTCACTAAACTATTGAATTACAATAACCATTCATTCATCAATGAATATCTTGTTTCTTGATATTTTAACGAAGTAGTTAAATAATTTAAATCTAAATTTGTAATGGCTAATAGTAGGTTGAATGATTTAGTGGTCGTAATCTGGTTCCTACAGGACGACAAACCTCAAAAACTATTAAGTATAATATTATATTCATAAATACATATATATAGTTAAGCATAATTTGTGGATTCATATCACTTGTATAGAACAATAAAAGGCTTATCAAAGTGTTTCCTCTGAATCTTTCTTTTATTGGTAAAATGTAAAAATAAAATTCGTCAGGTGGTTGCTGACAGTCTGAAGTAAACACTGTTCGAATTACATTTCGTATAAATCGGTACATGTCAATAGAGCTCATAAGCAGTTTTCAAAAAATTGATATTCATTATGGAATTCAACTGTTATCACTCAGTTAAACTTTCAGCTACTGACAGTCTGTAAAACTAATATATTCGTAACCGATGGATCACCGACTAGTGACTAATGTCATTCTTGTCTAGTCCTATATTACTAATAGATTTATATCAGCCTAGCTCATTAGAATATTAGTCATTCCAAGTCAATTTCAACTGGAAGTTAAATAATATGGTCATACGCTTAAATCAAACCGTAAAACTAAGTTCATTGTAATTAAATAAATTTTACTCATATCACTTCAAGTATAGTAATGATGATGTAATTTTCAGTATTACCTCATCATTCAATTCAGAATGTCAACTAGACTTCGCATGAATTTCAGTGTCAACATAAGACTACTGAACATAGAACTCATATTGATTAATATTCTCTATAGAATTATTATCATTATTATCTAAAGGATGTTTGTATGTCAGCTTATGTGTGAACATGTGATCTGAATGTATTTATTTACTGATCATAATTACAAGTAGCAACAAATCAATTTCACCTATCCAGTCATTCATTCAAACATAACGTAACATAAACTCACGTTTTCACACGTTTTATTCTCTCTGAACCCTAGTAACTAAACGAGGATATTAACAAGTATATTCATTTAGAAATAAGTAGTATCATCGATATTTCACTAACTGTCAAACAATTACACACTAATCTCAATTTGTCATGGATTATATTAGTTACTATAATCCTATGTGAAATTATTCTACTAATTAATTCACTAGAATTATTATTAATAACAATGGTATTAATAGCTACTCATTATCTACTGAATTCGTATGTGATATTCGTCATCGATTGATATTAACTAGAGTACCATTAAAAAATATAGAGATTTGGGCAACCGTTTCGTCCTAAAACTTACAGGTTTCAAGGAAAGAGCATAACTAATAGACCATTCTGTAGAAGCCTAGCATACTACATTCCTAACTTCATAACGTTTAAAACATCTTTTAAGGCATGATGTAACTAATTACGTACATTGGATGATGATTGGTAGAATGATTCAAATTATTCCTTTTTGAAGCCAGATGGATTAGACAAGTTGGATGTTTTACGGAAGAGAGATGAATCATATGTAGAAAATTCAGATTCAGACGATAGAAATCATCCCAAATGCATGTGACATAGAATTCGACGCTAGAATAAAAGAAGCGGTTGTTGTAAGCTGTACACTGTTTTCATGCAATAGTACCTAACAGTGGCCTACACTTACTTACTTACTTACTTACGCCTGTTACCCCTCTCAGAGGAGCATAGGCCGCTCACCAGTATTCTCCATTCAACTCTGTCCTGAGCAATCCTTTCCAGCTGTCTCCAGTTACTGTTCATCCTTTTTATGTCTGCTTTCAGTTCTCGACGCAGGGTGTTCTTTGGCCTTCCTCTTTTCCGTTTTCCAACAGGATTCCAAGTTAGTGCTTGTCTCGTGATACAGTCTGATGATTTCCGCAATGTATGTCCTATCCATTTCCAACGTCGTTTCCTGATTTCCTCTTCAGCTGGAAGAGGCCTACACTATTGATCCATAAAATGTATTATGTAAATAATATGCATAATACATAAAAAATAGGTTGAAGTGATGCATATGGCATAGGATAATCAAGAAAAGCAAGTAGACGAAATCCTTAATAATAATAAGATTAATTAAAAAATATAAGCACTCTTGAGATTTCGGGGTTGTAAACAACTCCATACACAAACCAGAATTAGTTTGCGAAAATTCATCAGTGACGCTGGTACTATTGGTTTTAACAAATCCTAATAGTTGGAGGTGTACGGTCAAGCATCTTTTTTGTATCCCAGTACAGTTTATATGATACATTTATTGTTCTTTAGGTAACAAACTTAATTATATTAGCTTAATCAAACCATACTTTTATTAGAAGTGAAACTGTTTCTCACAACCATTAGCGTCCTATTTCTTGTTTGCCCTCTGGATACTGTATCGTTAGACTAAATGACATATGTAAAAGTAAAACATAATGAAACTATCTCTGTATACTTTACCTTGTTTTCTCACAAGCTCTTTATATAATAATTAAATCTTTTGAGAAGTAATGTGATTTAAGATATGAACTCATGAATATGTTTGACTGGATATTATTAATGATGCTGAATAATGTAATCGACATTGTCCTTTGATAAGCCTTGTAATTTAACACATGTGGATACAGAGCTTCAAAATTAAACTCATTAAAAAGAATTCCTTATCTGTATCAATTTTTATTTATTAGGCAAGGTCATTGACGATAGTCAACAAAAAAACTTTGAATTACGTTGGTTTTCTGATAGTTGCCACTAATCAGAAACTTGTACCTGCAATGTTGAAAGAATTAATTCTCCGTGTTAAGTTAGAACTCGAGTTACACCGTTTCACAATCTGTGACATTACATATATCCCTGTTATCTTTAACAGCATATTTACATTCCTAAAAAAAAACAGAAAGAGTTCATTAAATGAAGGCGGTTCAGTTCTAACCTGTGTGTTTGTATGTATGTGTGACTCGAATGTAATAAATTCGCGGTCTACGAAATACCAGTGGAACTTTCCTAATAGTTTAATGGTCGACTGTTAATATCTCGAATAGTTTAATTAATAATGAATATTTTTCACCAAATTAACTTAATATCTATATCCAACATTAAAACAATCGATACATCATGTTCACTTCCATACCTATTACACTCAATAACTTATCAATCTAACCCTATTGTCCTTTCCGAACCCCCCCCCTTACTCTCTATCTAAAATTGACTAATAAACAATATCTAAGTAGCAAACACTTAAAACACCTTTTTTCACTATTTTTTTTCTTTTCTCTCTCCTTCACTATTGTCTTATCCAATCGCAAACGGGTGATAGAGAGAAATTAACTACCTTCTATACTTTTTTACTGTATACATTTCACTTATAGAAGGAGGGATGATAACGAATTTCAATATTTAATTATATTTATTAATTAACCAATCAAAATAGTAATTATGTACACTTATTATTGCTAATTTTCAAAATGATCACTTTATATCCCCGTTAGCTGATAGTGATTTCTTTCATTCACATTTAACATACATAGATACAAACAATTTAAAATATTATTAACCTTTAAAATCAATGAGAAATAGGCAAAACTGTAATCTATCCGAAAATGTAAATATGATTTCATGAATTTGATTGGTTGATTTATGTAATTATCACAGGAAAATATGAGAACAGTTTAATGATGATTATGGTGATGGTGGTGGTGGTGGTGGTGAGAAGGGTGGATAATGTATGAAAGTGAATAGGTGAAAGTGTAACTAAGACTAATAGGTTTAAGCAACAATATATAAATAGTATAATCATCATTCATTCTTAAATACTATTTATTATTAGTACCCAACAAAATGGACTCATTTTCTATAGCTAATTTAATTGATACACATTTAGATCAGAATAATCATGAAAGTTTCAATGAACAATTAAATCAAACATTTGGAAATTCTTCTATTTTAGATACTTTTTCTAGTTTAACTCCATCATCGCCTAAAAGTAAACTTGATGATGAATCAATAAATTTGAACAGTTCAAAATTACTGAATTTTATTAATAATGATATTTCTGATGAAAGAGAACATTTAAAAGGAAAATTATCGAATTCGGCAAGGGAATTTCAATCTGTTGGTGATGAACAAATGTTATCTTGGAATATATTAGAGTCTAACCATGAATGTAAGTTAGAAATTGTGTAGACGATATCATTTGTATTGAATTTGTCATAATCATAATCTGTTTGAATCACTATTTATTTTAATATATTGAATATGTATATATTACCAGTCTATTACATTAATAATAACTGTGATATTAACAAAACTACTTATTAGTGTTTGTGTATTTAATTAGAGTTCGATTCTAAATATTTGTGATGCAAGAGTAAGCTTCTATTACTGACTGATCTCGATCGGGTCCCAATGAAAAGCAAGGAATACTGGAAAGCTTTGTTATCACAGTATAAGACTCTTTGATATTGTGCAACCTCTATCTCATCAGTAAATCAAAGCCAAGAGTTTTAGATCTTCCGCCGAACGCGTGACCATCAGTACCACCGCGCCAAAGTTAATTGACGTGATTCTCCTTCAATCAAATGGTTATATAGCTTGATAACCAGACCATGCCAACGACGGTAACTGTCACGCTTCTGACCTGTTTGAGTTCTACTGGTCGTGACTCCGTAGGTTGGCTATTATTTAACATTTACTAACGAAAGAACCTATTACAATATCAATCAAAGTACAGACAATTAAGCGAATAATATCATTTAAAGCTGTACAGTCATATTTACCGTTATTTGACATAATGTTTTATAGTATAATAGAAATTTGTGATATCATTAAAAAGTCAGTTGAAATTCTTCCGAAGAATTTAATTTAAGTGGCATCACATAAAAAGAGTAAAAAGAAAAAGCGTGTAAGTAAAAGTGATACATAAAAGCAATCGTCTATCCGCTATAAAATATGAAGAAGATAAACAGATATAAACAGGTTGTGGTGATGTGGTTGGGACAATAGTAAGACTAAATCGCTTCTGAAAACGGAGAGATGGACTAGTTTAATGAACCTCCACCTTACACAAGTTACTTATCCAACAACTATAGGTGGCTCGTTTGACTTCATGAATACATTTAAATGAGGGTTCTGGAGGTAACCGAAATCAATTAAATGGTTAACAGTACTAGTATTTGCAGATTGACATCCACCTTTAGATAGCCATCGGGAGTAGCGCTCTAGTAGAATTTGAAATAATATATTCTATGCAGCTAATATATCATGCACCATAGCAACATTTGAACTAGTAAATATACATTGAGTAAACTACTGTCATCAACACTACTACCACTATTGACCACTTGGCAAGTCTAGTCAACGTTAAAAGTTGCGGTTAGTTTTGGTTAATGCCAAAAAGAATCACTATACATATAGTTCCACTTCAAGGATAAAAATAAAGAGCCTTTACATCTTGTGAGAAGTACGTTATCTTCAGACTTCTGAGTGAACTCTGATTTACTTTCAAACCACTCAAAGTAATTAATATGATCTTTTTGTGAAATTATTCTATATTATTTATTTGGATTTTAAGTGCTGTTTTACTATTTAATAATACAATTATTTAAATTTCGTTTGTTTCAACGTTTCTTATCTTGGATATTCTGATTGTGGTCGGTAACAAAGTCTAAGGATCATTTAGCTTCATGTGAACTAAGTACTTGTTAACAAAGTGTATCTATAACTTGGAAATAATAACCACGTGTTTAACATTTACGACTAGACAATATAATACTCGTTATTATAAAGTGATGGTCCGTCATTTTACTAGAAGTAGGTATTTCACTCACTATATGTGTAGTTACCAACAGTAAAATTAAACCATACAAATATGAGCTTGTTTATTCAATGACAAAGGTGATCTTGGTAGATTAAACCACATGTTCACTAAACTATACAATCATATTAAGTTATTAGTGGCTTTTTTTCTAATGTGAGTGAATTTTAATTGATATTATGAATTGACCTGCTTTAGACAATCTAATCAGGAAACCTGGGCACATGTTTGGTTCTCCTATGGCTATTAATTCTAAATTCGACTATCTTCTCAATATCGAATTAAAATCACTATAAGCTCACTAGTTTTTAAACACTAATAAGAAGTCGTAATCAGTAGAGTTCAACTATTCTGAGTGTAAGACAGTTACCGACCTGTAACACTGGATGGGATTGTTCAATATATCGCGAATTGACTGTAAACAATTACTGGACTCTGAGTCAGTTGTATAAAGATTGAACCATCGCTTGGAAGCCTATAGGTCCTATACTCGTTTATCGGTTGTGATATGGGTGACAGTGGGCTAAAACAAAGCAACTATCAAGTACTTCCTAGTTTTCAATGGTTGTTTAATCCTAGTCAATTCATGACATCATATCCACATTCAGTATCCTCCACTAAACCCATTTATAATTTTTTTTTCAATTTTAGCTATACCACAAAATATCAATGACTTTACAATTTCAAAGCGATCACTTAATCATCAATTAACTACTGATGATAATGATAACAACGTTATTACAAAATCTACAATGAAACAACAGTTATCACCATATTTCATATCGAAATCATTAGTTAATATTATATTGAAGAATTCACATATAAATCATTTAAATAATCAACATGATAAATCAGCTGAAGATAAAATTACTGATCATTGTACATTCAGTGATAATTCTATTGAACACTTGAATATTATTAATACTCAGAAGGATATTAACAATACGGATTTAACTATGAATGAAAAGACAATGTTAAATAATGTAAATTTTAAAAGTATTTCTAACCATAATGATAATAGTAATAACTATTTAACTGAATTAATAAAGAAATTGGAAGCATATAAACTATTTTATTCAATATGTAGAAGTAAAGAAATGTTTTCATATACAAATTGTCCAACATATAGTGTTCCCATGACGTCAATGATTAACGATGAGAAGAAAAGTACGAATTCTATGGTTACTATTAATCGTAATACTAATGATAATCCAGTATATTATGGTATAAATTCAGACTTTAAAACAATTACAACAATAGGATCCGAGATGACGATAATGACAACAGCAGGAACAAGTGAAAATGAACAGTTAACACCTAGAATTATATCACTACAACCAAAATCAATAACAACAACAATAACAGCATTACCAACAATAATGAATTCAACATCATCTAGTATTACTCGACGTAAACGTACACGAGCTGCATTTTCACACGCACAAGTATATGAACTTGAAAAACGATTTAATTATCAACGTTATCTATCAGCAACAGAAAGAGCTGAATTAGCTAGATCATTAAGATTGTCTGAAACCCAAGTAAGTTCAGTGTCTGTGTTGTTATGAATGTGCTTTTATTATCAGTATTATTAAATTGGACTTGTGTAAGTTGATGTACCACACTTTCTGTTAATTCTTCAATTCATATCTAACGGAAATGTAGCTCCGAAATATGGTTGTGGTGTGTTGCTAGCAGCGGAATACAGGAAGCTCATTTCCTCATATTTGAGACTTGTCAGCTACATGTACCTGTATTCTAATATTGCTGTTAACACTGAAACTAAAACCCATTACCTAATACTTCAAACATGTTATCTACGAAGTTAATAAGTTCAACCACTGACTTATTTAGTCTATATGAAGACATTATACAGGGTATGTAATTTCCCATTTTTGATATTCAAAACTATATAACTGGTATATGGAAACCTGTAACAACTATGTCGAGGTAATTTTATCATGGTGCATATATGCCATCAGGAATGGATCATTTGTGATCCATAATATTTATAGTGTGAAACTACAAACCCTTACTAATCCTTTTAGTATTTTCCTTCAAAGTCATGACTAGTAGAGTTCAGACATGGAAGAAGTGAAATTGTTATCATCAATAAAATTAGCTGGTTATCGAACTAAATATTAAATCAATTTAAATAAGAACCATTCTACTAGATGTCGACCAAATGACCTTAATAATTCATCATTTTCTGGGAGATCCAAAGTTTTAAGACACAGGACTTAGGAAAGTCGTGAGTGCATACTTCTGACGAGTTATAGTGTAAGATTAGACAATTGTTCAGTGATTCTTGGTTTTCAGTAATGCTTTGAATGGGATCAGTTTATGACGAATACAACCTAGAAACTAAATCTGTCTATTCAACCTCCTGAAGGTAATAACAGTCATCTGAATACGTCTCAAATTGGAAGAATGTATGTCATTTACTAACTACCCCACGACTGATTAACTTAATGAACAAATACTATGTTGTTCATTTAGCACTAAATAACAGTGTATAAACCAGTATCTACCCCCTCCCTAGATAAAAAGCTGAACTAGAGTTCGGACATCCTACCTAACAGTTGGAAGCGACAACTAGTAGAAAAACTGGGTCATGATTGTACATTGCGTACATTAAAATGACTAAGTTTGTTGAAGCTTTGACAAAATAAGCCTCACTTAAATAATTCAAGTTCATAAAAGATTTTCCAGGAAGGCAATCAATCTCAAAATAAAACAGGTAGACAAACAATCAATATGTTAATCAATTACTTAGAGAATTCTTGGTATTCATATTTAAACAATAATCCAGGAGTTTATTATATAATTTAATTAGACTGTCTAAATCCAGTTAGATACGACACTGTTCAAATATTGAGAGTAGTTTGACTACAAGGCCCTATTTCATTTTAGTTAGACCAAATAAACTTAACTATATAGTTAAATAGTTTTATTATGTAGTAATTTATTTAGAATAGAAAATACCGATGATTGTTGTAAATATTAAGTTGAAAGAAGCACTTGCCCATAAGTTGGTATCAGTGAAGCAGCATGGCAAAGCAGAAAGATATCATATTATTTTGAATATAAATAACAACTTCAAAGACTCAATATGAGACAACAGTACATAAGGCTGACTATACAGTCGTCGAATATATAGACTATTAGGTAGCTGTTTCATCCGAATGTAAATCAGATTAACGGTACACATCCATAACTCCTTAAATTGGACGGATCATCTCTTGACTTCCCAGCCAATATTACACATTTGGTTATCTTTAGTTAAAGCCAATTGAAATGTTCTCTACAAACTTTTCACCGATTTAGTTGGTTAATAGTTTCGTTTTCTCTAACATACTACATTAGAGAATTAGGTTTGACCTCATTGAGCCGGTTACTCGTTTGATCACTTACAATCAAGCCTGACTGATGAAAGTTAGTTTTACAGTGTCTCAATGAGAGTAGTTTATCTCTATTCTTAGGAAACAAGAATTCCTCGAGTTACTAAAGTTTAATGACCTTATGTGTTTGGTCAGCGTCATTTCTGAGAGGTTTCTGACATTCAGTGGTAAAACTGCGTTAGCAAAGTTAAGTTTTGGTTACAATTAATTAATTGGTCAATCAGTCAATTGGTTTCATCATCTTCCAGATTATGATGGCTTTAATATGCTTCACATTTCACTGATTTCCTTATTACCCAGTGTTTTTCAGACACTGTGACCGTAGTGAATAAAGCAGGTGAGGCTCTTCATTTACAATACTGCGCCAAGGTATGAAGAAAAGCTAAAGGACTGACTTCTTCAGGTCCATTATGACACACTAAGGTTGTAGACCTTCTACAACTCAGTGACTTGAACCCTTTAAACTAATCTGACACCGTCGGATTTATTTCAATGTTCAGTCAGGTTAATAATATGATCCCTTCGTGCTAATAAATCCTCGTATTATCATCAGACTCTCAACACATTCGAGGATAATAGGATATACGTCTAATAAAAAATCAGCGACGTTGATTTTGATAGGAATGTGTAAAAGCTGACGTCAATCCAACATAAAATCAAACACTAGAAGTTCAGATATAGCAGTACCGAAGTTTAATCAAAACTTGAACAAACATACCGGCATATAGAGGTGTACAATAAATGAATTATTATATCCACGGGGGGAGGAAAATGCAGCCTCTACAACCTTATCCATGAAATTCTTAATCAAATAAAATAGTTTTAGATTGTAATTAGGATGAACTTTTATTTTCCCATTGATCTGTTATGAGCTGAAGCTGGTCCACCCGACGAGTCCCATATAGGACGAAACGTGGTTCCTAGATTCTGTTTGCCAGTCACAACCCAACTTAAATAATTTCTTCGTTGTATTTTCCAACTATGCGATTTTATACTTTCATTCGTTAACTTTTGCCTTCGCTTGCAATCATCTCTCTATTGTTTCTATCACATTATTATCTTCTGATCTGTATCTTTGTTTATTTTTACCTAAAATTTTATTTACTTAAATATTATGCCAACACTTCAGTTGTTAACCAAATTAGCAAGAATAGTATCTAAGATTGAGATTAATTAGTAAGGACAATTACGATAACAACAGTACTTAGTATTCACTGTAAGCAATGTAGTAGGTTCGTCAAAATTTAATAAGATTTCAACATAGCCTTATGCATGTCTATTTCTATATATTGTATACATGTTAATTGAAGATAAAACGCTTTATGTATGTGAGGCAATACGTAAGTTTGGAATAGTGTACTAGGTAAATATGAATAAGTTTTCATCAGTTGAGGTAATTAGGACATGTGTTACGTATGCTCAACCTCCGCCCACCTCAATAAGCAGTGCTGTATGGTGTAGGAGTAGGCTGGAAAAAAGCTAAGGGCAGCCAAACTAGAACACGACACCAGTCTATGAAGTCATTGACAACTGGGCTGAGCCATGTTAATGGGCGCAGACTACCTGGCTGGGGTCTGCGTGATTATCGTAACCAATCGTTAGAGACTTCGGGTGACATAGCTCAAAACTAATTGTTTATATTCGTTACAGAATGCAATCGGTTGGGCACCATTGGAAATAATAGACCACTGGGCAGCTATTTCGTCCTAGCCTGAACCATTTCTGCAGTGTAACCCTTGATTCCGAATAGGAATCGAACCCAGGCAGTTCTGGTCTTAAAGGCGAACGCTTAATTATCTTATTATTATACTCTTGAACTTTGGTTCAATGGTGTAGATGGTCAAGCTCGCTCTATGAAATATGAAGACCCTGTGTTGGATTCCCTGTCTAAATCGGAATGTGTGCATTGTCAAGGAGTCTCATTCAAGGACAAGAAAGCTGCCCAATGCTCTCTGGTTCTCAGTGGTATCCAAACAATGATCTATAACGAATACTGACAACTAAATTTATTCCCAAACTTAGCTCAAACTTTTACTTAGGCGTTAATTCGACTGAATGACCAAGAATCGAGTGAGTCACTCACTAATGTTATAACAATAATAATATAGTCGCAAGAAATCCTGGGTATAAAACCACGTATAAAATGACAAGTTAAGTATATGAATCACATTTATCGATCCACTCAACTGTGCTTTGCAACCTATATGCTTATGTTCTCATTAAACAATCGCAACTATCGTAGACCAGATATGTTACATTTCCATGAAAATTTTGTAAAGATTTAATTATGTTATTGACGTCATCAATAGTTGTGATCATTTTCACATATTGGTCAATATTTTTTTACAGTACCTGCTTCAAGTCCAAATGTTGTAGTTTGAACTAGGATGACTCATCATCATTCTTTCCACTTATTTTATGCATATGATATACCAATAATCATGATACAATGTTAGATCTGTGCATGAGTATGTCAATATTCGATAATGATATTTAAGGTTTAGTTTGTCCTCTCATCCATCATGTAGTTTCAGGCCATATGTATACAACATAAGATTTGAAGTGCTTAAGGAATGTAGAATTTCTTCCTTTCTTTGCCGATTTTAAAAGAAAACACTGTTTGTTTTTTGTTTTTTTTGTTTATTACATTTAACACTTTCTTTTGAAAATGACAAGTTGCTTAACTTGGATAACTTTGGTAAATATTGAAGTGTTAATAGAATATCAGAATTCGCTTTAGCATCATTAGAATAACGTAAAATTAGGACCATGCATAAAATTTCTAAGTATGAATGGAATACTCTTAATAGGGCTTTCTAGCTTTTCGATTGGCTGTAGAGCATTTATCATGTTATTTAATTCATTATAACATCTGTTGTAGAAACGATTAGAATATGATTGAACGCCCTTAGTGATTTGAGCAGAATTGAAGACGACCATATTATCCCCTAAACATATAAAATTTTGAAATTGTACATTTCTGTATGTTTGTATGTGGAAGTTGTAATGAAAATCTTCTTTCCAGTCTGTTTGAATTGTGGGCGTTTGTTGGACTTTTAGGTTCTGAAATACGTCTCTACCTAATTCTACATATCGACTACTTTATTTAAGTGCATCCGCTTATTCGGATTTGTGCGTGAAGTCAATTAACATACGAGAATTATATTTACGTAGGATTTATATCTAGTTGAACCTGTTACAACTACAATTCAGCATCTGTAGCTCTCATAGCAGACGTCGTATGTGGTTTTCTGGTAGTCCTGTGATAGGTATTTCTACAAAATTAAACTCACCAATAACATGTACCTCACAGTTAATAAAGATTTCACTCAGTAAACATCCATTGTGAGTATAATCCATATCATTAGTGTTTAAATTATTAAGAAAATGTTTCTCATATTCGACAGAAAGTCCACTGGATATACATTGATTGCTAGAACAATCAGAATAGGATGCATCGAAATCCAGATAGGATTTGTACTCATTAAGAAGTGTCTTCTCAAGAAGACTATTAATTTGTAACCATTTCAGGGCAAATTAAGCCTGTAAATGTTTCTAAGTATTCATTTAGGCTGATGAGACTATAACAGCAATTTTACAAAACGTAGGTCCTTCGTTTTAAATCATCATCACCAATGACACATATGCAAAGGATGGTCGAATTATTTTGTTGCTGACTTTATGTACGATACAACAG
Organism: Schistosoma japonicum; assembly: GCA_025215515.1. NCBI lineage: Eukaryota > Metazoa > Platyhelminthes > Trematoda > Strigeidida > Schistosomatidae > Schistosoma > Schistosoma japonicum. Next base: position 39,698,438 of record CM046062.1, on the reverse strand, counting down.
CTTACAGTTATTGCCAAACTTGTTTTAATCTTTTACTCAAACACAAATCTTACCGACCGATCAAGAACCAAATGAGTAACACACCATAAGTATATTATAGCAATAACAATAAAGCCACAAGAAATCCTTGGTGGAAAATCACATATAAAGTGACAAGTTAAATATACGAATCACATTTATCGATCCATTCAACTGTGCTTCACCACCTATTTGCCTATGTTCTCATTAACCAATCACAACTATCGTATACCAGATGTATCAGAATGCCAGAAAGCCAATTTATTATTTAACTAATACATAAATAAGTTTCAATGGTTTTCTGGAAAAAGGTGTTTAATTTAGTTGTTTGTCATAAATTAGTCTTGGATTGGTACAAGTTAAAATCAAGGAACACCTGATAGCTGTTCCACCGTAGTATGAGACTCTGTAGTTAATAACAACGCCAAACTTCACAAGACCACCTTTATCTAATTACAATAATCGGCTCACAAGTGATTAACTTCAGGATATTCCTAACTTTCTAGTGAGAAGCCGTAACTGATGGAGTTCAAACATATCGGGAGTGAAACAGTCATTACTCGGTGGCATCGACTGATAGAAGCGCCACATCATAAAGTGAGTGAATTGGGAGTCTTATCATTAAATACCGGCCACGTGAGGCATATGGTTAAACATTCACTAACCAACATGAAAATTTTAAATTTGATACTCTAGTAGAATAGATAGTTTACATCGTTGTTGAGTTCTGTGCTTGGACGAAATAGCTATCCAACGTTCATTGGTTTTCAGTGGTACTAAACTGCAATCACTCTGTAATAAACAACAAAATGTAATGCATGAATGTTGTCAATAGTTGAAATAGCGGATTCTAATTTTATTCTTTATTTAGTAAAATTATAAAAGCTGGATGAATCACATTCAACCAATAGGTCACTATCTGAAACTCCTCTGTATTTATTTTGGTTAATTTAACTAGTTATATTCACTAACTTCTAAACAAAAATAGTATTTCAAAGCACAGAATACAAATGTTTAATTGAATCTGATATCTTGAATTTAAATCTAATGATCTCTGCAATGCATAATCATGATTATTATAAGCTCGACAGAAACCAACTTCAGAAGGTAATTGTAGAGTTTTACTGAAAAATCATGATCAATGAAGTTCAACCATATCATGTGTGTATCAACCACTATTGCAATTGCCTGATGTTGTTCATGTAGCGCGAGGTGATAAAATTTAAAAAAATAGCAACTATTGGATTACTCTTCATTGGTCAATGAGTTAAACGACCATTGGGGAACCTGAAGGTGCTAGACTCTCTTCTCTACTGCTAAGATAATCGTACACTACTGAATGGTCTCTCAGCTAAGACAAGACAAGCTATCCATTGATTCCAAGCTTTTAATATCTATTTAACTCAGGCTATTTTATGATATTGAAGATTAAAATTCAACAATCTCAAAAACAACAAATCAGAAGAATGTTTTCGGTTGTTGATTTCGCATTATACTACTTAGTGTCTATTAGTTGAAATCAAAATTCTTACTATGAATAATCCACTAAGTGAATTTTATATTTTAATTGTTCATACTAAGTATTTTCATTTGAGATCATAGATCAACAGTATGTTTCTAAAACTTCATACCACCTCTAGAATGAAACTACAATTAATATGATACTGTTATATCATTAAATAGAAAATGTAAAAGTTTGTAATAGTACAATTCTCAGGTAATTTTATCAGTCATTCAAGTGTTGCAAGTTACCATTCTTATTGTGTTTTTTTTTTGAGTGAGAACAATGAAATAATATTTCATTCATATTTCTAACAACAAGTTCGAAGTCTTGCATCATTTAGTACAGACTCGACAACTTAAATGTAATCAATGCGAGTACCAAGCACTAATTACAGATAGCTAAATAAAACTAGTAGTTTTTTTTTCAGTTCTTTACCTATCATTCTTATTTATCTAGTACATTTTCTTTTCTTTTTTTCATTTTAAATGTAACCAAGGTGAAAATATGGTTTCAGAATAGACGTTATAAAACTAAAAAACGTTTGATGAATAGTATGTTAAATCCATCAAATCATAGTTCTGATGATTCCGTTCAAAATGATACTCATTTAGATGAATTCAATGTTCAACATTCAATATCTGTTGAAAATTCTATGCTTGAGGATACTTCTTCCAGGCAATTTCACTTAAATTATGACCAACAAGAAAGACGACAACAATTGCACCGAGAACAAGTTCAAATAATTGATAAAATAAAGAATATCTTCCATCTTACTGAAATACCACATTTCATTTCAAAAATGCCTCGGTCAGAGTTACTAGATAATTTTGATGCCATCATGTCAAGCTTATATCAAAATCATCAGTATCATGAACATCAAAACAATAACCATCATAACTATCGTAATAGGTTCAATGATCAGTCTATACACCAAATGAATGAAAATGTTAAACAGTTTGGATCATCATCAATATTTTGGTAACCACTTCAAACCTAACGATAGTGTTAAAATTTCAAATTTGAAACGTTTTACGCCATCAATTTCAGATGACGAAGAAACTAAACGGCCACTTCTTACTGATCTCTCCCACAATCATAGCTATGGAAACATTCCACTTATATCAAATTTGTCTAATTGGAAGGAGAATTCAAAGTTGTCGCATCACCACCATCATTATAATTTACATTCCTCAGTAGATGAATAAAATGAAATTTATCATTTAAAGGGATAATTAATATTTATAAATATTAACTATTAAATTTACTACTAGTAGTAGTATCGTATTTATCTATTTATTCATCCCCACCAGTGTCTACTATTTATCATTGAACATAGTAGTAAATCATATTAGCATATCACTTTATTGTTAATTATTTTACATGTAAATATGAATGTACAAAAAAATACATAAATCTACATTTTATATTTTAAGCTTAATTTATTGTTTTGTTTTTTTTCAAATGGTACAAGATAAGTTATATGCTTAGAATATCTAGAACATTCCCAGTGTTCAGTGATTGTGTCTTATCCTGGAATTCAAGCCATTTTTACGTTCATTCAGTGAGTGAACGATGTATATCAGAGTGCAGTTTTCATCGTAAACAACTCATTATGGTCGAAGTTATCGACAATTATGTATTATAAGTTAATCTCATCTTGGCGGATTGAAAATACAAATACAATAAAAGTCTAGCGCTTGAAATGAATTCTTCACTGAAAATTATACTGATTATATCTAGCGCTCATCCACTAAATGAACAGAAAAAGGATCCAAAGTATCGAAATTAATAAGTTCAATGAATATTAGGAAGCGTTGTTGAGAATTTCAGCAGCCATACTCATAAATGATTAGGTAGATGCAATGTGAACTAAACCAGTTTATAACTTGTGATGACTTTGTAAATAAATTTTCCTTTCGTTTATATCACTATTCACAAGCCATAGATTATATGGAGAGATGCATTAATCATTTGATTCACGCATCGATTTCAGCTAGAGAACTTGTATAAAAACTACGATAAGTGAAATTGTCTAATAACAGTTACGGATGATCGAATGGTACAGTAAACGGTACTTCTTCATCTTCTGTGAGGTAGTAAGCATCATGATAATATTTAGATGAGGATACAATAATACTTCGGCAGTGATTTGAATCCGTTATTCTGATGTTCGAACTACTTAATTTGAACATTTCAGTTAAACTTTGATGGTACTAAAGTTTTTAGAGAACTTAATTCACTATTATCGGATTCTAATCTATGATGTTACATACTTAGATATGTTACTTAGGGAAAAGTCATTGTCTTATGTATGTTGAATATCGAATGTATAGATAATAAGTACAATGTTTCAAAATATATTCATATTATTTCAACCCAATCGTAGGGGAAGGACCATAGGAAGTACAATATATTGAAAAATATTCTTATCCAGAACATTATGAAAGCCATGACTTAGCTACGCATGCTAAACATTTCAATTATAGGTATTCACATTACACATCTTTTACACGATTAGCTTAAATAAACAAGCTTTTTCCAAATCCGATCATTTCTGCGTATAACAAAACCTGCTGATTTAGTTACGTCGATACAACGGATAAACAAACCTACCTACGTTACTTCCAGTATTGTTCAGTGTTATTTAATAAATACCTCAAACGAAATCAATGCATTAGTATATTCACTCTACTAATAAAACGAGAACTAGTCAGCTGTAGTATGTCATATTTCTACTGTTTTTAATTAATCGTAAAGTAATCGATAACGGATTTCTTAGATCGTTTTTCTTGCGCTAACTGTGTACTGTTTGTGATTAGCTGTTGTCACTTTTAGTTTGCTAAATTATTTTGTTACTTAGTCGTTCTTTCTGTTACTACTTTTACAAAGTTGTGGAAATATAAATTCGAATTTTCTGAGTGCTAAATTCCTGTCTTTTCAATTCAACTAGGAAAGGAAAACTCCATTGAGATGTTGTTAAGTCATTGATCCCAGGAGCCTATTTCAGTTGCGTAGATCAATTGCACGTGTTAGCCAGTTTTCGGGTGAAATATTTCCAATTATAGAAGTAAGACGAAAGATATATCACAAGCGTTCAACTAACGGTTACATTTTTAAGAATGTCATCAGCTAATATTTTCCTGACAAAGTTATGTGGAAGAAATTCTTATTCATGTCACCTTATCCATTTGTGTATTTTCTGAAATAAATAGTGCCATCATAGAAAAATTAGCCTACGTTAGAGAGGGGATTATAATCAAAAATGTAACATTGTATAGTTACATGTAATATAGAGCATGCTTCAAATAAATTATCCCGGATTGTTTTCACAAGTATTAACATCTCTGGTTCATCCGTTGAGTGGACCCTGTGTTCTAAATCATCACAGAAGGAAGCATATGATTATATACATTGCATCGCTATTGCATGCAGTCTAAGTATGATAATAAGACCAATATCAAAACATTTGTAAATTTCGAGTCGACTAAATTCTACCACTGAATAATCACAGCTCTAATAACAGGTAATATTGTTTATCAAGTACAATTTAGTGTACTGTGTTTTAAGACATACTTTAAATGAAAAGGTTGCTAATACGAATCGGTTGCCCGAAGCAAAAAAGCCAGGTGGGAACTGGAACCAGTGACATTTTGGTTGAAAATTTAAAACTAATCGTTAAGCAATAGAACCACCATAGTAGTAGAACTACATATTTTGAATGAATACAAAACCATCAAAACTTATAAAATTCACAAATATTTCAATGACACTTTATTAGCTAACTCACTAATTGAAGTTTCAACAGGATTACTATCACTTACTGGACAGAAGTAGTATCGACACATTTTTGCGAATCTTCGGTGAGACAAATTATTCACTTGTGATTCATCGGTTACCCATCGTTCAGTAAAAATGAGTTTATGTTTATAAATTTCTTGGTAGTTTACAACTCATTTATAATACATCCATTTCAACTACTACATTATTATTAGATAAGATAATTATCTAATCCTGATTACGAGATATATCCAATAAGTAGTTGGACTTGACTGTATTTTATTTTTTACATATCTAAGGAAAATCTGTTTAGAGTCTTGTGATGTTGAATATCATTTATAAAACTAAATCATCACTGTCGACAACTATTCTCAAGTGAATGCCACAAAGACCAAAAATATGAAAATCGTTTCTGTGTTTTGGCTAAAAACAAAAAAAACTACAAAGCCTTATGTAATTTTCAAACTCTGATTTACTAACTAGATAAATGATGAGGCACTAATAGCGCATGCAACGGTAAAAGAACATTTAGGATTAAAAAGTGATATGGTATTTGAAGGACTTAAATTCTGAGGAGTTCTATGAATGTTTAAATTAGTCTAAACAGAAACAGAGTACCTTTCTATAAGTGGAGATTGTTTTTAAAGGAGTAAAGAAGAGAGGAAGAGCAGTATATCCTAAATTTCTTCGTATGAGGAATTTGTCAACTTATTTAGTATATTTTTAAGGAAAATTTGTCTATAATCAAGTAGTTGGTTTCTAGAATTTCCACTAAAATTGTATTGTTAAACTTTTTACGCATTCAATTAATGTTATAATATTAAGTTTAAAAGCATTATTTTAGTTTGTTCTAACTTTCATTTCAAGAAAATATTAGCTAATTCAAATGTGGAACTCCTGAGGAGTGCACACTTCAGATTAGCGAATATCCAACTCCTTGCACCACTGAGTCAACCCGTATCTAATGGTAGCATTCCCACGTAACAGCTGTCCAGTACTTCCTGGTTTTCGATGATACCCTGCCAACATCAATTTATGTAGTATTCAATCAATTAAAAATATCAATCTCCACAAAAAGCCATCTCAATTTAATTCATATGTGTTATATAGGGAGATAAAGGAATATGGTTACAACTACGTCTTCGTATTGATTACTATTCAGTGATGTATCGATATATTCACTGTGCTATAGTTATTCACAATAACCAAGTAAAAATGAAAAGATAAAATGACTGAAGTTATCTACAAATTGTTTTCATGTTAACTAAATGGATTCTTTACAGAACTGGTAGTTTTTTACCGTTTATTTAGTACTTCAGTACTGTATATATGGGTATAATATTTATTAAAGATTTTGTTTGATTCTCTTACTTCCACTATGTTGAATATCGTTTCTACTGACATCATAAACAGTTAGTTATAGAGATTTTTTAATGAAAGTTACACTCGATCTCCAGGATACAATTTATTTCATGAACACTGAAAATGTCATGAATAACAGTCAGTAGAAGAACTCTTCTGCTTTGTTTAATATTATAAATTTAACTCAAATTCATGATACTATTCAACATCCAAGATATTATTCAATGTTATTTTTAGAGGAGTAACAAATGAAGATTAAACACTAGTTATTGAAGTTAAAACTTGGTTATTAGTTTAATACTGGGCATATTAATTACTTTATAAAATTATGTAGAATAATGAACTAATGTTTCTTCTTCTCATTCCTAACGTTTTTCTCTCTTTCCTACCCTCAACACTTGTATGTAGTTATTGTAAACATCTTTAAATTTTCGTTTAAATATTTTCTAGGCTTTACTATGCTTAACAATATTTTTCTGTTCCCCTCATACATACAAACAAATACGTACATACAACTTATTTCTATGCATAGTGAATAGATTAAAGTAATTTTGTTGGGGGTGGGGGTGAGGTGGGAAGGAATGCATTCAACCACAAGTTATAGACTGGTAATTAACACTTTCTGCTAATTGCAATTTGATGAATTAGCAATCCTTACAACTGGAAAATCATTTTCTTCAGATAACATTTAACCCGATTCTTCTATTTCGCCAGCATAACAGAACTAATTTATAAAAATGAGTGTACATATATTTGTAATATTCCAGTGTGTAGAAATTAATATCTCTGACATTTCACAGCTTAGTTCAAATCACCTCTTCAAAGAATAAATAAATAACTGAATTGAATCAACACAAGATCAAATAATGCAATGGAACAAATTAAAATGTAAATATTCAATTGAATTGAAATATAAGTTTAATCGTTTCATTAGAATATTACGAGCATACATCATTCATTTTTATGAACGACTTATTCAATGCTCAATTTATTTCAAATTATCAAGTCTAACCTTAGTGATGATATATATGAGAAGTGATTTAGTTTCCAGTTTACATTAATCTCTTCTTCTATTTCATGATATAATAATAAATTTATAGTAAGCAGGATGTTTATAAAGCGAATGATAAGTAGTCAGTAAACAGATATTCTTATGCTGAAATGTTGTGAAAACACATTGAGCGTTTTACCCTTGGAAAATCAGTGGTCTTGGGGCTGAATCCCTACTGGAGGCATGAGGTGATCATTGTTGAGCAGTCTTGTATTAGAAAGAAACAGCTATCTAGTTTATCGTGATTTTAAACAGTTGTCTAAATCAAATCAATTTGTGATATAGAATTTGCATGTATATTTTATCATTCGTTTAGTTCTTTATTATTATTCACTTAGTAACTGAATCGATCCATCAAATTTTTCATACTTTTCTCTTTTTTGAAGAAGCCCTCAGTACAAATTATACTGTCGTTATTACTATTCTGTAAGTAATTAACTTGAAATTTATATTAACCAACTATAAAATTAGCATGAAACGCATACTAGAAGGAGTTTTTCCAATCACATGGAAACAGTAAATCATCGGCGTGACTCTATATATGTATATGTCTAACGTCATGGGGGTGAGGTTGGTAGGTAATCATGTGAATACGTGTAACGACGTCAAAGTGTTTGTCTGTTGTCAAATTATATATATATATATATATATATATATATATATATATATATACATATATATATATATATATATATATATATATATACCTATTGTAAACATGTAAATCACTAATACAACTATTCCTTTAAATACTGATGACTAATCAAATTATCGGTATAATTGAAATTATGATAACATTGATTTAATTGACTAATAACTTTAACAGTTGATTGATTTATTTAATTAGTAGTAAGTTAAGTTTGACCAGGTAACTGATTCTATTTATATATTTATGCAAAAATAATAGAAGTGATAATTGGTGATAGTTATTCGAGTCATCGTTGATCAGGCTTATTTGATTATATAAGTCACAGGTTGATGTTGGCAGGGTAACATTAAAAACTAGTGAGCATAGGACAGTTGTTTCGTTCTAGTGCGGAACTCCTCATCAGTGCTCACCCCAGATCCCACCCCGAGGCTTCAGGTTGGCAAACACCTAACTCTTTGTACCATTGCGCCGTATCCAATAGTAGAATTCCTATTTAATTAATTTGTGACATATGATGATTGTAGAATGGTGACTGTTAAAATAATATTTACATGAGTACAATAAATAGGATGCTTACATGTAATAGCAGTCTCTCTTTTGATTGAGTTTGAAAACTTTTATATTGTAACGAAATGATTATTACGTAAAAACATCGACTGCAATATGTAAGCCTATCTAAGTAACTGACAAACGGAAGACTTGACTGATAAATAAATAAATAAGATGAAAAATTTGTAGCTCATTCTTGGATCAATTAGTAAGTATTTGTCAAATAAATAACTCCACCTGAAGCCCCTTTAGGGTTGCTACTGGTCACAAGCCCGGATAAAGGAGGAGGGTTAAGCATCGGGTTAGCAAACTCATTCCGTAAAAAAACAACCTGCTAAAAAAAGCCAACTAGTAAAAACCTTTATAACCACTTTGACTCTGCCTTGGGAGTTGGAAAATCTGTTACGACGCCTCATGGTGATAGCCGAGTTTCTTCGGAAACCACGAGGCCGATGTCGCTTCCGACAACCAGAACAACAATTAATATAGGAACGTGGAATGTTCGCACGATGTGAGAGACAGGGAGAAGCATCCAAATAACTGAAGAAATGAGAAGATACAACATGAAAATACTTGGAATAAGTGAAACCCATTGGATACAAGCTGAACAGCAAAGATTATCCTCACGAGAAGTGCTTTTTACTCCGGTCACGAAGAAGAAAACACTTCATACACACAAGGAGTAGCACTAATGTTGTCCCAAGAAACATGGAAGGCTCTTACAGAATGGGAACCTCATGGACCTAGGATTGTCAAAGCATCCTTCAAGATGAAGAAGGAGGGGATTACAATGAATGTCACCCAATGCTATGCGTCCACCAACGACAGCCACGAGAACGACAAAGATCAGTTCTACGCAAGGCTGCAGTCAATCATCGATAAATGCTCAGCCAAGGACTTGACCATTCTGATAAGCGACTTCAACGCCACGGTTGGAATGGACAACACCGGATATGAAGACATCATGGGACGACATGGACTGTGAGAAGGGGACAAAAACGTTGAGAGGTTTACAAACCAATGTGCCATCAACAAAATGATTATAGGTGGCACCGTATTATCCCACAAACGTATACACAGAATTACATGGATTTCACCGAACCACATTACGAAGAACCGAATCGACCACATCTGCATCAATAAAAAGTTTAGAAGGACTACGGAAGTCGTAAGAGCAAGGAGAGTAGCTGACATAGCTTCAGATCATCATCTGGTGGTGGCTAGAATGAAAGTGAAGCTGAAGAAGCACTGGACAACTGGAGCAGCAGTATTACAAAAGTATAACACAGCCCTTCTCCGATATACTAACAAATGCAACGAATTCATCATAATTCTCAACAATAAGTTCCAAGCATTTCATGATCTACTTGGAAAAGGTGGAACTAATATCGGTGACAACTAGAAAAATATTAGATTAACAATAGCTTCAACATGTTAGGAGGTTTTTGGTCGCAAGAAACAACACCATAAATAATGGATTCCTGTTGGTACACTAGACATGATTCAAGAAAGGAGGAGCAAAAAACTAGCAATTAATAGCAGCCGGACAAGAACAGTGAAAGCCAAAGCACAGGCCGAATACGCAGACGTCAACAAGGAAGTGAAGAGGAGCATTAGGTTGGATAAACGGAAATATGTTAGAGACTTAGAAATGACAGCGGAAAAAGCTGTAAGGGAAGGTAACATGAGGCACCTATATGATACAACGAAGAAGCTCGTTGGGAAATTCAGTAAACCAGAACGGTCAATCAAAACAATGTTGGCTAGCTAATCAGTGAAGTGAATGAACAATGAAACAGGTGGTTAGAGCACTTTGAATAACTCTAGAATAGACCACCCCCACTGAACCCGCCAGTCATCTAAGCAGCATCCACGAATCTCCCCTTTAAAACCGACTCACCAGCAGTCGAAGTAATCAAAATGGCCATCCGAAAAATCAACAGTGGCAAGTCAGCAGGGCTAGACAATATACCAGCTGAGGCGCTGAAAGCTGATATGGAAGTAACTGCAAAGATACTCCACATTCACTTCAGAACAAATTTGGGAGGAAGAACAAGTGCCAACAGACTGAAACGAATGATACCTCATCAAGATACCAAAGAAAGTAGATGTCAGCAACTGCGATGACTACAGAAACATCACTATTCTTTTGATACCAGGAAAAGTCTTCAACAGAGTGTTATTGAACCGAATGAAAGGCCTAGTCGACGCACAACTTCGAGACCAGCAGACCGGATTTCGTAAGGGCCAATCGTGTATCGACCAATTCGCTACCCTACGGTTCATTGTTGAGCAGTCAATTGAATGGAATTAATCCCTTTACATTAATTTCCTCGATTACAAAAAAGCATTCCACAGCATGGATATGAGAGTATTATGGAACCTTCTACAACATTATGGCGTTCCGGAGAAGATAGTCAACATCATATGGAATTCCTATGACGGACTACATAATAAATCCCTACATACAGATCAACTCACAAATTCATTCGAAGTGAATACCAGTGTTAGACAAGGCTGCTTACTATCGCCCTTACTCTTACTGCTGGTAGTTGAATGGATCATGATGACCGCAGCATTCCAAGACAATCTTGAAATACAGTGGACAACATCGAAGGAACAAGATGACTTAGACTTTGCAAATGATCTAGCTCTCCTACACCACACACAGCATCAAATGCAGATGAAGACGGACAAGGTAGCAGCAACCTTGATAGTCAACAATAAGCCTCAACATACACAAAGGGAAAACCAAGATCTTCTGATTTAAAACAGCCAACACTAACCTGATTTCACTTGACGGAGAAATTCTGGAAGATGTAGATACATATACATACTTGGGCAGCATCGTCGATAAACAAGGAGAGTGTGATGCAGATGTGAAGGCGTGGATTATCAAAGGCAAGAACAGCATTTCTACAACTGAAGGACATCTAGAATTCAAACTAACTGTCAGTTAACGTTAAGGTTAGAATTTTCAATACAATGTGAAGACAGTTCTGTTGTACGTAGCTGCTGTTGAAAATTGTATAGAGAACTACGAAAAGCATCGTTCAGAAGATACAAGTATTTATGAGCAACTGTCAGCGTAGGATACTTCGGATCCATTGACCAGATACCATTAACAACAGCCTCATATGGCAGAGAACAAATCAACTTCCAGCCTAGGAAGAAATTAGGAAAAGAGGTTGGTGTTGGATAGGACACACACTGAGGAAACCACCGAATTGTGTCACAAGACAAGTATTAACATGGAACGCTGAAGGTCAAATGAAGAGTGGGAGACCCAAGAATACACTGTATCGGGAATTGGAGACAGACATGAAGAGACTGAATGGCTCTTGGGACGGACTGGAAAGGAAAGCTCAGGACAGAGTTGGTTGAAGAATACTGGTTGGCGGCCTATGCTCCACATGTGGTAGCAGATAATGATTGATTGATTGATTGTCAGATAAATTTTGACTTAAATCTATTCATTCATTTATTTTAGTAACTGTTGTCATATGTTTTACTGGTAAGCCGAAATGAACCTATGACTTTGTACAGAAAAGATACTGTTAATGAACATATTGTGATTTATTATTACGGTGCAATGTAGTCTCATTGTAGATGAATATCTGATCCATTGATTCGTCAAATTCATAAAAGATCCTATTTTCAATAGATCCTCGCATTTCCTATCTATATTTAAATAAAAACAAGTACCAACTTTAACTAACTGATTTAATTAAAGTAAAACAACTTTGTCTTAATTGTTCTACTGTCGTTCAGTCATATCAAGTGCATACGTTATGAATAGAATTTTATCTACTGTTGACATTTTTTATCGAAAGATATGTTTAGCATAATATTTGAGACTAAGATCATCTAGATGCTGGGAAATAGTCGTCAGGATACCTTGCCTAATCTAGGTTTTGTACCAGGAGTTTTAAAGGAAATGTTACTCCTTCTGTAGTTTAAACTGGAGTCACCCAATTATATGGTTTGAAGTGTTACTACTAAACTGTTTGTAATGCGATTGACCTCCTTTATGACTAAGATATTTAAAATGTCTTATCGTTGAGTAGTTATCGACATTATACATGTCTATTCACGTTTATTGCTAATAAATTCTGTCAATCAAGTTGTAATGCAGATCATCAGTCTACATGAATCGATATCACGTGAACTATGATTTGGTGTTAAGAGGTTATAGGTGGATCGCATGTAACACTGTTTAGATCTGGTTTTCTTCCTAGGTGGTGTTCGTTAACAAGGTAATCTTGTGGGAACTGATTCTCTTTGATAAATCCTGTATTAATTGTTACTACAGATAAAGGTGCTACATTTCTAATCTACGCCTAAGTCTTTCTGAAAGTAGATCGAATGTTTCATTTGATCGTTGCTACATATCGACTAATTTCCTTTTGTCTGCATTTTCAAAATGTATTGAATGCGTCAGTTGTTTATTTGACAATGATTGTACATCCACGAAATGGAATTCATTGAAAATGAATCATTCACTGAATAAACTTGATTTATAAAAAGATGTTACAACCTCTATCCTCCACTACCATATTTTAAGAGTACTTAAATACGTTTGTCCTAAGTCAGTCGAAACATCTTATCGTTTATTCTTCATTAATAAATATAGACTATAATAAGATGTTTAGCAAATTAGATCAGTTTAAATTTAAGTATTATGTAATATACAGTAAATTACACTTGTTTTGCATAATTTCCAACTAAAACAAGTAGAAGTTAGAGTGAAATTGTTCAATATTATGGAATAAGATAATATATTCAGTCATCTGAACTGTTAACATCTAAAGCAACTAATGGAAACTGAACAGTATTTGACAAAAATCTATTTTTTATTTTCTAAATGTAATAGTTATGTTCTACCATTGAATTTGGTATCTAAGTGACTACACTAGGTTATGAAAATAAATATTCGTCAGAGGGTAATTTTTGTCTTAAAATTACTAGTCATGATACTCAATAATACTCTACCACCCACCATAAATAATATTAATTCGTGAAGAAAATCGTTTATTAATAATGATAGTCTAACTTAGACCAATTCGTGATGCTATCTTAATATTCAACAATCTCCTTATCACCTAATTACAATCAATATCAACTCACTGGTGACTAACTTCTCATGGTAATTCCTGGAGTTCTAGTGAAAAGATGTTACTAGTGGAATTTAACTACGTTGGATGTGATGCAGTTACTCATCGAAAACAATGTAGGAAGTCGGGCAAATCGATTGAGTTGTAAATATTAACCGGCTGTAAGTCGGCTTAGTGATCTAATGGACTAAGTGATTACTGTGAAGACTAAAAGTTTTGGGTTCGATTCCCTGGTAGGTCATGAATATGCTTTACTGAGGGGTGTTATTATAAAACGAAACAACTGTTCAATGTTCCTGGTTTTCAACGTTACCCAACCAACATCAATTTATGACAAACTCAAACAACTAAAATGATTTAAAGTTAAGCCGGTTATGACAATGTAATAAACATAAATAAGTTATGCATATAATACATGTTAAAATCATTTGGGACTTTCTAAATTATACAAATGTAACTAGATCACAAACACGTTCATAACATGTAATTATGTATTCTTAAGGGAAAAACAATAATAATTGTAAAAGCTCTGTACATTACCTCTTATGATCTGATTTTTACACGTATAGATTATAATTTATGTAATGTAATTATAAATCATATTTCAAAAGACAATTACATCTTGGGAAATAGATAAATGAAAATAAATTGTGATGATTATATTTAAGGTAGTTGTGTGTATTTACATTCTGTAACCTGACCATATTGCTATTTAAATGGCCTGTTCATTTATTACAGTAACATATATACATTTTCTTATAGTCTTATTCCCTCATACAAAAATATGGTTACATGTAATCACTTTAGATGAATTTGCTATATGCATGTAGGCATATATATATATATATATATATATATATATATATATATATATATATATATATATATATATATATATATATATATATACAAATACTTGTATATTTATTTATTGAAATCATGCTTGTTATTTCTTGTTATGATTGAGATCATCATTTCGGAATACCAATTCAAAAGTTGATATTCTCTTCATATGTTATCTGTACATTCTAATGAAATTGAAGTTAACAATATCGTACGTGTATATTTTAATTGATGATATTAAAAGTAATCAAAGCTGTAACAATAATATTTCATATGAACTATTTGAAAAGCTCATGGGAATTTACTATTTCAATCATTAATGTTAATAAACGTCTAATTCAAACCAGTTGGTGATATCTCCATAACACTTAATTACAATCAATATCAGCTCACTAGTGACTAACTCCTTGATGTAATTCCTAGAGATACAGTGAGAAGACGTGACCAGTGGAGTTCGACTGAATTGGGTGTGAGGAGGTTACACAACGATGGTAATGGATGAGATCACGCAAATCTATCGCGAATCGATTTAGTTCTAAATATAAACCGTTGGAAGTCGACTCAGTGGTTTAATAGTAACATGTTCGCTACAGAGTCAGGTCATGGGGTTCGATCGGTGGTGACGTAGTGGGTGCTCACTGTGAAAGAGTCCCCTACTAGAATGATACAGCTATCCAGTGCTTCCTGGTTATCAATGATTGTCTAATTTAGAATAATTCGTGATATCGAATTGACATTCACATGTCATATCAGACAGTTTAAGAATATTATCGGAATGATCTGAATCAAAGTCTTATACAACCTGGCAATTTTCATAATGAAACTGATACTTGTGTAGGATTTAAATACAACTCATCTAGTATTATCAATCAAATCTACCACTGAGTAACGATTATTTTCAATATTACTTAGTTAATAGAAAGCACTAGGAACTCTATATATCTAAGCTTAATACTGATTTAAATTCTTCGCGAAGGAATATATAAAATTACATGGATAACATAAATCCAAATTCTTGTACTGTATTATCAGAAATTAAAAATAGATGCTAACACTGAAATATTTTGGTCTAGAAAAGACTTTGTAAAAGGATTCTCAAAGGTAATTATCATTATAGGCTGACTACCGTTCATACCCAATGATTTTACATCAAATGCTGGTTTTACTGAATAATTTGGTTTAAATACACTATGTTTAGCGGTAGCAACCAAATGAATGTAAAATACATTTGTAAACAATGGATGTTTTATTAATCATTAAACTATTTTTTAACAATTTAATCATAATTAATATTTTACTAGTGCCCAGAATGATGACAGTGAATAAAGATCATGTCATTTGATGAAATTCATTAAAATCGAAAATGTTGCCAACTATATTTTGAATCAGTAACTTTATAATGATACTTGACACCTCGAACATTCTTAATTCAATCTTACCTAAGTTTGTTGTTATGTGATGCTTGTTCAATATTATATTGTTTTCAGTACTTTTCCAGCCTATGTTACTTTGTAGCTGAAGGTAAATTACACCTAATTCAAGAAAAACATCCCTTCCTTAACCCCCCTCCCCACATACACAAGAATTTCTAGAACTTATACAAATAGTAAATTATATTCCTGTATATTGTCTAAAAATAAGAAAAAGAAACTGAGACATAGTTCATTTTGTATATCATAATTAATTAACCATATGATGGGATAATTTTTTTTCTTTAAACAAAATAATTATATCACTATACATTACTAATTACTTCATTGAAAATTATAGCTACTTATGCATAACAACTAAAATTGTTCAATTTTCAATCAATTTTTTTATTGCTGAAGTAAAAATTAAATTTTAAAAGTCGTAGAATAGTACCCACTACTACTACTACTACTATTAATAATAATAATAATAATAATAATAATAATAATAATAATAATAATAATAATAATAATGAAAAATTCCTGTAATTTATAATTAACAATATATTTACTTCATGCATTGTCATCTGGCAACTTAACACACATTAAACCGAACTCGAAGAATAGATGTATGAATCTGATTCATTACTGATGTGGTATGTTGGTTTTTTTTTTTTTATTTTACAAGACATAGAAAGGTACTTGAGGAAATGATTTTACAAAAAAAAAACATGAAAAATTTAAGATTGTACTAGTATGATTATTTTATCGAAAAGATTAATTGTTTAACCAGATATGCATAATCACAGTTACTATCCAATTCGAGTTGAATCATTAAGAAACAAAATATAACTCTTCATCTCTACTAATTTTATGATCAATTATTTTTCATTGTTATTAGATCTTCTGTTGAATGATTTTTCACTTACAGTTCAATAGACAAGGTGATAATCATCGTCGTCATCATCATCATCATAAAAATCTACCATCTAATGACTAATAAATATCATGGGAATATAAATGATTATCAGCCTTTTCAGTAAAACACATTATTAAATGTTAAAGTGTGAATTGAACATTGACAATTATGAACGAAACAGATGTATGCATTTATGTATGCATGTATGTTGGTTTGTATATGTAGAAAATCGTTTCCCTTGGAAATGATTACACAGTTTATGTTTTATTTTATTTACTCTATAAATAATAGTGTATAGAATAATAATTTATTATAGGTCAAGTTGTTTTCTTCGTCTTCCTGATAAACAGAACATTGGTTGGAGATTAGCAACTATATTGATGTACACAAATATATTACAAGCACGTTTACACAGTATATGAGGTTGTTCTTTTTGATGAAACAATGAAAGTTGTTGGGGAATTGTCGTGATGATAATATGAGTGACAAAGAGGGGGAGGGAGGGAGAAAAGAAAAACAAGGGTAGTGATTCCAGTTATCTGGATGTCATAATTAGTATTACTAAGATGTATAAATAATTGCAGCGATTAATATTAAAAAAAATAAGCACATTGTCAAATAAACAAATTATTTATCTATGCCTACATATACGAAAATTTATCATACAATAATTGTTTAACACTTTCAGTGCATGAAAAACTTCAAAATCTAGTTTATATTTTCTACTGCATATGTTTCCAGGGTAAATGGTGGTGTGATAATTAAATGACATTGAATTGAACAAAAATAGTCTGTTAGCAGATGAAAGTAAAGTAAACAGAAGTGAGATAGTGGGGGGGGTATGTAGAAACTATCGAATTCTGCACTGTACACTATCATCTAAGATTTAAGAAGCATTAGAAAACTGTTTCGTCTTAGTAAGGACTCATCAGAGTCATCGAGCATGCAAGACACAACCAGAGATAGAACCTTTTGCTATTTAGGCTATACAGCGTAAAATAGACATTTAGACCATTGAGTCAGTGCCTAATGGTTTACACATTTGATTTCTGTAAATTTCCAGTATATTATTTGACAGTCACCAATTGTTACTGATCAGTAACTACTTCACTGTGTCAGTCACTATGACATTAATTTGTTCAAGATAATCAATGTCAGTTGAAAATGACATAATATTCCCAAAAAGAGAGTTATCTGAATAAATGAATAATGATTTCTTAATAATTAACGAAATTGATTATACAGTTCGGTATTGTTTATATTCTTTTGTAGACAAGTTATCTATCACTTATGTGTATAGATAATATTGTTTTTTGTTTATACACATGCGCAGAGAGATACAATGTAGAAGAACTTAGGTAGAAGGTAAATTAATCTACATCTTGAAATTGTTAGTTTTGAAATCATAATTTTCAAAAGTTGAAATAAAATTCATACTACTACTACTGCTACTACTACTACTACTACTACTACTACTACTACTACTACTACTACTACTACTACTACTACTACTACTACTACTACTGAAGTTAGTAATTGTCATATCTTTCTTCACATGTTTTTCTTATGTTTACTTTAACTGTCGATTTATGAAAATATGATGTATATATGCATATTTACATACATTGTAGTGTATGGGCATTTATACGAAGTTCAGTTAATCCCATTTTAACTCTTATATTTGTTAATTATAATAATGATAGTATAAGTTCATGTGAAATTCATTGAATGATTTAAACATTTTCACTGATTATTAGTACTGCCAGTTTTAAAGAAGAAATGTTTTTCAGGTTTTCACAATGTGGTTAAACTGTGTGTGTGTGATGGTAACAGTAAAGTGTTCATATTTATGATAAATTATAATTTTATCCTATCGTGTTAATCATGTATCTAATTATAGTGTGATTAAAAGCATAGAGATACACTAGTGTCATATCATATTTTTACTTTTTCTTTTTAACACTTGTCATTATTAAAGTTATAGTGTTGACTTGACAACAATGAATGATGATTGTAGTGTTAGTTAATGTACTAGTCATTTTAACTTCTTCTAAAATACTGATAGAAAAAAATTGTAATGTTAAATTCTTTACTACTTTATAGACAAATTCTAGAAAGAACTACTTTAAATTTAGCATTGTTCAGTTAATGAAACACAAAGTATTAGAGTACATTCAAGTATGAAATCATTTAATAGTTTCTATTCATGAATTTCGCTAGGAGTCGAACCTAGGACTGTCCGTTAGAAATCTGTCTTTAGATCACTCATTTTATTGTCCATCAACTCAAAATTCAACAATTTTATTGTATAACATATCTTTAAATAGAAAACTTTATACTAAAATTTTCTACCTATTATTAATTAGACTAGAAACGATTTATTAGTATTCTTGTGAAACCCGTCGGATTTCAACTATTCCAAAGTTGTGCGGTAGATATCACAGTGTTAATAAATGACTGGTGTTGGTTTTATGAACTGTTTGAATGCAGAATACACACTCCACATATACCATGATGACTACAAGAATTCGATATCCAAAGTTACATTTCATGTAGGATTATGTGAATGAGTACTAGTCTCAAAGTAAATGGAATACAGTTCTCCGATGCTCCTATGATTTCTGAATGATAACTCTGATGTCAGTCTATAACGTCAAGAAGCGATTCTAACCACATGAGAATAAAGTGCCATGATGACACAAAAATAGCTCCCAATATAAATTAAGGGTTAATACTAACCAGTAGTCATTATTGACGTATATGACCAAAACAAATATGTTCACATCGATAATCATCAATATTTTCATTATTATCCACCTTCTATATTGCTTATACTCAATTGTTTTCCCATAAACGATATTGGATAGTAGACAATTATTATTAGGTGTTATAGAGATTGTCAAATTTCGAGTTTTACATCATGTGCTGATCTCAGTTAAACGACACCTATGGAAGTATAGAATAAATACTTCGTCCTAATATGGGACTGCTCAGTAGTATAGATCTACAATTTAACCAGAAAGTAAACCTAGTACCTTCAAGATTACCAGCAACACTTAACCTTAGGTTTATGAGTCAATATTTAATGGTTTACATATCTAACTTTATTAAATTAACCAAATATTGTGAGGCTATCATTCAAAGCAACTAGTAGATAACTGTCTCGTATCTAGTATAGTTAAATTCTGTTCGTGATGTCTGCTTAACAGAGCTCTGAAATTACCTCTTGACATCACTCACTCGTAAGTATACTATTATTATTATTATTATTATTATTATTATTATTATTATTGAATATTGTGGAAATTGTTGATATGCTGATTTATTGTCCAACATTCTTTTCGTCCTAAATTAGTGATATCGCATTTATGCATATTGACGTATGCATAAATGAATCAGTACCAACAAATAACTATCAATACATATCCCTATTATTTTATCATAACAAATAAACATCAATTAATGACATGTTTGAAAGGAAGCATTCATAAAGAAGTATCCTAATAAAACGAGAAAGAAATCAAAATAAGGTGTTATACTACTAGTACTATATTAAAGTAGAAATTACTTCTTTGTATACATTGTAGTTTAATTGGCTATGTGATTTCAGTTATATTTCAACTTAAATAATGTATACCTTCTACTTATTAATACTTGTATTCACATATATCTATCTGTCACCTATGAAGTGTTGTAAAACACATTTAAATGTTAAATATGAAATGTTTGTATAATGTGATTACAAAGTGTACATATATTTCAAGTTCTTTGATTTAAGTTTAACATTTAAAAGAATGTTAGTAATAGATAATGACAATTTTTATTTAGAAGAGAAAAAAAAACCCATCATTACTTATATTCTAAGGTGTGTGTGTGTGTGTGTATGTGAATGATTTTTTAACGCGTATTCATCTACTAAAGTAATTTCAAAATTCAATTTAGTACAAATTTTAAATTTGACACATTTTACTTTATAATAACAAAAACAAAATTAGTTATTCAATTATGAAAATTTATCCCACCTGTTGATATTCAATTAGTTATCTTTCAGTGTTATTGTTACTGTTAATGATTTGACATCTAATGAATGAATGAATGACAATCATGTAAAAGAAAAAAAAGAAAACCAAATAACTTTTTTCCTTTTTTAAATGACTATTATTTGAATTGTATGTGTTACTTTTTCGGTTAGTCTAGTGAAAGTATTGTTTTAAGTATGTTTAAATGTCATTAAAATACTGAAAATCAGGATTTAATGCTGCATACACACACACACATATTCATATTACACTCAACAGATTTCTTATTAAATGTTACATTACATTGGTGAATTACTGCGTAGTGGTCAAATTGATATTCATCAAGTTTATTATAGAGATGATTGAATCCTGTCAATTGATCGGACGAAATCTTAGCATAGATTCAGAAAGCCCGATTGGCATTTGCCAATTTACGCCACTTGTAGTACAGGCTGAGATATCCATCTCTCAACGAAAGGCCGAGTGTACTGCACAGCGGTCTGCGCTATCTTAACACATGGCTGCAAAACGTGGGCCATGAAAACACAAGATATGCGTCGACTTCAGGTATTTTACCATAGAAATCTTCGTAGCATCTTTCGTATATCATGGAACAGTAGAACAAGTAATATTTAGGCTAGACAGAAAGTTCTTGGGAAATATGGTGAATCAGTCGGAGAGGTAATTAACTTCATCGACTGAGATGGCTAGGACATATGTTATGTATGCCAGACTACCGTCTGCCTCGTCGTGCGATGTCGGCTAGGGTTGAAGTAGGACGGAAGAAGGGTAGGGGATGCCAAAACAAAACATGGCATCAATACATGAAGTCTTTGACTGTTGGTCTAAGCCATGTTGGTAGATGCAGATTACCTGATTGGGGTCCGCGTGATAATCGTAATGAATGGCTAGAGACACTTGGTGACATGGCTCAGAATCAGTCACAGTGACGCAAGTGTATTCACTCTTTAATTTCATTTAAATCTTGAATCCTATTATTAGTTTCTACACTGCTTTACTTCACTCTCCTCTCTTGTATTCTGTTATTACGTTACCACTGTTATATCGTAGTGCTCATGTGGTATGGTGACTTGAATCGAAAGGCGTATTTGCTTGGTTCTACGTTGATGATGATGATAAAATTACTGACATTATGTAGAGATGGAAGCTGGATTGGAGACAGTCAGCAGAAAACTCTGAACATAAATTTTGTGATATTTGGTACTAATCAACATCGTGTACTTGCATTCTCTGAGGGAATTTATATTCGCCTGAGAAATCGGTCATCCGGTCGCTCAGTTACACGGTTTACAGCCTTTACTTAGTGCTAGCGAAGGTGAGTCACTTAGACTAGAGGGAACATTATAACTCGATCAATATAATACATTCAGCAATATAAAGGACTTGATGAACATCGAATTGGTCACTGCACAGTAATCAACTAATGTATACATTTCCATCCTACAAGGCATTAGCTGCGGTCCGAATAACTTAGTGGTGACTGTTACAGACTATGGAACTGTGTAATAAGAGATCGAATCTACAGAGGAGCATAGGTTCGCTCATTGAATGCAACTATGCCTTGCTGACGTCTATTCAATAGCATGATATCTAGGTCCAGAGTTTCCAGCCAACTACCTCTAACCCACCTTTTAGGTATTACATTATTTAAACGAAAATTTTAAGTTAGGTATTGTTTACTATACCACGAACCAATATCTAATAATGAATCCTCAGAAATCCATAGGATTCCAGATAATTATGTTTTGTTCTGTTTCTAAATTATTAATGAAAGGTTGCATCCACACTCCGTCTACAGTATCAAACTCAGAACCTTCGAGTATCATGATGAACACGATCTTATTGAACGACTGAACAGGAATCGAGTATTACATTGGTAATTTTTGTAAAATAGTATCATAGTCATTCTATTTCGTCGGGTAATTTATAACTTCTTACTACAAACTTACTAGACTTTATAGAATATAACTTCTTAAAATAACTTACAGAAATCATTCTTGAAGTCAGTCATAAGTAATCATATGCTATCTGATCTTTATTACTACACCAAGTGATACAGTACATTACGAAACGCTTCTTTAAATTTTACTGTTCTCTATAACCAAATCAGATCTTATAGATTATTTCTAACTGACGTGTTACTAAAACATTAATTTTCAGTTATACATTAGTAAGGTACATCTTTGTTCCATTTCACCGTATTTGATTGTCAAACAGAATAAAAAACATTATAAGTCGTCAGTAGCATTCAACACTTTAACTACATTCAAATTTATTCTCAAAATATCAATTTTATTCAACTTTTCTAATGGAAATTTACTCTCAATAAGGCTTCAGAATTACTTGTAACCAATAACTAAGACTGGAATCAAACAAACCAATACGCTTAGAATGTATACATGTCAATGAAGATCACTTGATTGTAGTTTAAGTAACATAAACAAAAAGTGATGAAACTTTATTAACACTTTCATATTTGAATACAGTAGATAAGTAGATAACATGCTTGTAATTGAAGTGATAAGCATGAGGTTCAAGTTTTCATGTAAATATCGACACTAAAATACAAATGTATCTAGTTGCTAAGAGCTAAATAATACGATAAGAGCATCTAAGATTTCATGGTTGCTATAAATCAAATAGATTAATGATTGACTTTAAATATACTTCAGTAAACTCTGTAAAAATCTATTGTCCGTAATCTTGCTATACCGCTCCTCCACTGTTATACAATATGTTAACATTACTAGAAATCCCTAACACTGTAGACTATTTATTATTTTCACTCTTGAATAGTAACATTTATATTTTTTTCACCACCATAGGATTCTCGATTTGTTTTCATCACAGGTAATTTTTCGTTGATTTCTTGTTATTTTTATGTCACTATCAAAGACATTTGAAATGTAACCAGATACGTATACAGTTTGCCTGAATTATTCTTCTTTTAGTTACCTCAAAAACTTTTTAGAAAAATATATCTACTTTACATTATTGGAGATTGAAGGCCAGAATAATAAAACGCACTATTGTAACTTAGTTTAGCTGATTTAAAACTAAACTTTTATTAGCATACTAACATGTCATATCAATTATGCACAAATAATCTCTACAATACCCAATTGCAATCAATATCAGCTCACTGGTGACTAACTCCTTGATGTAATTCCTGGAGATACAATAGGAAGACGTGAACAGTGGAGTTCGACTAAATTGAGTGTGAGGAAGTTACACAACGATGGTAATTGATGAGGTCACGCAAATCTATCGCGAATCGACTGAGTTCTAAATATAAACCGTTGGGAGTCGACTCAGTGGTTTAATGGTAACATGTTCGCTACAGAGTCGGAATGTCATGGGGTTCGATCCGTAGTGGGGTCGTAGGTGCGTACTGTGAAAGAGTTCTTTACTAGAATGATACAGCTATCCAGTGCTTCCTGGTTATCAATGATTGTCTAATTCAGACCAATTCGTGATATCAAATTAACACTTAACAAATACTTACTACCCAATTATAATCTATATACATTACGACGTATGCTCTAAGGTCACTGAACTTACACAATTCTAGTCATTTAAGTTCCATTACAAACCTTTCATCCTGCAAGGAAATAAGTGTTTTTTACACCGAACAACAAGTATACGAACCTGTAATCGGTTATGATAAGAAATAAGCATAGTAACTCACAACCCCCTTCCCCCAGAAGCCAGAAAATGATGAGAATTACTTCTAGCCACTTAGCATTCTCATAAGCTGAAAAAAACTAGACGATGAACTAGTTTGTATTTTCTGTAATTTTAATTTTTTAAGTGTCATTCATGAAGATAATTTTACTTAAAAGCTTCCAATAAACTAAAGTCAGTGTAAACTTGGAGCATGATTCTAGAGTCCTGGCTAAGAAAGTTTGTTGTCCTATTTGGTATAAGGTACGAACGTTAGAAGCTGCGATATATAGTTTAGTGCGGGGTTTCACAAGACCAGGAATAACGTTTCATGAATTCAAACCATTAGCGTTGGAAGGGCGAGGAGATAAAGTTATGCTAGAAGGATTAGGCATGGTGATAAGAGAGTTATTAGGAGTTGATGGTGGGATTCGGCCTTGAACAAGATGATCTCGTGTGCTGTTAGAGGTATGAGGGCGGTTCTCACCTCCTGGCTGCCCACACCATGGAAGGATATTACTTCTTGAGGTACCTGAAAAGAAAAGTGGGTTAGTATTGGTCATCGTGACCTGGGAGTGCGGTTGCAGAGCCCAAGGGGGAACTGCTTGAGACCGATCACGCACGACCTTGTTATGGGGAGTTTTTGAAATGTTAGCTCCGTTCTCCAGAAGGCCTTACTGCCGGAGACGGAAATTCATGGAGTAAGGTGAGGTGTGACGTTTTTAGGGTCAATCTTTTGTAACCTCCTCCTTCCTTTGTGAGAAGGCAGCATCTCCGCAGATGCTGGTTATCTGAGGGAAACACCTTACTGCAGTCACACGTTGCTGCAGTCAGCAGTACGACTTCGCCCTCAGATCTTAGGTTGCTGCATTTAGTCTTATTGCTCTCCAACAGACCTTCTTGGCATGGTACGACCTAGAGGAACATGCGTTCCAGCCAATATAGCTTAGTTGGGTCATCACGATAGGCAAACCCGACCACCACGTCAAGGTAGCAGCTACAGTCAGGCAGTGTTAACTTAATAAATAACTATTTGATTTTCTTTTCTGTACTGAAACTAAATACAAAACCTTCTAGTGAACTTTCACCTGTTGCTTTCATTTAGCTAAGGAGTTAGTACCTTAAGCGTTAGTTGTACTATCCAACTTAATAGGTTTAGTATCATTCATCTGTGTATAATAAAATCTTGAAGAAGTTCATTTTGTGTAAGAAATTCTTACAATTAAAATTAATGAATATTGTTCATATATTATTACTTGAAATAGTTTATACTATGATTTTTGAAGACAGTAGAATGAAGAAGTCTTGGATTGAAGTATCCTTTTAGTTAATACACTTTAACAAGATGCATTTGTAGTCTACATTAATCGACTCGGTTATATTACAAACATTATAAATATGAATAAACATTTCTTGACAAGTAGTTATCATTATTATAAATATAGTTATAGTAGGTATGGGAACCAGGTCATTATTTTACTTATTATTGTTATAATCATTATAATTATTATTAGGTTTAGTTGTAATATCAACAATAATAGTAATAATAGTAGTATCATTAATTATTAATATCTTAGCAACAACAAGCTTCTTTGACATATTTTAACTATTTCATTGGGAACAATTTTCACACGTATTAACTGTAATCACATATAATAATAATAATAATAATAATAATAATAATAATAAACACTACTGCTACTACTACTACTACTACTACTACTACTACTACTACTACTAATAATAATAATAATAATAATAATAATAATAATAATAATAATAATAATAACTCTGGTTTGCTTAACAAATATATATTACCCATTTAGCTTTCATATTTGTCGTGAATAAACATTAATTGCTTCTTTGTTATGATTTGTTAGTAGTAAAGTGAAAAGTAAACAAATTTAAGTAAACAAAATGTCAAATCTACACCAACATTAGTTCTAGTTATTAGTCAAGAAATAAAACAAAACTCTAAAAAGATCTATTGAAGGGAAGAATGTGATAGAAAAGAAAGTTAATGACCAATTGAATACTCTACAATGTTCATATCCTGTTTTCTACTGTACTGATTTTGTATAGTGGCTAATGTGTAGGCAAGGTACTAGGTTGATAACAAGTAGTCAACAAATAAGGATAATAGATTATTGTTTATTTAAGTTCATTTATTTAAATATCAATTACATTACAGTGATTATAAATTAAAGAAAATCCTTCATTGAGTAAACGTTATAAAAGTTAACATACAAAATCACATTGAACCAATTAATGCAATTAAGTATTTTAACATTTAGACTACAGTAACGTTTTGATTCAGATAAAGATAACTAACATTGAAAATATTTGAATGTGATGGTTGTTTAATAAATCGAGCTTACAAAATAAGGCATTAGAAAATTTTCTGATTGGTTCTTTTTGAGTATTTGTATTTTTAGGGAATTGACACCGTCAACAATTCAGTTATCAATTCTGTTGTTATGAATGTAAAGCCTTTTGATAATAAAAGCTTTGAGGCATATCATATGAAATGAAATACAACCATTCGACTCATTGTATTGAATTTACATTTTCATATAACTTACACATTTGCATACATCAAATGTTATTAGCATCTAACTCAATAAATCAAATGACTGTATTTATAGGAAATATGTACAACTATTCTCGTTACTTTGGTTATCAACATAATCTATAAAAAATAGAGTTACAAATGATTCGTTGTATTATCTTTTTCTTTTTGTTTAAATTGAATTGAGATGGTTTGGGGAGATTGGCATTTTTATTTGATTGAATGTCACCGATTGATGTTGGCAGCTTACTAGTGACTAACTTCAGGATGTTCCTGAAGCTCTAGTGAAAAAAATGTGACAGGTGAATTTCAATCTTGTTGGAAGTAAGATCGTTATCACAAATGACAATGAATGATCGTCGCCCTATATATCATAAATTATGAATGTTAACATACATATATGTATAATATTCACCATTATAATCACTTGAAACTATTAGTCATATTCAGTTATTGAACATTCTTTTTGAGATTAAACAAACGGCCTAGGATTAGTTACAGACAGACCAAAAGCATAGATATTTCATTTCAATATAAAACTCGTCACCAATGTTCATTCATAGTCCTGTTATTCAAGACGGTGTCTATCATAAGATGAAATTCGCGCAATACAAGTAGAACCTATATTATCTTGTGAAGAAAGATAGTTATTCTTCAATACTTTCAAATACATTTGAACTATTTACATTTTGACTGGATTTTAATGATAGGAAAATATGACAAGTTATGAATCTGAAATTAGTATGAAAGTACCTCAAATAGGTAATACACTGAAATTGAAGAATAAGTAATTACTATTCTCTGTTATAGTTGTGGCTTTTTTGACACACAAAATTCAAGTTTATTTAAATTTAATTAAGCAGGCAAAGTATGTAATCTCAATAAAGTGGTATCGTGAGGATCACTTTCATTTTACAGGTGACATTGATTTCAGTTGACTTACTCCAAGATGTATTTACGAAGTTCAACTTAAAAATCATGACCAATGTTTTGCATACATAAAGAGTTAAGTGGTCGCCACGTATTAAGTTAAATGATCATATAACATTTGATACCAACTCATTAGTTTAATTATTAAGTAATCACTGGAAAACTTAAATGATATTAAGCTCAACCGTTGATACAGCTACATGTAACGAAATTCTGTACAAAACGAAACAGATACTCATATGCTTCCTGTTACTCTAAGATAAAACTCTGATGGACATTATAAAACGCATTACAAAAAACAGATTAATTTATATAGAACATACATTCTCAAATGATCAGAACCCCTGTTGTATAAAAAAGATGAACAATGTCAACATTGAAAGTAAATTCTTTTTTTTTTTAAATAAAGCAACAAAATATATGACAACGCATTACAATGAGTTAATTTTAACAATAGAAACCAAAACCAAAATATCAAAATGTACGTGAAAATAGATCATGACTAACTCTTCACTTTCTAATGTAAATAAAGCAAACAAAATAATGAGGAGTATACTTCAAAGGAGGGTAGTAATAAGCAAGAAGTTTTAACAGGATGATAATCAAAAGAAATCACAGTTATGCATAAACATACATTAAAAAGAAGAAACAACCAAAGTAATGCATAGTTGCATATGACATTATTGTTGTTTAAAGGATAAAGATTACGTGATTTTTTTTTTACAAATTCTATGAAAATGAGATGTGAATTGTCGGCTTTGTACGACTGTAAACAAGAACAATAAATTTTCAATCTTATTTACTACTTGATAATAAACAGAAGTAGTAGATTAGAAGGCTTTTTTTCTATATTTTGAAAAGGCGCGAGAAATTAATGCGAACTGTTTATCATGCATTACCACTTGACTTTCAATTATTACTGATTATTTGCAATGAAAGACTATAAACAATCAGTTCAAACTTTTTATCCTATGGAAATGCAAAAAATTTACTTATATAAATCTGCCTACTTATAAATAGTATAAAAATGACGATAAAGATCAGTTGAATTTTTCGGATCGTCAAGAGGATAAAAACAGACGCATAACTCAAGACATTGAAGTAACTGTTAACTGCTGTATATATATAGATAGATAGATGAAGAGATCGAGTTTAATAAAATGAATTCTAAGTACAAAAATAAGTGAATTGACATTTTGCATGTGTTAGTTTTCGTTTCGATGCCAGATATATTCACATTGAAGTGCTTCATAGCCTTTCATAGATGATTTGATATAAATAAAGAAGTAATAATAATTTCCAATGATCTCATGCGATTTGTAGTGATGATAAATGTGCTGTAGTTGAATAATTTTGCAGGATCTGTTTAATACACGGTTTGAGATCAGTCCAAATTTGAAGGCATAAATATTGATAGGCTTCAATTAAAGTGAAAGATTTCAGTCGTATAAGGAGGGAAGAGATGATAGAAGCTGTTAAATTTGATTCATTAGTTGGTTTATCTTGAGTAATAGGAGTATCATTATTTGTCGATTCTTTGGAATTACCCTCTTCCATATTTGTAACATCCTCTATCCTGGAATTATCAGAGGATGAAGTTAAACAACTTAATTTCTCCAAATTTAGTAAGCCGATTGAATGTGTATTGATCATCCATGCCTCAAGAATACAACATAGGGATTCTATGAAAGCATATAATCTAGATGAAATAAATAAATACAAAATATAATCATAAGTACGTAACAAGAAATTATTGTTTTTATTAGGAAATGTTAATGGAGACTTTTGAATATGAAATCGATATAACAAATCGGACTAGACAGTCATTAAAGATTAAAAATTTCCGCAACAATTAGACATAAATATAATGAGCACACTAATGACTGAACTTCTAGTGAAATATGGCAAGCGGAATTCAACCATCTTGGACACCTTTTTCATTATTGTGAAGCTTCTATGTTCATGTCAAAGCCTGAAGAAAGTCTTGGAATGAATCCCTGGTAGTGATGTGAGTGTACGGTGCTAAGGGGTTTCATACTGCGACAAAACAGCTACTTAGTACTTCGTGTTGTTAAATTCAAATGTTGCTTTTATTAAATATATTAGGCTACTTTTGTATAATTATGTAACGTAAAGTTATAAACTTATCAAAGAAGTTTGTTTAGATTGAGTAACAAACGTACTTTTCAAGTTGTCTGATTTGTCCTTCTGTCATGTTGATTTTCTTCTTTTTTCGTCTTATCGCTAAATTATTTTTGATTTTGTTTAAGATATCACACAATCGTTTACAATGAAAATCACCTGAACAAATATCATCATTTTTCGAATCTTCATGTCTGTTTATTTGTTGTGTTCTCCAAGCTGGATGATTAGAACAACAAGGTTCATTATGAAAAAAATTTATTTTCGATGTAGATATTAGTTGGATGATAAAATTCAAGAATAAAATCCATCCATTCAAATGAAATGACCGATCCTCAATTCCATTCATATAGCTAAGTTATTAGCAAAAAATAAATAAGAAAAAAAGCACAAATTAGAGTATTCAATGGACAATTATCATTTTACAATATCTAATGAAATAAATGATAAGTGTGTGATTCTAAAGGAGCTGTAAACAAATATAACGACATGCACTCAAATGTGATGGATAATGATATCAATCTGTTAGGGGTAAAAATTAATGAAATGGGTTTCAGTAAATGGTTTCAAGAATACGTAGCATCAGTTCACTAACTATCCACTACATACTTAATAACTTCAAAGAATAAAAACCTTCTCACGAGTTCAATTTATGCGATTATGTATGAGTGCTGTTATAGGTATGATGGGGGTTAACACTTCTCGGATGTCCACACCATGGGAAGGGTTCTTCTTCTCGAGGCACCTGTACAATAAATTGAACTATAGATGGTTTTGACGATCCAGGAATGCGACTGCAGTACCCAAGTAACAACTGCATGAGGTCGATTACAAACGATTTTCTGACAAGTGGTTCATGATAGATTAGCACCGTACCTAGAAAGAAATTATCATCGGAGACGAAAATCCGTGGAGCGAGGTGGTGTGCATTTTTAGGGTTGACCTTTTCAACCCCACCATTCCTTTAAGGAAAAGCAGCATTCATGTTATGCTGATTGTCTGGGGGGAAATAACTTACTCCCGTCATATGTCTGTGCAGTCGGCAGTACGACTTTGCCCTCCGACCATAAGTTTGCTGATTTTAGTCTCACCACCCCTCAACCGTTCTGACTGGCAAGGTAGAACCTGAAATAACGAATGTCCCAGCCAGTATAACCCGATTAGTTCATCACGATGAGGAAGCCTGATAACCACGTCAAGGTAGCAGCAACAATTGAACAAATGGTGAGGAAACGCAACCAATTAGGCATTAGGATTAGAGTTTTGGTTTAAAATTTGTTTGTACAAACAACTATCAAGTAATGTAGGCAAGATTGAAAATCTATTTTCTGTAATATAAAGGCTGCTACAATAAAATATTTTCCGTTCGGATGGAAATTTACGCTACTGTTTTGAATTTTAGTTCGAAATTCTAAGAATCTTTAGAGAACCCTAGAAGATTTACACATGATGTAAAATGTTACTTACATACATATTTTACTTGGTTACTATCGCTTTTCGACTGAGGACTAATTATTTTAACGGACTATTGTCTGATTGGCTGAAACAGGATTTCTTACTCAAGGTCATTTGAATGTCATTTTAATTCGCAACCAATCAGTGTAAAGATTTCAGTTCGACAAGAGGTCAGTTATGGCCCGAATAGTTTAGTAGTAGACACCATCACAAACTATGAAACTGAATGGTATAGCCTTAAATCCGCCTGAGATCATCAATTCTTTTTATGACTGCATATAAACCTTTCTAAACAATTAACATAAAAACAAACAAAAAGTTGGGCAATAGACATAAAAACTTACTAAATGTCTGTAGAAATTAACCAATGCAAGCTGTCAGCAACAATCACGTTATATTCATCATTAATTACTGACAATGAATTGGTTGACCGATATAAATAGTTTATTCTACACAGTATGATAAATAGCAATGGCAGATGCAGACTGTTTTGTATACACATAGAAATCAACAGATCAGAATGTAGAAAATCCAATTTATTCTGAACAAAATAAATATGTGAATAAATTTCACATATGCCCTGGAAACGATCTTTTGGTAGAATTTCACTTGGAGCTGTATATAGATAAAGGAAGAAAAGAAAGAAAAAAAACCCGTTAATTTAAAAGCAAGCTTAGTTAAATGATGATAATAAGCTCTGTCCGCTAGTCACAATTAATACAAAAACTAGCATAAAACTGCATTGGATCAAGTTGCCGAATCAAATCAGTATTACCAAATGAAATAAACGAGATATCAGACATATACATCGGTTCATGTTATCACATCACACCAACACAGAAATATGAATATCAAGGTGGTACAAGTTGTAGAAACATCAGTCATAGTAAAAAAAGATAAGACATAAAAAAATGTGATTCAAGAAGAAAAACTAATCGATTTCAGAAACTTCTTATGAACTAATGGAGGCTAGTAAACGCATTTCAGTAGACTCGACGAGTGATGAAGAGCGACGATAACTCAAACGTAAAGTAACGGAAAATCTAGGCAAGGACTGTGAGAAGTGTTAGACAACAAAAGCAAGAGACATGGAAACGGCAGCGGTAGTAGGCAATACGAAGCAACTGTTCCGACGCATTATAGACACAGGTATTGGAAGGTCGGCTGTTAGTGAGGTTATATTCGAAAAGAGACGGATCCATGAACCATATTCAGTCTAAAAGACTAGACCGGTGGGCCGAACATTTTCATGACAGTTCAACTGGCCTTCAACTACTCTTCCGTTTCCAATTATCCACAAACTACCTAAGTGAAAAATTGACAAATGCCTCCCTCCTCAACTTTCAGTGAGGTTGAAGAGACTATAAGTAATATGAAACCAAGGAATGCAGCAAGACTTAGTAGATTGATTCCAGATATCTTTAAGGACAGCAGTCCAATTTTAATAGGTAGGTTGATTGGTATTTTTTTCAGAAACTGGACTCGATCTCACTCGACCGGCTTCGGTCTCTGATC
Organism: Schistosoma japonicum; assembly: GCA_025215515.1. Classification (NCBI taxonomy): domain Eukaryota; kingdom Metazoa; phylum Platyhelminthes; class Trematoda; order Strigeidida; family Schistosomatidae; genus Schistosoma; species Schistosoma japonicum. The sequence continues at coordinate 39,664,929 of CM046062.1, read as the reverse complement.
GTTTGAGTTTATAAGAAAGGACGGAAATCCTCTTGTGATATCAACAGAGCAATCATCTGACGTATATCTGGGCCTGGGGGACGACAGACTCGAGAAAACCAGGCTGGTTTTAGATTTGGACGAGGATGCATTGACCAAGAGTTCACTCGGCGTTGGATTCTGAAATATACCTACCAACGCCGGACAATAATAGTATCCCTCAACTTGGAAGTAACCTCTGAGTGGGTAGATCGAGAGGTTCAATAGCAATGCTTGTCATTAAAAGGAGTACCTCGAAATTAAGCAAACCTTATGAAAACTCTCTACTCAAGCATAACTAGTTGATTTAAAGCTTATGGCGAACTAACATCAGAATTGTAAGCTTTAGGTGGTGCTTGTCAGGGTTACCCTCCACCTACCAGTTTTCTTTAACTGTCACAGATGTCCTATTAGGAATAAAACCTCTTCTTCATCTAGCTTATCAGAAATTGATCACCTACATTGTCAGCCATAAACAGCCAGAGCCTGGTATATATATGCGTCATCTGAAATTAACGTACTACATTAGCACGACAACATTTATACCAGAATATTGCTTAACAAGCAGGAATCAAAATGTATGTATCAAATAATGATGTAACTTAAGGTCTAGAAGGTGAAGAGAGTGGATCTATCTGTGCCACGGTGACTGATTCTCAACCATGCCACCCAGAGTCTACAACCCTTAGTAATGATAATCATATGCACCTCCGACAAGTAGTCTGTACATATAGACATGGTTCTCACAAAGAGTCAGTAACTTCATAGACTGATGTTGCCAAAAATAGAGGATAAAATATATTAAAAATATTGCAAAAAATGTGTAGCATATTATGTATCAACACAGCTAAATAGAAAATTAATAATGATGAGAAATACAGGGGAGATTAAAAATAACGAATAAATTATTCACACAGTAACATATTCAGAGGAAATTACCATTCTCAATAACAGACCAGATTGTTGCATTCAATAATTGTACAAAATAATCTACTGTTACTTGATCTAATGGAGAATTCATTGATAATAAACTAAAAATGAATGGTTTTGATAATCGAGCATTAATTGAATGTGGCATAACAATACTAGTAGTATCAAATAGATTTGATATAGTAGAATAAATTGATGAAGTAATTTTTACTGATGAATGTATTGATGTTGGTATTAATGTACTTTCTAATGTAGATAAATCTTTATTAACATTAATTTGATTATGAATATTTAAATCATTTAAAAGCCAAAATATAATACCATTAACAAAATAATCTGATGTATATACATGATTTTTATTTGTATTATTTATATGAATTCGAGAATTTTCTAATTTTGATAAAAATTTTACACGTGAACATGAACGATTCACTAATGAAATAAGTTGATTGCATAAATTAGCAATTTGTTGAAATTCATGTGAAGTTGATTGTTCTAAACATTAACAAATAAACAAACATGAAACTAATCAGTTTTAAGTAATAAATAAATAAATAAACACGAATTGACTGAATTAGAAATATCAACCATTAGGAGCCGGCTCAGTGGTCCAATGGTAAAGCGCTCGTCGCGGAGCCAGAGGGTCCTGGGTTCGATCCCCACCATGGTCGTGGATGCGCACTGCTGAGGAGTCCCATACTAGGACGAAACAGCTATCCAGTGCTTCCAGGTGATCAATGGTTGTTTGGTTCAGATCAATTTGTGATATCAGCATAAATAAATAAATAAATAGAAAACAACAACAAAAACATTCGAAAAGAATAATTTAAGAAAATATATTCATAGACTTTTTTGTAATATGATTAATTAAGTAAAGAAGTTGTTAAATAATGTATTATGCTTTTTACAACCTTTTATAATCATAAAATTACTAGAAATCCTATAAACATTCATTGTTTTCTCATATATTAAGTAATCTTTAGAAGAACATTTCTATCTTTAAATTTCCACTTTGTAGTTTAATTCACGGTTTGAATGTTGAATATTATGTAGGATATTCAATAATCATTGAAGTAGATGATTTAGTGAGTAAGGAATCAAGCCTTGAACAAATAAACTTCAGACAGTTAGTCAGTCATGTACAATGTAAAACCTAGCATATACGTGGATTGATCCACGTTGTCATACCCCCCCCTCCCTTCAACCTCGAATATTAGCATAACAAGATGCACATCAACGTAGTACAAGTTGCAGTAACATCAATAGAGGCAAAAAAGATTAAACATCTAAAATACGATCCGAGAAAAAAGAAAGGTACACAAACATTCTAAAGTTCAGGGTTTATTTATTTATTTAAATGCATAAAATTTGGTATAAATGGTCACCAAGAATGTGAGTGCCATACAATTAATTCAATAATGTGAAGAAATAAAAGGGTGTAAGGGATAATAAGCAAAATATAAGAATTGAACGAGGACAGGAGGATTGCAAAAGATACATTTCAGTGTCAAATACACAGAAGACTTCCGATTAGCGAATATTGTTTCATTTATATGAAAACTGCACCACTGGCTTTTGTTCTGAATCATATGCAGTAAGGTTTCAAGTTATTAAGTAGTACCATGTTTTGGACCTCAATCAAGGAGTTGTGATAAAGTGACTACCTTTTAAAATAGTCCTAGCAAATAATGCGCGATGTAGAAGCCGCTGCGATGATATTCATAAAACATGACCGGACTACAGAAGCCGTTTCTTTAAGTTAGTGACACCTATCAAATTATTATCACTGCGCCTTAACGCATACTGTGGGACCTCAGTTAGGGGAATGGTGATATACATCAACTATTTATTGAGAATTTTTAGTGAAATGAGTGAAATCGAAAGAAAAGTGAAGATATCCCTATCAATATAATCAACTTACCCCATCCAATTTGACCGGCAACAGCTTCCAATTCGGATAATAAGTTACAAATACGTACCCATGTTAAAATTTTAAGAGATTGTGAAGAATTTTGTTCTGTTCTTATTAATGAATTATCTGTCGAAGTTGGTGAGGATGACAACGCTGTGGTTGAGGTTTTACTGATGTTTAGATTATTAGTCACATTATGCATAACTGATGACATTTTATTCCAAATAACTGAGAACATGGAAGAATCAGACCTTGTTGGTGACATTGATGACGGGGTGTGAATCTTTATGAATGACTCTAAGAAATTATCTGTCATTAATAAATGGTCTAATTCATTTAAAAGCAAATTATTATCGCATAATACAGCATATCCTAAAAGACTAGTAATTTTATGCAAATAAGCTGAACGTTTCGCATGTAATGAAATATTCACAATTGATGAAGATTTATAGCCAACTGTGCTGTCTTTTGATGATATCCTTTTAATGTTTGGATAAAGTCCAGTTGACGGTTTAAATGTAAATGATGGATCCTGTGCGAAAGTGAATATATCCAACGATTTGGCAATCATACCTCCAGCTGCAGCTAACAAACTATCAATTTATTGATTTTTTATATGAGAAAGAAAGCAAAATTATTTTATTAGTGTACATAAAAGTTAGAAATAAAGTCTGGTGAGATAGATTTGAACCAGAAAAATCCAAATTATTAGACTAGTGATAAAATAGGGGTCTGCATACTCCACTAATCGTAGATGCTACAGTGACGTGGTGGTCCAGCTTTTCTATCGTGATGACCCAATCGAAATATGTTAGGTGGGCAGCTCGTCATCTCAGGACCTACCATGTTATGCATGTCGGCCGGATAGCGGCAAAACGCATGGTTCGAAAGCGAGGTTGTACTGCCGTCTGTTTTGAAATGAAAGTAGCAATATGCCTCTCTCAGACAACCAGAATTTATAGCAGTGAGACCTTCGAAAAATAGGAGGAAAAAATTAGTAGAGGTTGGTCGTCAAAATAGAGTACCTAAGACCGACTCAGTACAGAGAACGCTTGGTCAGAAACATTAATGATCACTTTACTCATGGATATAACTAACACTTAACAATTAAGACAATGAATGATAAAAAAGATATATATATATCAGAGTTGACCAGTTCATAAATAATTATGATGTTAAATAAAGGTAGTTATCAAAGTCGACAAAGATGATATTACAACTGTTACAAACAAAAAAGACTGTATTAAATTGAATCGCTTTTACGGAGATTGTTTTTCATTCACTGTAATCCTCGCAAATTGACAAAAGTAGGAAGTTTATGATTGAATGCTGACCTAGTGGTGTTGACGACTAAGTGATCTGAACGACCTGAGTTCGACCCCTTGTGGAGTCAATAGAAGTTTCATACTAAGACGGAGCTTCTGTTCTATACTCCTTGGTTTGTAATAGTACAAAACTGAAATAGATCCGTGACGCATGCAAATAACAAAAAAATGATTATGAACAGCTAATTGTTAAACGACTACAAGACCGTATAAAAAGACAGAATCTGAAAATTTTCAAATAGTTAAGAATAAGATAAAATCATAGATGGATGAACTCGTAAAGAAAACAAGCTTTTCATTGATGTTTCACTATGATTTGCTTTATATCCCAACACATGTAAAGCATCTTGTTCCTATGGTTTCAAAAATTCATAGTACAGGTATTTCAATGAAAGCAATCGTAGACTTAACAATTATGCCAGATTCTGTGCTGCTGAAATACCTTATCACTATACTGAATCCACTTCAAAAAAAATTTAGATAATCCATTTAAAAACATTACCAGTTATAAGTAACAAAATCAACTATCGAAAAAAATCAAATAATTGTAAGCTATGCCGTTTATTTATACAATAATATTTTAAATGATGTATGCTTAGACTAAATAAATAGTCTTATTCAGTTGAGCACAACGTAGAATCTGGCACATATGTAGATAGGTCAGAACACACTATTAGCAATGAGATGAATACCAACGTAATACAAGTTGCAGTAACATCGGTTGTGGGAAAAAAAATTGACAGAAAGAATACGATTGATTAGTGGAAAGACAGAAAATCCAAGGTTCAGAATTTATGGGGACATAAGGAGTGAATACACATATGCTATTACAACCGATCCTGAACTATGACACCTAAAGCCCTCAAACATGGATTAAGATAACCATCCGGACCATTACTAAGTACTTTAAGCTTATTAACATGATTAAGTGTGACAGTTGATGACTTCATAGACTGATGACATCTTAATTTAGTCGCCACTAATTTTCTCTCACCCTACAACTACACCAGCCATCATCACACATAATGTAATGGATACTACTCATAAGGTTGTCCATAGGTAGTAGGTAGCGGAACGTTGCTTGAAATGGGAAAGAATCAGTAAACAGCATATGAGGTGAGTTGCGAGGTGGTAAAGAGCAAAGCATGATTAGAATACATAAAAGAATCGAAGACAACCAAGGGAACCAAGTCTACAACAGACAGGGTTCAGAGAACGCGAAGGATGTGCAAATTGATGATTAAAAATAATGCATATAATTTTATGACGTTCTCTGTTTTCACCAAGTATACAATTGCTTGTCCAACTGGTTTTTTTACAAAAGGCAAGATTTAGTCGGACCTGCGTAACACATGGCTTACTAGAGAATGTTCATACACCATCTAGAAGATGTTACCTGAGAACTAGTTTAATTGTGAAACCCTCTGAATTATATTTGAACTCTGATTTATTTATACGCAAGGGGATTTTATGAAAACGAACTAACGGTATAGTGGTGAGATTCCCCGTGTCCTCGATATTTCCAAACTTATTGTTGTCACACAGAACCTAACATTTTAGCTAGTACAATCAGATCATGTATCAAGCTTATATATAGATGATATATCTGTCATCCTAAAAAAGACTTCCTTAAAAACATTTTTTTAAGCGAAATACATTCTCAACGTATATCAAGTGCACCTTCGAAAATGTACGCAATGAACTGCTATTCTTAAGGGGAATTCTAATAAAACCTTTAACCTAGCTCATTACTGTAAACCGGTATATAGAATTTAATTCCGTTCAATCAGAAGATTTCCCTGGCTCTCAATTTATTTAGAAGGATCACTAATTATCATATGATGATAAACAAGAAGAGACCAACAAGATTGACGTTTTAAAAACTAATAATTTTCTTACGAACATTGTTAAAAATATTCAAGAACAGGATAACCAATTGGGGAAAAAATTTGGATGATAATTCACAGATCGGTGTTATGGTCCTAACCTATCGTCATCGAACGACTGAAGAACTACAACGGGTTCCCAAACAACGCAAAATAAGAGCATTCTACATAACAACGTATACTTTTTCAAATGCTGTAGTTAGAATAAAGAAATATATATATATATATTTCACATCTACACAAAATCATATCTTCAGCTTATATTATGTCGATTGAGATGGTTCATATTATTTGAGTCTTCGTTTGAAATGTTGACTCATGTCAAAGAGCACAAAAGCTACACGAAAAGATCATTCAATAATTTTCCAGAAACGTAAACATTTACAAATTAAATCAGAAATAGCATTGTAATCTCAACAATAATCAAATCAATATTAAGAATAATTCGAAAAGGCTCGTCCAAATACAAAACAGGGGAGTGAATGAAGCCTTCCATATATTACTAAACCCAAAAGCTTGGAATAGAATAGGATGCCACATGATTCATTTAGGCTAAACAATTTCTCACCTAAAGAATAACATGCTAAATTTACTCAAAAGTCTTACATCAAAAACCAAATAACAAACGAGCCATGATCGTTACATAATGCAATTTACATGTGTTTATTCAGAAGACGACAGAACATGACGAGAAGTCAGGGGTTATCTTCTCACCAACTGGCCGAATCGTCGCTTCCATGGAGAAATACTACAATATTTCCGCAGACGGGACTCCCTCATGGTTGTTGATTCATGCATTATGTTTGGTGATAGAATTGTTGTTCCAAAAACATTACGCCAAAAGGTCCTGAAACAGTTCCACAGAGGTCATCCGGGCATCAACAAGATGAAGTCATTAGCTCGAAGCTATGCCTACTGGCCTACCATGGATCAAGACATCGAGGCCAGATGCCGCAACTGTTCTTCGTGTCTGCAAGCAGCGAAAAGTCCGAAGAGGTGTGAACCACAGAAGTGGAAAAAGCCAAATAGTCCATGGGAGAGATTACACGCAGATTTTGCAGGACCAGTAGGAGGAAAAATGTTTTTAGTCGTCGTAGATGCGCTCACAAAATGGCCCCAAGTCTATGCTATGACAAGTTGCACAGCTAATGAGACGATAAATAAGCTATCTGAATTGTTTAGCTGTTTTGGGGTTCCAGAAACTTTGGTGACTGACAACGGCTCACAATTCGCTGCAGAATCGTTTAAGCACTTCTGCCGATCTAATGGAATTATACATGTACGCTCCCCACCATATCACCCTCAGTCAAATGGACAAGCAGAGCGTTTTGTTGACACATTTAAAAGATCATTACTGAAGGGGGGAGAAGAGGAGACAAGCCAGGTAATTACCAAATTCTTAACAACTTATAGAATTACACCCAACCCTATTGTCCCTGATGGCAAGTCCCCTGCTGAAGCTATGTTTGGAAGACGTGTCCGGACTATATTCGACGCCATGTCGCCACGTAAGTTGACGGATAGTTACAGTCGAAACGAAACAATCCGGAGCTTAAATGTGGGTGATAAAGTGCTCGTCAAGTCATATCTTGGACCTAAACGTTGGGAACCAGGAATCATTGAACAAAGAATAGGAAATGTCTTGTACAGAGTGCGTGGAGCGTTCGGAACGTGGATCAGACACATCAATCAGATACGCAGAGATCAAATGATGCTAAACGAAGTAGACAGACGACAAAGGCTGCCACTCGAGTTACTGGTAGACAGTCGACCAACAAAAACTCCGACGGACACTCAAAATTACTGGTCACCAAGAAAGTCAAAACGCCTTAAGAAACAAGTCGTCAAGTTGCAAGTAAACCCAAAGAAGAAATCTTATTTTTTAAAAGGAGGGAGGTGTTGGGTAGAGCGAAAAAACCCCTTGCAACAAGTTCACAAAGGCGTAGAAATCAATAGAGAAAATTGTGTCCAATCAGCACGCAGATAGTTTTTACCAGAAAATTCTAGACCAATGAGAAATCACGTGATGCATCTCTGATTGGACAGCTATCTTACTACTACTGTGTCTAGTAGGATGTAGAAAACTCTAGAAGCCTGAAGGACATTTATGATAATATAAATATCCTTTGTCAAGAACTGCAGTAAGGTTGGTTGCATTTGTCTTCTCTTCGTGTTCAAGGTGTTAGCCTGGGGTCGAGTCAAGCTTAGATCAATCAAGCGGTCCAAGAAGATAATAATGAGACAAGATTTCGCGTTCGAAAAAATCTAAACACGCTCACAACGTTTCAAGCAAACATGTAAGTTCAAGTCAACTCATCTAAAAAAGATTGTTTCTTCGACTTAAATTCAATTAAGAAAAACTGAGATTATCTGGAATTAAAATGATTTAGATTTAGTTAACGACGTCCGCGAAATAACCTGAATGGCTGTGAGATTTGTCTATTCCACTTATATTACTTATGAGTAACTAGTATTTTATTATTTATATATTCCCCGTTGATTGTGAATGATCGAAAAACAACAGTGGTATTTTACACTGCTTATTTGACAGAAGTATAGTCAAGAATCTGCATTTCGGATAGGTGGAAACAGAGTGATAAAACACTTTATCATGTTTCACAACTTGATTTTAATTATTACTAACTACTTGCAGTGAAGGACTATAAACAATCAGTAACAATCGAAAATGGGATTGTAAAGTACGACAAAGTTCTTGTCACTTTTTGTGACCTTTTTGAAATACAAAAAAATTGCCTATATATAATTCTGCCTACTAAAAAATAATGTAAAACAGTGTTTATGACTAGTTGTGTTTTTAAAGTCGTATATAGTCAGCTATTTAATACCGGCTGGATACCAGACGTCTAGACGCAACAGACAAAATACTTTGAAATTATGCATCATGCACTTAGTTAGCACCTATCAATCAGCAAACCGCCTTCACAGTATTGAACAAACTAACTAACACCCTTACGAAGTAACGCTATTGCCGTAATATACGAACGAGTTACTTGATGCTAGGTACGCCCGAGGCTTATAAAAGATTAGATAGATGTCAAATTATGACTCACAGCTTTATTGGTGGATAACAAAACAAGTAGAGTATGAACATGTTATTACATTGAATATAAAAAAACCAATTAGTATATAGATCTGTTTTAATCAAATGGCTTAAGGATTGCAGTAAGGTAAGAAATAAACTTACCCAAATAAACGCCCCTCCATAGTTGTCGGTGGCATAAGTACGTAATGCGGCGGCAAATGCTGTTCACTTAAATAAGATAAAATATATAAGTAACACGATTCACTAACTACAGATAAGTCAAGTGAACTTTGAATATTTTCCATGATAACTTTCAATTGAGTTTTCGTCTACAATATAACAAAAGTGTTAATAAATGAATCAAAGGAAATATTGACGTCTTTAAAAGCATAAAGAAAACCAAAATGTATATATATTTGTATTAATACATGGGAGAATTCTAAACTGTTTATGAATTCTACGATCTAAGGGAATGTTTCGTATAAACAAGTAAGTTTGCCTGCTACCATCATTTATGACATTAATGAGATGCTCAACTGTTAACGAAAGGGTGAGTAGTAGTGTGATGAATATTTATGAATGTGGAACGTGAGCTATAAAAGTATATAACGTGCACAGGCTGCAGGTTTCTGACCATGTATTTTCGAAGCATAATCACATATCGTCGGATAACAGTGTTAGTGATTAGGATAAGTATTATATAAGCCCCTTCATTGTCTACATCAACGAACTTTGTTTACTGGAGAAGAAGCAGGTCATTTTTCAATCTCATTATTATTTCTATCATATATTATTTTGACTTCTTTGGTATACGTTTCACTAATTTTACCTCAGTGTACCGATGTATCATGGCAACTTGGGATGAAGCACATTTATGCTAAACTTTGAGTTGACCATGGCTGATTGAAGTGGGTTTATTCAACCATTCAAATGGGATATTAAAGCGAATTTAGTTACACATCACCTACTACTAATAACGAAGAAGTGTAATTTATGACAATACCAGTTATCGTTAGACACAACTGATTTTGTTGGTTAAATGGAAATGCACCAAGTCTGAACTCCACCAGTTACGACTTGTCACTAGAAGTTTTCATCTAATAAAAAGTTTTCAAATTTAACAATTAATCAACACGAACAACACTTACATCTTTGTTAGCACCATTTGTCTGTGAACAAGAAGCAATTAATACAATTAAAAATGTCAAAGAATTAACATATGCTTTATCCATTTTAATCATGGAGGTTTCCAACTGTAATGTATTTGACTGACTCCTAAACCAAAGACGCTGTTCCGGTACATTAGTAGATTGACTACTTGAAATAATTTGATCGAATAACCACCATTGAACATTGGCAAGTAAGTAGATAAGAAAATTCGATGTTGAATTTCGCATTAATTGATGATTGACAAAATGATCACAACTTAATAGGAGCTGCGTATACATTAAAAAGTATTAAATATGGCAGAAGCAAGTGAAAAGAATTAACAAGATTTACAATCTACCGCGAATTTCTAATTAATTTTTGCTAAAAGAAATTATTATTACGTAGCGATAAGTGTGCAATAATATGATGTGTGACCGAATAATAAATACTGACAAAAATGACAGTGAAAGCAAGAACGACTGAAGCAGAAGCAACATGTTTCTGTCTTCCATGTCATAACTTTGGTAGGTTAAGTTAAATGACACGCTTATCTGACAACTTATCCAAGAACCTAGATATATTGCTAATCGACAGTTATTTTTAAAAACAAGAATTGAAGTCAGATGTAGGAGTGATGCCTGAGGGTATTCCATAAACTATGAAAAAAAGTAGATAACATTTTTTTCAGTTTGAAAACTCAAACATGAGAACCTCTGAAGTGTCATTGTGAACGAAATACGATTAAACCATTGAACTGAAACTTAAAGGTTTTTTTCCAATTTCCAAGCAGTTTATGTTATATGGCGATCCTTATTTCGACTAAACAGTATGGAGGTATTCAGCTCGAATTCGTGGGGGCGTCGATGCTCCCGTTGTTGAGGTGAAAGAAACTAGGGGGGAAAAACAGCTATTAAGCACCTAATCAAGTTCTATAGTTTCCTTGCTAACGATGATTTATAATAAGTTACCTTCAAAACACACATGAATAACCACCTAATTAAAAAATTCTAAGGACGAAATGTATGAAAATAATATGAAAACTTATATTGAGATGAAAGATAAAAAATGCATCCATCCTCGCTTCTGATATTGATTTTGAAGTATAATTGTAAAGCTCATCTTGTTAGGTGTGATCAATACACCATGTAATCAAGTTGAAGTAGTTTAGTAGATATTGGCAATAATTTGTTTGAATCTATCAAAATGATCTTAGTCATATATCACTGAAAGATAGAGAGCTATTTCGTCCTAGTTTTAGATGATACTTAACTGAAATTAATCTGAGACGGCATAAATCCCGTTATCATCAGGTTGAATGAAGTGATTACTAGGATTACCTATCTTTTTCAGTTTAACCTGTTATAATGACAGGCGTATAGATTAAAAAGAATATATATATATATATATATATATATATATATATATATATCGCGTACTAATTAAATAGAGTTAGTTTCATATTGCTCTACTTGTAGGCCTCTATTTATTTGCTAACAGTTGGTATACCACTTTCTATTTCGGAGCTATTATAAATAAATTATAAAACCTGTTATTCAGATTTTATATCATATGCATTTATTAGTCTAATACTGACTTGTGATTTTCTACTTATTATGCAGTATGGTATAGCAATTTATGTACACATTTATGAGATTTTCTGAGGCATAAGAATATAAGTTATTTTTGTATTCTGATTAAGTTATGAAGACAGAATTTTCACGAATCAAGGTGCTAGTCTATCTGGTAATTGCTTGTAAGTAATTGACCTATATTGGTTAACTTACTTATATCAAGCACAGATTTATATACTCAGCTTTGAGCAAAACTTTAATTATATAGGGACGAACGATATTATTTGTTTTCCCAAATCAAAGTAGGAAAAGAGTGGTTCAATACTGTAACCTATCAGTTGAAAGTAAAGTATTTTTAGCAATAAGCTATAACTTTACGACCACAACAAAACCCTAGTTAAATCAAAAAAGGTGGAAACAAACATACCATGATCATGGAATCCAAACAATCTAAATTTGGCATCCATACGCATGAAGTTAATGACATACACCATTTAGGTAAGAATTCATCGTTCTGAATAGCTAATTCATTCTTTCCGTCATCAATACTATTCGCATCATCATAACGTTTTATCTCGTTGATAGATGAACAAATTATGAGTGGTAATGGAGTATTACACAGATCTTGTTTACAAGTAGTGTTATTTGATGTTGTAGTTGTACTGATTGGCTGAATCTTTAAACTATCACTAACATTACTTAATATGCATGTTGTTGAAGTAAACCATATTAGAAATAGATTGATCAGTTGGTTTGCCCAGAATTGATTTTTATCAGTTGGGCAACCTACATGAGATAGGCAAAGGTAAAAAGAGAAGTATCGAGATAAAGTAAAATAGAAAAAAAAGTATGAACATGATATGAAGATTATTTTATCCATCATCTTAAGGAACGTTGCAATATTTGGGATACATTTCTATCTTCCGAAAATTGCTGCTTCAGAATTGATCTGGGTCAACTCCGATGGGGACTGAAGTAGCAGACAAGTCGTATAGTCTTGGTGAGTTAGTGTCTAATAAAATCTTCGCATGGATTTTGAAAGGTCATTTTGATTTTGCCAACTTACATTACCTATGGCACAAGTGAGATGTCCATCTACCAACCAAAGGACGAACATAATGCTCAGCATCCCGCTCTATTTGATTACGTGGGTGCGAAACATGACCTCTAAGAATACAAGGCATTCGTAGGCTACTAATATTTGATCAAAAACATTTTCAAGACATTGCTCACATTTGTTGTGACCAATGAGTAGGTAATGCTAAGGTTAGATGTTACATGCAACGGAAATATGGCAAATTAGTTGGTCATCAACCGATTAAAGTAATCCGGATAGGTATTCGGTATGTCCAACTAACACTTACATCTACACGCGATGTTGACTAGCGTAGGAGTAGGATGAAAGAAAATAGGTTGCGGCCAAACTAAAACGGTCCATAAGTCGATGAAGTCATTGACTGCTGGTCTGAGTCATATTGGTGAGTATAGAGTACCTGGTTAGGATTCACATGATTATTGTCAACAACGGTTGCTACGTTTAGGTGATATGGTTCAGATTCGATCTAAATGACGTAAGTAGATTCATGGTTAGTGTTGCCTTAAATACTACTGTCATATAGAATAAATGGCTGGTATTTGGATGGGAAAGGCCACAAATAGACGATCGCTGTAAAGTATTACGAAAAGGGAAAATAGATTGAAATTTCAGCTGTAAAAAGGCATTTGGAAACGTATTTTATCAACTAAGTGCAGTGAAGTACGTGTTTATACACTCGGCTTTTAATCGGAGTCTTATGTAAGAGGGGTACTGATAGAACCCATATACACTTCGATCCCAAATGTTTAAACACTGAATGCTTTAAGCAGTAAACTACAGTTACAAACAAATGTAAAATGTGATGTATATGTATAACTGCTGCTTTGTTGAGGTGGTGGCCTGGTTTCCCTATCGTGATGACCTAAATGGGTCATACTGGCTGGTACATTCGCTTCTTAAGGCCCTAACATATCAGGTAGGTCGATTGAAGAGTGGTGAGACTAAAAGTAGCAAAACTAAAGTCCAAGGGCAAAGTCGTACTGCTAACTGTACAGAGGTGTGATGACAGTAAGGTGTTTCCTTCAGACAACCAGAATGAAAGCAATGCGATCCGCCCATAAACGAAGAGTGGGGTTAGAAAAAGTCGACCTTAAAAATGGATGCCTCCCCTTACTCCACGGATTCTGTTACATGTTACCACTGAAAATTCTTTCAAACAAGCCATGTGTGACCGGCCTCATGCAATTTTTCCATGAGTACTGCAGTCACGCCCCCTTACCCGAATTGTTTTTCAGATACACTAATAAGAAGTACCCTTCCATAGCGTAGATAACCAGGAAGTGATAACTGCTCCCATATCTCTAATAGCACTCGAGATTACTCCGTTTACGATCAAATCCATACTTATCCTAATATTTCTTCTATTTTAACTCTCAACCCCCATCTTTCTCTTACTTCTCCAGCACATGCCACTAGTAACTCGATTCTACTAAGCACTATTTCCTGTCTACAGAAGCAACACTTTAAACTGCATGTTACGGCCTTTAATGTACGATGCATCGACCAACTTGGACCTATGCGCATATGAGACGGATTCTACGTCGTTCATGACTACCTGACTGACTGACTGACTGATAATGACTCATTACATTTACTAACCTTTAATAGCAGAGTTAAGGCACTCAGAGAATCCTTCTAAACAACATTTCACATATAAAATAAAAGATGATGATAGAAGACATGATGTTTGTGTTGATTCAGATGATGATGAAATCGTACTTGACATAGCGGTAATGTTCCTTTTGTCATTATAATACAATGTAATACATTTTTGCAAAATACAACCAAAAACTTGCACTAGAATATCCATGATGATTGATTGACCTATCGAATGTAAAGGAAAACAAAAGTAAAAATAAGCAACAAGAATAAATAATAATGATTCTTCAGTAAAAGATCCAACTGGGTTGAAAATATTACCTTATGGCTTACTATTACAAGTAGGAGATATGCACAGATTATCGATACGTCAATACAAAAGCTTCCCGTGTATAGTGGAGTCATCGAATGAGTAATACTGAGGTAACACATGGAACATCGTGTAAAAGTGGTGAATCGCTGAGGTATTGAATCTTTGACTGAGATGGCCAAGATGTGTATTACGCATGTTTAACCACAGTCTAACTCGTCCGGCGATGTTGACGGGCATCGAAGTATCCTTGATAACTTTATCTCGATGTGAAAAAGTGGTGCACAAATTTAGGCCTATGTACATGTGTGCTCAGTTTCGATGTTGCATATTATAACTGACTATAATCACTATATAATACATTTATCTCAAAACCTGTGCACAGTTATTGGGATATGTTACAAGAAATTTGAAATCGAAATATACAACCCGCATTTCGGTTGAACACACAGTGAGACATTCTAATCACAAACTTTTAGTAAAACAAAGAATCAGTAACTTGTAAAATTCCCATGAAACCACTTTATTAATTAACAGACCATACACTTGAAATAGCTTCCTCGAAGTTGTATTAGGAGCTAATAACTTTAAGTGCGATCAAGTTGTAGGTGAGATGGTAACTAATAGATGTGTTAGGTAATGGTCACAAGGTATCGCAAATTGTCCGTCAGACCTGAAAGTTCTATGGCAGGTCCTGTAAGGGGTCATGGATGACAAATGATGCCAAACAAAAAGGAAACAGCTAATTAATACTGTCTTTTTTCAATGATTAACCAGATGGTGTTAGTTTAAAATGAAAAAAATAACCCATTGTCAGAGTAATTTAATGGTATGGAATGATTGTCGACCGCAATACTTATCGGAATGCGTAATGAAAATTCGTGGGAATAAGCGGATGTTTACAAATTATTTAAAATATTATAATAACATGATATATAGGTAGGGTAACAGATATATTTAAGATAATAGTTAACCGTGATAAGCTAATGAATGTAGACACGGTAACACTGATGAGAAGCGACCATTAAAATTGTGACTGTCTTTTGTTATTGCATTCCTCTGTTTAAATGTTTCCACTCACTCGACTGCATGCATGTTTATTTTCTAAAATTAGTGCTGCGAATTTGGTTTTCTATCCGAAGGTCGGATTTGGTGTTTGTGTATCTCAGTGATCAAGTATCCCGAACAATAAGATATTTTTTACCTTTGAATTACTATAAACTTATAAGTTTTATGCATATTGATACCAATCCATAATGCAGCAACTGTGATATAGAGAAAAAGCGAGTGCCTCTTCAGTAATTTGAATAAGTGCTATTCAGTACCGCAGCCGAAGCATCATCTCCAATCCAACTGGTTTCGATAAATGAAGTTGCTCACAAGTATTAGTCTCACATTACTTCTTAATGAATACTAACCGGTGTGGATAGAATCGAAATAAAATTTAAACTGGGTGTCTTTTCAAAAAAATTAATATTTAATATGTAAGTAAAGAATTACCATTCTGTATAGATAAGTGATTATGCAAGATACAACAGCCAATTTTTTCACATAACTGACAATGCTAATATCATAAGAAAATGAACAATAAGTTGTATAGTTTGAGGTGAATTATTCTTTAACATAGAATAACATTCATCGATTAAAACACTTTGTGTATCACATAATGATGAAGAGAGCGATACTGATTCTGATGAAGCGGAGGTTAATCGCCTGTGCACATGATTCAGTAACTGGTTTAACTACAAAAAGGAAACAAAATAAACAGTACGCGTAAAGACAGAAGCAATACAAAGCACTGGGAGATAAATCATATGAAGTTTATTTTTAATTTCACTTCTAGGTGGTTTCTTCTTTTCAGATATGTGATGAAACGTAGTAGTTGCAATTGAGGCTTAAATGTTTGGGAAGTCGACTTACAAACATTAAGTCATAGGTTCAGACTATGATCTACTTGTTTCGGTTTCACTGGTCTAATTGTATTATAATTAAATAGCATGGACAAATTGTAACTTGACGTTAAATACTTAAACCCACAATGGAAAAAGTAAATAGTCCCCCCCTTCAGGTGACTCATATACTAAAGGAAGTTATATATATATATATATATATATATATATATATATTATATATCTATATATATATAATATATATATATACGAATGTAAAGATAGTTTTTAAAGTTACACTTAACCTACTCTGTCAACCATGAGAATCAGTAACTATAGAGTGGCAATTACGATTTGCGTACGAACAACATAATCGTTGTTTTATTTTCCAGACTGAGCAATTGGTTGTTGAACATTTTACAATTTGCGGTTGATTAAAAATACTTTGTGATTACTTTTTTCATAATAGTCCATAACTATTAGATAAATTTTTTCTTTGAATTTCGGAAATTTTTATAAACAACACTACTGTCGTTTGTGAACCGTAGCATGGATTCTACAAAGCTTGCATAGACAGACTTTAAAGTACAAAGTAACACAGTTACAGTTTACGATATAACCAGAAAAAAGACTACATAATGGCATCATACTTTCAGACAAATTTCATGTCTGAGGGTTAATATGGATAACTTTGTTTCTGGATTCGAAGTATTAGGTATAGCTATGATAACACACTGTATTGAATTAAAATTTGTTGGAAACTTACTTGTTCGACCGATAGACTTGTAGAACCAGAATGAACATTTATATCAGCCGTTAATAAATCTTGGAGCAGTATCCATATATCAACATATTTAGGGTTGCTAAGATCTGTGGGAAAAATGTGAAAATCAATTTACTATTGAATCAATATGGTGATTTTATAGTAATCAAGACTAGTTTAAACGTCATATACTCTTAAGTGTGGTAGCAAAGCACTGTTTGACAGTCAAAATATAGCTCACTGTGTGACGAAATACAACTAATTAAAAACTAGGAAAATCAATAATAATAAATCACTGCATGATTAGGCTAGTCATTAAGGGCAACTGCAAAATAGAAAACCATGGAATAAACAATTTATCTATTTCTATAGCTCGATACCACTCAGATTCAAAAGAAATAATTAAAATCCAGATGCATCATGTTCAAATAATTTACTCCGATGATTCAACTGATGAGCTAACCAATGTTCGTAATCTATTTAGTAGCAGTGGATACACAAATGAAATCAGTAAACGCAAGAACCGAATGAAAATAAAGCTGAAACTAGTGACTTTCCAGAAGAAATTAACCTTAAAACTACAGTTTAAAAATGGCATCGCAAGTGAGATGTTAATATGTAGGTTAAAAAATGTCACAAAAAACGTTCAATGTGGCTAGATTAAATAAAGTAGTCTACAATTGACCTTTGATTTCCACCACAAATGAAAATACACTGCATACATTTATCATATCTATGCTTGCTTATCAATACAATCGCTCATTTGGAGCCAAAAAGACAGATTTATCATTGTGTCGGCGAACACTATTCGGCCTAGTTGAGTAAAGGACAAGCGAGATAGACTAAGTTCTATCCTCGCTCGTTTTATTGATACAGGATATAGGAGTTGACCTGAATAAGTCTTTTCGCTACATATTCCAGATGCTTAAGAGGTTCCTCTTTTACATACGACTGAAACTGTTGAAATCCAGATTCATAAACTGAATCTTTATATTCAAAAAGAAGTTTGTACAACCCACTCCTTTACCTTCGGCACTGGTCATACGAAGAAGGGGAAGGGGTAAAAAAATAACCATTTAAACAACTTTCTCAGTTTTTCTTAACTTTAAAATTTATTTCATTTTTGTGTGCATACGTTGTATGATCGACAAGACAGGCTTATGTGTCACATAAAATTCTAAATAAATTTTAAGCACTATCAAAAATTAATGCATTTTGTCAAACGTTGAGTTCCAATGAGGTCAATGATTGAATATATAGGATAATACATCATATTAAGCTAGTTACATATTATTCTTAAGATATAATAAAATGAATGAAATCGGATGAAACATTTGTGTCTTCGTGATGATGGTGTCGAGTTGGAAGTGAATAAAGCTTTTCTAGATGAACTAGAGTGATATCTGGAACTAATCGAGAGAAACGTCTTTAAAACTAGTGGAAGCGCTAAGGCATATTGGAACAGTAATAACTAGTCAGACCTCAAATATTTGACTCACAGATGTAGGGAAATTATAAGCAGAGGAAAACAGTCATTGTATCATCATGACATGAAGTTTCAGTAGAAGGCTAAAACTTATTTGGAAAGAAAGGTTCGCCTGAATATGATATTTGTACCGGAATAAAGATTAACATAATCTAAGATCATTCGAGCTGCAACGAAATTTAAGGGTCTTAAATTCAATCATGTATATCTTTTAAAGTGATTTAGCCTTGAACCAGATGGTATTCTGTTAGATAAATACATTTCCGCAAGTGTGTACACATTTAAAAGATATTTTTATCCCGATAGGTGTACTAACAAAACCTTTAACATACATAATGCCATCGTGGAAAAAGACATATACGAATTAAATTTTGGAAAACAGGAGTTCGTTCGAAACTGGTTTACAGAAATCTACTTTTGAATGTTTCCCAGTTTTCAACGGTTGTCTAACGCAAGGCAACTAGTGACGTGAAATTCAGTACATAACAACAAATAACATAGCAATCGATGATAATCTTAATAAATTGTTTGAGATGTTGCATAACATGGGATGACTTGGAATTAGTCACAGTGGCATTGTTACATTCACGTTTTACTTTCTATAAGTCTTGAACTTCAAGATAACAATAGGTAAAACTATTATTTCGATTCCTATGTGATACATCTTGTTAGTTTGATGATGTGAAATGGAAATATATATTGACATACATTTGTGTTAAGCTATATTGAATATGGCTAACTGCTTAGTTAGGTGTAACAAATCAAAGTAAGTGAAAATAAGGTTTGAATCAATCGTCTTTAAAAGTGTTAGAGGTTTTGTACTAATAGTAAATAACTATCTTCTAAAAAAAAACTAATCATATTTTAGATTCACTTACTTGGTAGCAATAACTCCAATGACAAAATAAACATATCTGGGAAATGATTTGATAATAATGCTTTTAAATGTACAATGCAAAGCTAAAAAAAAATAGATAATAGTTTAATTATCATTAAATGGATTGTAGAGACTAGTTCGGTAAGAAAAGATATCTCATCAAGAATTGATATCAGTTGGACAACAATTGAAGACAAAGGATCATTAAGCAGTTGTTTCGTTTCAACTTAATCCATGCGAATTACACAGTCACGAATTCGTCAGTGATTTAACTAAAGACCTTCAAGTTTCAATAATCTTAACTTTAGACCACAATATTAGAGTCCACTTGTTTCAGTCGCTGACTTCTAGCTATTCCCAACATAGTACGTGTTATGCCGGACCACTAAAGAAGAGTAACAAACTCTCAGTACTGTGTTTTAGAACACTATTTCCATTATTCTAATTGTAGGTAATGTAAACATTTTGTGTCTATGATTGTTACGTTCCTCTTACCCTATCCTCCCGATTAGTATATTTACTCTTATTATATTGTCACTTATTATGAATTACAGTTGATTGGTTGTGTACAAGTTGTCTCTATTTATTACCACTGTTTTGTTAGTCATGTATTAATGTTAATTTCTTAATTGGTTTGCTGTGTGGTCTGGTTTTATGCATATATAAAGGGATGTATGAAATATAACTCGATTCTGTCTAGTTGGTCTATCGGCTCGTGTTCTTCTTATTCCGGCTTGGGACTTAGTGGGCGTAGGGAGGACGCGCAATTATTGACTAGGCCACCCCACCAAAAAAGTTTACGCGTCATAACAGTACGAAAATCGCACATTAACACTAAAGATACGTGTCTCACTCATGACGTGAGTGAACTTTACCAGTAAGAACTATTGGCTGGAACTGTAGCAGTCTTGGAGTTAGCACCCAGTAAACCAACGGTCACTAGAAATATAAAGAACTAGATCTTGTCTCAGCGGTATAAATATAACATGAACATTACGAGGTAAAAAGGTCCCGAGCTGGATACCGTATGTGCAGGTAGGTAAAAGATGTGGACTATAAAGGGGTCTGAAGCTGAGCTGAAACAACTGTTCAATGTTCTCGGGTTTCCAATGGTTTTATAGCTAACGTCCATATGTGGCTAAAAATCCCTTTAAGATAATTTCAGATCGAGAAAAAGCGAGATAATTTAACTATTTATAACTTATAATTTAAAAATAGCACGACAGAGCTATTTATTCCTAATTTATGACCACTAATTAGCTGTGCAATAGATCTTTAGATAATGTAATTGGCTTCAGACTAACAGATCGCCAGCTAAATTAATGATAACGGATGGTTTCTCAAGCCCTTATATTCCAAAAAATACTATAATATAAAAGCTAAGTACATTAATATACTTGATAAATGGGCTACAATTAGATTATCTTTATAAGATTTTCGAAAAACTACCGACTAAGTGTAAATAACTTATAACACATTTTGACAAGGAAACAAAGTTGGTAAACAGAGAACGGTAAACTCCATGAAAACAATTATGCCACAAATTCTTAAAGATATGTGCGTACAAGGTGCACTGAAATATTGTCTAAATTAGTAGACAATGAGTATATGATGTAGTACAATTTATGTACTCAGCTTTCAAGCACATTTTATGTAATACTACTCGGCTGCATAAACCGAAGTATATGCAGCGAGACTCAAACTTAGAGCCTATTAATCGAAAATTAAAAAGCCTAAGTCACCGCTTCAAACTAACTTAGTATCGTTTTTCCAGTTGCAAACTTAATCGACTGAACTCAATTGGTCAAATAAACTAGGTACTACTATATAGTCGATTAGTCTGAAGAGTCCGAATAGCTCAGTGACATCGTCTTCTATTGTGGCATTAGTGTTCATAAAATTGTAGATACAATTTGTTGATGTGCTATCTAGTATGACACTTGGAAATTTCGAGACATTTTGCCGATCTGACATCAACACGAGACAAACTGAATATAGTGAGCAGTTAGAAATGACTGGATGTTTTTGGAAAATACAGCTCACATACCTTATGTAAATCATGATCTTCTTCAGAACAAGTAGAAGTTATTTCTGTTGATTGAGCAGACGTTTCTTGAATACAGGTGAATAAAGCAAGTATTAGTTGACTCCATTGTTCTTGACTAAAATTCTTGATTTCAACTGAAAACCATGCTCTAAAATTAATCTAAAATAAACAAAAACATTTATTTATATGAGCGTATAGTGGATACAATAAGAAGATTAAGAGATATACTGCATCAGTTGTACTTGTTTCGAAAGTATCGCATGTACCCAACCAGTGTGCAATGATGAGCCGCATAAGAGTAGGACGGTGGAAGACTAGTAGCAGTCAAAATAAAACGTGGCATCAGTCTTAAAGTCCTCGACTGTTACTCTAAGTAGTGTTAGTAGATGCAAACTTCTTGATTGAAATCTACTCCATCTGCGTGACATGGCTGAGAATCGGTCGCAATGACGCAAGACCATTCGCTCTTAGTCTTCCCCTTAAATCCTGAACTTTTGTATTTGTATGTATTTCTTATCGTAAGTTAATTCTTCCAACTAGAACCAGATTCTCTATGCCTAATCTTTTTTTTTTATTACCATGTACGTTGTTCCGACTTGCAATACATTATTATTTATCTTGTTGTGCTAATATGTGGTGAGGTGAATTGGCACAGATACACATGTGTCAAACTATGCGCTGCACATGACTAGTTGACACGTTAAAAACTATAATATTCAAATATTAGGATGAACGTCATGCACAACAAAAATGTAATAGTTATAATGACGATGAAATGTTTTCGTATAATCATAAATTTTTAAAATGATGGTTTCCTGCCATAAAAATCAGTCTATATGCTTAAAAGATGATAATATGAAGAAATTGATAGTATTTGAATAAGGGTAAAACTCATGTCTATTTTAAGAACAGGGAATCTATTTTGAAACTATTCGCTAGGGAGTATAGAAATGCGATTTTGATTGACCGAATTCGAAAATGTAAACAATTAGGTTCCGACTCAGTAGTCTAAAGATACGGAGACCTGAAAATCTTCCATTGGATATCATGTGTATATATAAATATACACTAATATGAAAAGTCCTTAATCAAGATGTAACTGCCCTAAAGAAAACAGCAGTATGTAACGGAAATTACCAACATATGTATGCAAAAAGCTTCTATATAAAAAAAATTAACTAAAAAGCTTACTTTTTCTAAGATATGTAATGCAGTTTGAGCATTACACCGAAATCGTATGTCCATTAAACGCTGATAAACAGGAACTAATGGATGTTGACTTTGATTATTAATCATGTATAACGATGGATTTGGTGGTAAAAATGTTGACGATAATAAACTTGATAAATGTGGCAATGCAACTAACATGTCTAAGATTAATTGATGCTGAGTTGATAAATTTGTCAAAAATTCACTTGCTATATATTAAATAAAAACAAGAAGAAAAATAAATTAATATACCAATCTAGATTGTTAATGGAAATTCTTTCATAAAGAGTTCGAACAAATAGTTGACCACGAAGAAAAGTATAATAGGGGTATATTTTTGGTATCACTTGGCACTTTTATGATTTGTAAACTGCTGCACAAAACCTATAATTTTGTGCAGTTTCACATTGTTTTTTTGGGCGAAGATTTAATAAAAGTCAACGATGCTCTGTGTAGAGTAATCTAGGCTGTTTAGTAGGGTGAGTGGTGAAGCGTCATATGAATGGTTTGTAGGTAGATATTTAAAATTTTCTAAACAACTGGTAGATGTTATTCTATTAGACACAAAACATTAACTATTCCATTTATATCCCTCTTCTTCTATATCTTTCAGACAGAACGAGATACAGAATTAGAATTCATGCATGTGAAGAAAAGTACGAAATGCACCTACAGGATATTATCTAGTGGTTATACTATACTATGAAAAAAATTCTAATGGGTAACCTGAACAGAAATTTATATTCCTAAATTATTGATGACCATCGAACGGATTCTTCTTTACTTATGACAATTTTATCTAAATTTTCATTTATTTATATTTGTTCATACAATAACATTCTTCTTGTGACACGCGCGAAAAATAAGAGGAGCTTATTATAATATTGTATGCTAAGAATTCCAGTGTGATAAACAGTATACTATAGTGCATTTGTCGAGAAGAATTAGGTTAGTCAGGAGAAGAAGCTACTGTTAGCAAACTAATAAGGCTACATTGTTTAAAAATAATCTGATATGTCAATACTCAAGTCACAGTCAACGGTACTTAACTGTATGGGTAAATCCATGACTACAGAAAAAAAAATAAATATGGCAATGACAACAGTGATAAGCAGAATAAAATGAATTCATTTTATTTTATGGTTGCTCATCAGCTACCGACAACCTAGAAACAATTATACGAATCATTTGAAAACCGAAGGTGTACTTTATACTAAGAATGTCTTAAATGAGTTTAAAGTTAATACAAATGTAGAATAATGCGAAATACAATTATTGAGTAGGAAGTAAAAATCATTAATACAGTCATTTATTTAAAGATAAACCATAAGAAAATCTAGCATATAAAAATAAGAGCATGAACACAGAATTCAGATATCACATGTTATGCAATAATCAGTACGTGTACTGATAAATCCTACCCTTCCTTGATCATCGAGGCAAGACATACAACAGTCTTAAAGGCATTCCTAGGTTATTTGATGGAATATTTGCTGCCAACTATCATGCATATCATAATTCAGACAATTAAGTTACGCAAAATATCAACACCCAGTAACAACCTAAGTCATCTGTAAGAATAATTGGCACAATTGAATTTACTCGCAGTAACATTAATAGACTAACATATTTACAACATACTAAGATGGATAGCGTAAATTCCTTTACATTCAAACATGGCAAATAAAACAACCTAACTATTCTAGATAAAGAATTCATGCTCCCTTTGAAATCCTCTACTTATTCAGATATCTAGAAAACGTTTTATATCATTCCTCCAAATAAATCAGACCAATTAAAATAACTCCTCATATTTCCAGACCAAATGTAAAAATGAATAGTGAAAATATACTTAAACACTTGTAATCTCCTGATTTCATTCTGTCTAGTCAATATGATCTCACAATGGAGTATGCAATATATGTTAAACGTTTTCGATTTCCCAAGAGCTAGTCGTGATGATAACCACGTAGCCGTTGTTCTTTATTATTACATCTCCAAAATACTTGACGGTTTTAACTAACTATTATTACCGAGAAAACTTAAGACATTCAATACCGCATACCCACAGTCATACTAGACTGAAATCCTTTCTTAACTATCATACACAGATAGTTAGGTCTGATTCTATGTGTCCACAACTAAAATCTATAACTTTAGGAATTATTCAATGTGATGTGCTTGATCAGCTTTTCTTCACTCTTTATATCAACGATATATGTAGCTGCTTTCGTAATGGCAAGGCATTTATGTTCGCCGATAACATTATAACTGTATACATTTCCCTCCCAAGGAACTTAGTTATTTCTATATCTAATTTACAATGACTTACAGCTAACTGATTGATACACTGCTTGGAGGCTAAGGTTTAACCCCATAAGATACAGTTGGATGTGGTTTAGTGCACCATAATCTAACATACAGCTCATTCCTATACTCTATGACACATGGTATTAATGACCTAGGCTTGGAACACTGACGATCACTACTTTCCCGAACATGTAACTACACCGACTCGTAGGTCGAGGGGACCTTTGGAATCCACTATTCACAAATTCAATAAAAACTTTATGCCGTCCATATAGCAATATTATCTGTTTATATTTACTTCGAAAGGTAAACTTATCGAATTTCTCAATATCGTGTTCATGTAAGTCGGGATTGAATTCATAACTGTCCATATTTATGATATCGTTGCTTAGATGCTTATTCTGATTGTCCTCTCCTATAAGATATCTAACTTTTTCAATGTTTATCCATTTTCTTGCTGGTTAGTAGAATGTATCAATTTCGATATGTTTATTGATTATCGGGTGACCAGTATCCAGCCTTCATAAATTACCTGGTTACCATTATGTCACCTTTGTTTAAGTATTTAAGCATTCCCACAATCAGACCAACGTCCATAATTATCCAAATGCATTAATATACTCGAAATTATATCGTGACGTTGGACAGCTAGCTGGTTTTCACCTAGACGCTGACTGAGGGAGCGACCATTTTGTCTGATGTAATGACTACCACAGCTGCTGTAACTTATCACGTAGATGATAATTGCCATGTCATTTTTAGATGTGTGTCGTTTATTTCTCATGATATTGACTTGGTATGCCTTAGTAGTCTGCTCGTAATTTACGAGATTTCCTTTATGTAGAGCAGGATTACCTATATGCTGATATTTAAGAATGATATTGTATATGACAATGTATATGATAAATATGTCTTGATGAAATTTTGTGGATAGTCACTCTCTTACGACAGAGACCAAGTGTTTTCTTTCATTTCTTCGTGTAGCAGGTTACAGTTTATCTTTGCTTTACAGCAAAACTACTAAGCCCAGAGAACATGATACATGCAAAATCATCTTCCTGAACAATAAATCTTCTTCATCATTTCAAATTTGAGTTATTTGATAAGCATCATCTGAGGTAATACTAACAAGACGTATCAGGTTGGCGGTAGTTAACTGCAGCTATGGCAATTCATTCCTGTAGTACGGGACATAACGATATATGTAACACAAGTTCATTCTCGTACTGATATTTCAGGAACTAACTTACTTAAAGATATCTTAAACAATTTATGATATGCAAACTGATGAAAAGCATTGATGTGTTTATTGTCAATCATAGGTAACTGAAACAACAATGTCTATTTTAGGATAATAATATGACATAAAAGACAAATAGCTTCTTACCAAGTTCACCAACACAATTTGAAAGTACTTGCTTAGTTAATGGGCACTGAAGTAAAGGACCAGAGAAGTTTTGACAAAGTTGTTGAAAACACTGCAATCCTATACTGTGTACTAGATTTAATTGATCGGTGGTAGATGCATTACTGTTAGCAGTAGTAGTAGATAATGCAGATGCAGATGGAACATGTGTTAGATTTGTGTTGCTAATTTTCGATTCTAAAGTAACTAAACGTGATTTGTGTACCAAGTAACTAAATTTAAACGGAAAAAGGGAAGCAAGTAATGTAATATGAAGGATTGTAAACGTCAAGTAAGGCATAAAACTTAGCTTAACGAAGAGTAACATCAACCACACTATAATTGTTCAAAATTAAATAAGCTGTTAGTCAGTTTACAAAAAACCCTAGGCTAGTATTTCGTACTCTTTGGTATTCGTTAGTAAGGTGTACGTGCAATTTCGAGGGGATTGAAGGCATATGAAAGATTTGATTTCCGAGTCATCCAGTTTTTGTCTGAGATAGTTACAGCGGAAAACCATAAATAATCAGGCAAACATAACACTAGTCAGCTACTCAGTGATGAATCGATTTCAGTTCGTAAAAGGAGACAGTCGCGACCTGAATACATCAATTTAGTAAACGGATTACTTTCTGTAATTCGTTATAATGCACTTTAAAAAATTAATTTCTAAACCAATTAAACGCTATTTAGGAAAATGCATATATTTTACATTGATCACCTGGTCGATTTGAAGTGACAACGAATGACGTGTACTATTAGCGCAAAGAATATTAACAAGCAACTTATTAAACGTTAAAAATAAGTATACGATATCGAACGACTTGAACAATTTTCGTAATCGGAGTTGTCGATGGTAACGTACGTACTTTATTATGTTTTAGTGAAGGTATAGAGAAAATAGCAAATATTATATAAAACAATTGAACAATATTGTTTAACTTAAATACATTACATATTCTAATGAGAATCTATAGTTGTATTGAACAGGATTGCATGAAATGTTGTATGATAGATTTCCTGGTGAATTAATCAACGCTTTGCCAACTAGCATGCGTTGGGTGTCAGTAGCTCCTACAGAAACACAAACTGATTTCCTATATCTACCTTGCTCCAGCCTTAAAGAAACTATTTGATTATTTAGAAATTTTCTCGTCAGAAGAATGTCATTGCAACCGGTACACTCATCAGATTTACAACGATAGCTGGAATTTGAAATAAAAAGATTTTCGTTATTGGTTTTGTACGTTCCATCCAAAACAAACACGTCAGGAAAACGATTAGCCAAAGTAATTTGACCCGTCGTACAAAATAAGAAATACTACAGTTCCAGATCTCCAACAAAATTGTAAGTACACTCTCTACCAAGTGAAATAATATGGTTTCGTAAACCCACCTAAAATTTTATCATTAAGGTGACCAAAGCTATGTACCTGATAGGTTCGAGTGCGTACAGACTTTATAGCACATATTGAAAACATCTTGTGGAATTAGTCGTTTATGAAATGAATTATGTTCAAAATCAACTGCATTAAACACTGCTGTTCCACATATTAGCCGAGGTTTCACAAGATCTAACCCCTAGACAGTAAGTTTATGCATTTATGAATTGCTTTCCTACGGTAAGGAGTTGCATTTATGGTTGGTAGACACTACTAAGAGGATCTGTCCAATATCTGCTCATCTTCGTGTAAAATATGTGCACGGAACATTCACATGGCCTACAGACACATCGCACAATACATGGATAATCCTTCAGTTCACAACAAAGTTTACGTATCAATAAATAAACTTGTGAAGCATCTGCTAATATCTGAAATAGCAGTATTTGTCATCACTAAAGGCATAATGAAATATCTAAGTTACCATCGACAACTCCGATACATGATGCATACTGATTACGAAAATTATTTAAGTTGTTCGACATTGTATGCAGAAAGTGATCTATTTATCAAGTTAAACAGAAAAAGATTCGCATGGAACTTCGCTTTTGAGAAAATTTCATATATATCTAAATACGATAGTGAAGCTTTATAATAAATCCCTTGAAAAGCTTCTTCTTCGTTGAAATTGGTGGTTTCATTTCGTGAACTGAGATACGGTTAGTGCATTCAGATTAATAAAAAGGTTACTTTTTCCAGTTCATTGTAATGTAGGTGTAAAAACTAATTTTCTAAAATAATCAATCAGTATTCAAAAAGGTTCATGTTTTACATTCATTTCCAAATCGATTAGAGGTGACTAAAGTTCACCAGTCGAAATCATTGTTCATCTAATAAAGGTACTATTGCGTTAATTCATTTAGTTTAGTAATAATCACAAGATTAAAGTTACTGTTTGTCAAATGACATTCATTTAGATTAATAGAATCTCCCCTCCCCCCCCCTGAGTGTTATTCAATCCGATGGATAACAGATCAGTGAGCTTCTTTCATAAATCAAGTCGTTAACGTGACAGTACCAGTTATTTGACAAAATTGATAACAATTCACACTTGGATAGGTTATAACAACTAAAATCCATGTTATGATCAGTACTTACAGTCAAAATGTAAACATATATTTTTCAAAGCCACCATATAAATGCAAACAGACAAGTCATGTTGCTTAAATGAACTATTATAAACAAAACAATCTATGCAACGCTTATCTAAGTCACTGAATTCTTGATGATAAATGGCTTAAACTATACTGATAATTAAGTGATTTATAAGTAAACAAATGTCTTATTGTTTGTAATCGTCACAGATTGAAGTTGACTGGGTACCACTGAGAATGAGAGAGCATTAAGTAGCTGTCACGTCTTAGTATGGATGCTTCGGCGGTATATACGCTCGATTCAGTGAGGGAATCGAACCCAAAGCATTGAGGTTGGTGAACACTTAAACATTTGAACAACTGGACCGGGCGGCACCCCACTTTCATCAATCTATCGTATTGTATTAAAATACTTCAAAAGTATACAGTTCATATCTTTTCACTAGGAAAACTCGCTTAGATTGTTAATACTTCACACAATAAGTCATAATAACCGACATATGTGAAATAAAAATTCCTTCAGAATAATCATCATGTGGGCAAACTTTTTCCATACAACCGGCTGTGAAAGTCTTTCGCTAATTGAAAATAAAATAAACATCTTATTTTAAACGACTAATCATATTTAACGACGCCCAATTGATTCTCGACTATATAGAACGCAATAAAAAAATATTTGCAGCTAGGAAAATCTGGGCCAGAGTACACGGCAATTAAAAGATAGTGCAAAAATTTACTAATTAAACAACGAAAGATGCGACATTAGCGTCAAGTTTACGGCGAATTTCAAATAAAATGCATATCGTAGCTCGGATTAGTATTTAGTCTAATGATTACGAGTTTCAGTTAAAATTAGGCTTTTAGTGTTAGGCACAAAATTTTGTCAGGTTTTTGAATAAGGAGGTTTTGTATTAAAAATAATCGACAAGTGTAATCCTTCCGCTAAACACGTAGTTGTCGACGTATTTAAAAAGTTGGTCCAACTGAGAGACCCCTATCATCAAGATTGACATTAGCAATCCAGTCTTCCTTTTTAATCACACTTAAACTAACCCAGAGAACTAAAATGTTAGTGTCAAAGCATAAAAGCCAGGGAAAACAGTATACAAAACACTTGGAAAAGCTTATGGACTTCGTAATAGTATTCGAAGTTTTTTGTGTTACAAGGTTTTACTCTACGTTTTGCCCAGTTTTACAAAACTGCTAAACTGAAGTTCAGGAATAATATTTGAACTTAAGTCCGGAAAAAGCATTTATCCTATGAAATAATCTTATCGACAGGATTGAGAACTTTCAATTAAAACTAGGATTTTGTCAAAAACCAGTCAGTCACATGGATGAATTCATTCATCGTCGTTTCTGCAGCTTAACAACGGCGACGTTTTAAGTGGAGTGAATAACGTGATATCACCTTATTCAAGTATTATTTGCTGCAAATTTATTATTAATCAACATAAAGCTATACCTGCCATTTACGAGAAACTTATACTTTCTCTGGGAGAACCAAATCCAAAAATAGAAATTGACATCATTAAACGATCGAAGTAGCTTATAATATTCAGGCATTAAAAATAGTCATGAGATACTACCTAACCTGACTGCATTCTGCAACTGAAGAACAGTACGTGACAAATTGATTCCCAAAGTTGAATGGCTACCAATTTTGACTGAGGTGGAAGATGGATAATCATTGCAGTTTAGTACATCACAAATTGCAGCTCGTGATACATCTAGTGTCACCTTAATTAACTTATCAATGTTAGCTTTATTCATTTGACATAATTCATCAATCTCTTCATTTCTTTTATATGTTTGATATTCACATGATATATTACTTCCGCCTGAACATGGCTGATGACCAGGCATCCAAGATGGTAAAACTAAAGTAAAGATAAGTACAATATAATTAGTTGATTTCGGAAATCTTTTAACAACTGACTGAACAAATGCTATATTGACATGGAAGAAAGGAAAATTAAGAAATACATCTTTAATAGTTGATACTACAGCGGCTTATTTGAAATGAACGAATAGTAACTACGGTAGTTTAGGAATATAAAGTGAAAAAATCCACTAACTAAGAAGTGAAATGCAGTTCGATTCGAAATAACATTGCGAATATCCAATTATTACACGTCTTCGATGATACACAATTTATAATATAGTACTTATCGGATTCAATCGTTCCACAGAATGTTAAAGCGGTAGAATCCGTACAGAAGTTTGAGCCTTATGAATTAATCATACGTAAAAATGTCGAAACCATAAAATAAGATTTATCTGGAAGTACTGAATTATTATACAGGAAATAAACAGTAAGTGACTTACGTAATACATGTTCCAGTCACCTCAGTCGGTTAGGAGTAACAACCTGATCAACCGATTTACTATTTTTAGGCACAGCATGGTATCTAACCTCACCATTGCTTACTCGATAGTTTCAACAAATACAGGTAATGTTTCGAAGAAATTTATATTCAAATAATAGTTAACTACGAACGTCATGCTTTTAAAGGCTACGTTTCATATCTATATAGTTAAACGGTGCGAACTACTGAGAAGTTCTATGGTTGACAGAGGAATTGATCACAATGGTAAGTAGTATAGTCGAGTCGAATTAGGAGTACTAACTGAAGTGTACATAGTAGTAATTTTAAATATAGTAAAAACAAAATTTTCATTTATTATATACAACTCACTTAATAATTTACACTGTCAAACAATGTAACGAAACAACTTACTTGACTGACATTCAACATACTGTGATAATTTGACACGTATTGGGACGTATAATTTCGGGAGGATATTTGTGCAAAATTCATTTTGTAACTTTTCAAAACATTCATTGCGATCACACATTTGTTTGGCATGTTGACGAAGTAAATCGAGTGTATCCTAAATGAATTTAAAAGGAAATTAAGAAGATTTCGACAGAGAAATGAACATCATTGGATTTTTTCATGGAGATTCTTAAATTTGAAGATTCACATCACGAAGTGACCTTAGTTAAATTATTGAAATTCAAGAAGCACTGGAGAGCCATTTTGTATTAATATGAAACTCTAATAGTGAGAGTCCATACATGAACTGCAGGCTTCTCAGTGAACGCCTAACCTTCATACTATTACGCTGTCGTCCAATGGTTTACATTCTTAACATCAATAAATTCGTTACACACACCAAGCGACCTCATCAACTGCCACTAAGTGGATAACTGCCTCACGCTCGATATGATTGAACTACGTTGATTATGTCTTCTCACTATAATTCAGGACGAAATCTCTTGAAGTCAGTAACTAGTAAGTACATAATTGCTGTTCTGTTTAAACCTTATGACAGATGGTAGAAAGAGGAGTGTATTAATTATTAAACTGCCGGTCTATATAATGATATATCAGTCACTGAAATGTTTATTACTAACTATCTCTTTACCACGAGGAAGGGAACCTGTTATCACAAAACAACAATGAAAACTTACCTTCATATACTTTGGGAACTGATCAAGTGATGAAGGTAGGGTCATTAAAGATGATGAAGAAAATAACACTTCAAATGATGAGCGGGATAATTCCATACGACGTTCATAAGATTCATTGTTTTGTAAACGTAAAATACTTGACTCTGGTGACACTAACAAAATAAATAACGAGAATTACAATGATTTATTTTTACTGATAAGGGTCATTTAAAATACATCTTAAGCAACAATTATAATGATATAATGAAAAGATAATAATATAATATTCAAAAATGCATTTTCAGTGCATTGATGTTAAGCAGCTGGAGACGATAGACAAGAAGGCCATACAGTTAGGTTTCGAATTAATGGATTCACACCAGTATGGTGTGTTTTTGCTAACACGAAGAGACTGATGATACTCAGGAGACCTAAATCCATGCCACCAAGTGACAATCCAAGACCAAACCTATGAGATACTCGGGCCATGATCAAGTGATTAATAAACTCTTAACATCATACTGAGCTATGTCTAACCCTGATGTGCTGACAGGACAGTCACCTCTAGAAAGAATGTTTGGGGGAAAAGTTAGGATAATTTTCTAATAATATGCTGCCACTCAAGGAGATGGATAACCTCAAGGATAAAAAGCCTACTGGGTGAAAAAATGGCTACTTATATTTTGTAAATGGAAAAGTTCCCGACGGTAGCTGCTACCCTGATGTGGTGATCGGGCTTGCCTATCGTGATGACACAACTGAGCTATATTGACTGGAACGCATGTTCCTCAAGGTCCTATCATGCCAAGCAGGTCTGTTGGAGAGCGATAAGACTAAAGGCAGCAACCTAAGATCTGAGGGCGAAGTCCGTACTGCTGACTGCAGCGAGGTGTGACAGCAGTAAGGTGTTTCCCTTCAGGATAACCAGC
Source organism: Schistosoma japonicum (assembly GCA_025215515.1). NCBI lineage: Eukaryota > Metazoa > Platyhelminthes > Trematoda > Strigeidida > Schistosomatidae > Schistosoma > Schistosoma japonicum. Next base: position 39,631,182 of record CM046062.1, on the reverse strand, counting down.
ATCTGCAGCGATGCTGCCTTCTCACTAAGGAAGGAGTGGGGTTAGAAAAGGTCCGACCCTAAAAATGGCACACCTCACCTTACTCCATGAATTTCCGTCTCCGATAGTAAGGCCTTCTTCTTTTTTATAAAGTGACTGACTTGCAGAAAGTGCATGCCACAATTGTGTAAAACTGCAGATCATACAACCAGATATAAATACAAATATAGTAGATGTCAAGTCAAGGGACATGTCTTTAAATAACTATAATGAAAATACTGAAGTAGGAACTAAACACATTTAAGAGTTATTTGTCTGAATAGAAATACATCATCATAGTGGAAGAACGCCTAATTGTTTTATTGAAAAACAGTAACAAAAATAATGTAATTAAGCTTACAATGTAAAACATTCCATTTGAGAAAAAATGACCGTAAATGGAGATTAGTGTTTATAATATGAAGGAAGATTTACTCAGACAAGCAGATATTGCAATTTCATCACGATCTGGTATAATCATTTGAGAAATTAGTTAGAAGCTAGGTAAAAGAGCTGTTTTAATCCTAATTTGGAACTCCTCAAAAGCGTGCACAGCTGCAACCGTAAATACAACTCAACCTACGACCTATTAGGTGACACAGTGACCAAAATATAAGTTGGAGAAACTTGTCATGAAGTTAGTTGTGAATAAGTACATAAAGGTTACTGAATCTGGTGGCTGTCATCGTGAAATAACTTTAGCTCATTAGTGACATTAGATACTGAACGTACTGGGTCGCGAATTGACTGTAAATGAAAATGTTTACCAGTTAGATTCAAACTATATAATCGAATGCTGTGACTCTTATCACGATATCTGAAGAGGTTGGATTAGACTAAGTGTAGTAATACCATGCACTACTTGGTGGCAAGAAAATTTTCAATCACGAACCGTTGAAAAAACATTCTTGTAATGAAACTACTTAGTTGGTGAGGTCGCACAATATATCACAAGTTGATTGAAATTAGGAGTGAGAGTCATTAGATACCAGCTTATTGGCCTGAGGGTCAAGCATTTACTATGAAACATCGTGGTCCTGGGTACGACCGTTGGTGGTATTTATGATGTATACTGCTAAGGAGGCCCAGACTAGGTCCTAGTTTATAGGGGCTGACTAGCAAGGGTCACTTAGTGATATTACAAATGACGTAAGTGTATGTAATATATATAAAACAAACCTGATGAGAGAGCTTTTGCATGAACGTCGTCGTTGGGAATTTTCATATTTAACTTATACATATATTGATATGTATTCCATAGTGATTGAGTTGTTTGCATAAATGAATTCAAATAAGGCCAATCGAAGTGATACAATAGTATATCAATCTATATGGGATGGTTATTTAAAAGAATGATAAAAAGAGCACTGCGATATAATTATATAATAAAAGTACGAATCAAAATAGTACAGGGATCCCACGTAATGCATGCCCTTCTTTTGAGTGGGCCCAGTGGGATTAATGAACATGCATTTAGCGTCATACTTGAGGATACTAGTTCCAACTCGTGATGTGGTTATAGGTTTGCATTTCTGAGGAGCACCAGCTTCTAGTGTTCCATAATTCACAGTGGTATCTGAACGAAACCAACCTATGACAAATGCATAAACTGTTACTAGGTTGAACGTCGCTCTATCCCCTTGGATTCAGGACAACTGAGAAGTATTATTAGCCAAGTAAAAAAATCCTTATCGTGTAAACGAATTAGTAATCATAGGGATACAGAAATAAATACAAGGATGTAGTTTATAAATGTTGGCTTACCCAAGAATCGTAAATCAATGGTGTTTTACACCGAAATGTTTATCATAAAACTAAAAACAACTATAAGGTTCACTTTTTATCAGTATGTAAAAGCCATCATAGATAAATTGTTTCGAATTCAAGCGAAACAAATATATTTCTGATAAATGAAAGTTTGAACAATATTTACTGAGGCAGATGACAGATACCATTGCACAGTAGTAGTTGTAAAATGGAACATTCATAATATTCATCAAATTTATTTGATGCAAATCTAAAAACATTTCTGTTCCCTTGGTTTTGGGATATATTGTTTGTATTGTGATCAGTAATTGTTAAAAATGAACAATGTAACTAATATGTCAAAAAAGTTTAAGCATTAGACTTTAGAATTAAGGGCTAGTGATACTACTTGGCTATCGAAACAAAGGTAGATGGAAAGACATTTAGACGGAAGACTTAATAGACGTAATGTTAGTAAAACTACTTGGATGTCCTAAACAAATCAAGTGGAGCAGATATTCGATACAGAAATCTTGTATAGGTTGAAAGAATGCACTAATAAACTGAAAATTCTATATGCTATACAAAGATAATCTACTTATTAATAATAGAAATCCTAATGCCAGAGATTTTATAAACCAACATCATCGTTTTTAAGATAGAATGGAATTATTATACAGAAAGTAAATCAATAGTCAGTTAGTAATTAACACCATAGAGCCTGGAATGTTAGCTCAAACTGCTACACCACATTCGCACGACGACATCAAATTAATAAGATTAGTAACAGAGTACTGTTCAATAAGAAGAAATAAAAAGTACATCTGAAAAAAATAATGAAAAAGAGTGAATATACTTGCGGGACTGTTCCCAGTGATGTCACTCAGATTCTGCGAAAATAATTGTGTGGACCCTAACTAGCTAGTCTGCATCAACCAATATGGTCAAAATTAGCAGTCAACGACCTAGTGAACTGATGCAACTTTCTGGTTTGGTCACACCTAGTTTTCATTTTATCCTACTAACATACGAAACAACACGTGTCGACGTAGGTGGCAGTCGGGCATAGTAATACACACCTCAAGAACCTTGGTTAGTGATGACCCACAACCTAATCAACCGATTCGTTATTTCTGCTTAGTGCTCGGTGCCTAAAATCATTATTGCCTACTCGATTAAGTCACGACACGCCAGCAACGCTTCGAAGCTATATATGATCAATGACAAGCAGCCTACGCATATCTTTTATTTTCACAGTCCATGTTTCATAGCCATAAGTTAATACAGGGCATACTGTTGAAAAATATACTCGCCCATTTATTAGGAGACGGATATCTCGCCTAAGTTACAAGTAACACGAGTTGACAAACGATAAACAGACTATCTAATTACGCGCCAAGATTTGATTAGACACTGAACTACTAGGGTTTCCAAGAGAGGCTTCCAATATAAATGAAGCTGTCAACGCACTCAGCTACTCCACTCTCTATGAAAAATAAAATAATAATTTCCTTTCTGTGATTCCACAGTATAGGTTAAGTATTACACTACAATTTTGTGAACAACTGTGGTGAAACGAAATGAGTATGCTATTTTCACGCTACTTATGATAATGGTGTTTAACATTATTTCGTTTCAAACGGAACATGTTCAAACGGCCGCCGTCCGAGTTTACTATCAGATAAATAGTGATGTTACTGAATGATTGGAGTCTACTAAATAAAACATAGGGGCAGAAAAAGCCTAAACTGAGCTACAATTGGCGAGAAAAACAGAATTTGTACCTAGGACATTATCATTTCAGATAAAAGTGATCGTTTGTAAAAAGGGTAAAACTGACACAAATACAAGGGACAAAATTACGTATAGTAGTTACTTACCATAGACTGCTGATAACCTGGATCTAGCATGTGTGAGAACTTTAAAATGGAGTTATTGTCAGTGACATTCAGAAATGAACTACGTGATAATATTATATCAAGTTGGCACAAAAAGTCAATAAGACAATTGAAATCTCTGGAAACAAAAAAGAAAACATTCTACAGTATCAATGTTTAAAACATAAATTGACTAATTAACTTAACGTTGACTATTGCATTTATATTTAGTGAACCCTAACTTTAGCGACTTAGGATCATGAAGTTAGTTTAATGTTGCATAGTTGGAGGTAGTGAATACGGAGTATCGGATTTAAATTTCATGCTTGTTGACGCACATCAGAAAGGGACATAAACAAGCCTGAATAAAACTAATGTTCTGTGTGGGATTAAAAAGCTTGACAATCACTAGTGCAGTAAAAGATTTTACTGGTAAAAAGTTCGACCCGAGATCAACTGGTCGAGAGACTGAGATGTGTACATACCAATCGATCACTTAGTGGTAACCAGAGTCGTATTATGTGATCTTAAGTGCCGGTCACATTCGATCGATGAAGTTAGAATATGTCTGATGGGCTGAATAAACACTCGAAATCAAGAAGGATCATTAGTTTATTTATAATCACAAATCCACTATGTTGATGTGTGTTAACCTATACAAAACTCAGGTTCTGGTTTTCCTGTCGATTGTCTCTAAGAATCTAGCATCAATAATCAAAATACAGCTTACCAGTCAAAATATTATTAAAACCAACTAACTTGTTAAAAAAAAAATCAAATTTGTTTCTGTATCGCATTTAATAACAAGATATAGGGAATGTATGTTTTTATAGAATTATGTAACTGACAAACTAATTGTTCAAAAGCATTAATTAACCACTGGTAAACGGTTCCAAAAAGTCACAATATGAGTAATTCATAATTCATTAACTTGGAACATCGAACGGGTAACAAAAGGCAGTACATCTAAACAGAAGCTTCGTTTCAGATGTTTACATAAAAAAATCATTAGTATTTATGGTTTATCTACACAGAAATATTCTGAAAATAATGGGTCACATATGAAAGCTTATAATCATACAATCAAGATATAGGATGCTAAGTTTCCATATGTTTCTAATAGGTTCTGATTATGCGTAATAAGTCTCAACGTTTTCTCCTGAATTTACGAAGGATCCCAACATAGTCATTCACCTCGAACCTTTCTGACTAATTATCAGAGTACTTCACCGTATTCAAAATGAACTAGTACAAGGGATGTCTGAAATTAGCTTGATGGAATTGTACAGTGTAGTGCATTTTGGGCTATAAAATACAGTCGACTTGTGAATGAGTGGAATGTAAAGACATACATTCATGGAGTCAGTTTGTTAATAGTTATAGAATTCAGTTTTTAATCTGAATAACAGAAAAAAAAATGCAAATCTTTACAAATAATAGGAAGCAGTATATGTATATATTAGACCATACACATTTAACTCTGTCAATTAATGAAGCTATCAAACAAAGAATCAGTAATCATGCAGTATAATTTCGTTTTTCAACTTTCATTATAAACTGATTGTAGATAGACAACCAGGGAGGAGAAGACAGCTGTTTTATTCTAATACAAAGCCTCGTTAACGATCTCGTCAGGGGTTTCAAATTCGCCTAATCCAGGTTTCGTGGTGAGCACTTAGTGTTCAGACCATTAAGCCATCACCCAACAGTTTACATTTCCAACTTATCCAATTGTATCGGTGGGCGACTGCCTCATACACAATTTAGCTGAACTCCAGAGGTTACGCTCAGCCTCGGAATATACTTGAGTAAGCACATGATGAATGCTATAATCAAATATTATGGAAATCGTTGAATATTAGTATGTCAGTAAATCAATGCCATGGCGATGGTAGTATCAGAGTACATTACACTGTTGATTACTATTGTGTAGAACTGCCTCATATATTTTAAAAATTGTCAGATAATAAACCCATAAATAACTCACTGGGTAAATGAAAGTTTATTTGAATGATGATAGTGGTCGTTAGATAAAATCAACCTAATTTTCTGTATAATCAATTGAAATAGTGATTGTTGATAATCTTGCTTATTTAAGGATGATGTTGCTGAAGGTGAAGATAATGGTAGATAGGCAGAATGTCCAGAGTGTATGAATAGCGAAGCTGGTAAACAGCGCAATAACAGGAAGCCAGGTGTAAATGAACTGAAATTTCAATGTTTACACAATTAATAAAGATATTAGTGAGGAAATGAGATGAAAGAAGGTGATTGTTTAGAATAACAGCTACTACATAATACAGGAATGGACTTGGATCTAAATATACAATCTTCAAAATAGGTGAACTAATTAATAGGCTTACTATTTATTACTATGACGTCAAATGTAAATAACCAAGGTTTCTGTAGGCATTTTTGACGGCAAATTAAAGAAATAGCGATATGATAACTCATTCATACATCTATATAACACCTGTGTTCTTTTATAAGCCTTTCAGAGGAATGCAGTAATCATTCATGCACTCTTAAACCGCTTTTAGTTGGCAACATTGTTAGGTTAGATATAGGATCAGTCTATATTTATTATTATCTTAGTTCAGATATTTTGCTTTATAATTGAAGGGCTGATTTGAATTTTATGATCGCAAAAAATTCAGTATTTGCTGCTTTTTAGCACTATACTGATCACCGTGTGATGCAAAAAACCTACTTTTTCCGCAATAATTGCATACTTTCTGAGTGATAGCCACTAAAATTACAATAACTAATTCATTAATAACTCCGAGATTTCGGGGTCGTCGATGATTGGCTAAATTGTTATTTTTCGTAAGCAGTCCAAAAATCGACCAAGATCCTCAATATACTATACTGTAGCCCAGGAAGTAGTAGAGAATGTAGGAAAGGTTGAAAGAAACATCATTTAACAGAATGAAAAAAATGAAACAGCTGCAAAATGTCCTCTGGTGTGTAATAAATCTCTGGCTGACGAAGTCAAAAATGCAAGCTTTGAAATATATATATATACTAGGTGGTTGGTGGTTATAAGCAAGAAACTCTGAACATAGATTTAGTGCTAACCTGCGCTCGTCAGCAAGACATAACTGCGATAATTAAAGAACTTCTGTTTCAAAGTTTAATTGAACTCGAGTCAACCAGTTTAACAATCTGGAATTGTTATGATTGAGCTACTGAAGCCTTGACTGATAGGATTATATTAATGGCCATAGTCCAATTTGATCGATAAAATTCATTCGGTACAAATGAGTGTTCGGTGAAAAATCGATATAAATCAGATGAACAGAACGAAACCAGCCAACAAAAATGACTTAAATTGATACTGACTACAGACAGACACTAATGTCAGTTACTAAGCTTACGTAATTATACACATATCAGTATTTATGGATCGAAAAAGTAGACATGAATATTCATCAAAACAGTTAGTTTTATTTATTATTCAAAGAAATTTTCATTTAACACATTTTCTTTAATTGAAAAAAGTCCAATAAAAATAGACATAAAAATACAAATAACAAGTATGATAATATGGTTATTATTCATCACATGTTAGCAACCGGAAGAAATCATATGACTTAGAAAAAAACATCGATGGAATAACACAATGTGACCAAATTTATCGAACTTTCTTTCATGACAAATCTTAATCATAGTATATGGTCTTTTAAAATTTAATTAGTGATTAACAATAGGAAAATAGATAAACAAATATAGAAAATGAATAACTCTGATTAAAGTTAGAAAAGTAATTTATCTGGTATCTCCGGATCACAGTCGCTGCATTGCAGTAATTGTTAAGGTTAACTATCGATGTATTAGTAGGAACATTAGTTCCTTTAAAATTTATCGTGGTAAACACGTAGGTTGGAGAGCGATATGAAAAAAAAGACAGCAAACTTAAAGTTCGAGAGTGGAGTTCCATAAATCCTTTCCCGATTTTTTCATGTTGGACTATATCCTAGATATTCATCCAACTAATTTGGTGTCATTAGGCTAATGTGGCCCAACAACAACATCGAACGCAGTGGTATGAAGGTTATTTGCTTGCTCGAGATCTTAAGGTACTAGGTTCGATTATTGATAGGGTTGTGAATGAGCACCTCTGAGGAGCTTCACACTATGACGAAACGTCTATCCAATACTTCAACATTTCAATTTAGATCAAGTCGTTGAAAATGTATTGTCGGTCATTTATTAATACTTGTTATTAAAAAATTGTTTCAGAGAGCGTAATGAAGAAATATAAGTTCATAAAATATGTTACTGAGTGATGAGAATACTTGATTGACTTCATGAAACCATTTAAGGAATCAGGAAGAGTGTGAGAAAATCACTGTCGGATTTCAAAGTCACCTAATATCAGTAACCACCAATCCTTTCTGATTTTAATCTATTTGTTATGCTGTATAACGACCACCTAATGTCAATAGTAACTACTAGCTCAACCGTAACATAGCTGCACCCTACCTGGAATGGGAAATCTCATAATAGGACGAAGCAGCTATTACACATTGTCAGATTTTAAACCAGATTCGGACTAATATAAAATGATGACAACAGCCATCCATAAACTAAATTCATTTCTACAAAGGATCCTTAGGAAGATAAATGTTAAATGAAAAAAATATATACAATAGAAATGCTACACACCTGTTATGCCTTGATTTGGTACTACCGGAATTATAAACATGACTAGTAGGATTCCTTTGATCTGTATTAATATCACCAGCAACAATAGATAATGGGCTAATAAGATTGAATATTTGACACAGAACGTTATGAATTAATATCAAGCATATTGGATGATTTACTGGACATAAATGTACTAAATATACACCTTGAACAAGGCTGAATTGACTAAATATCCAAGCAATATTTGTATCACTCAATTCAGACGTTTGATTAAGGCATAAATCATCTTGTTTCTGTGGATCTTCACTACTACTTTTGTAGTCAGAATTGACTGAGATTAACTGGATAAGACCACTTTCTAACTACAATCAAAAAAGAGTTGATTTAAACGACATTCAGTTGTAAGACAAATTAATGAAAAATTAAAACTTAGGTTATCTACAATGTTTTCGTTGATTACTATAATTGATGCACTCAGCAGTTCCGGTCATTAGTCTGTTAATTTAGCTAGTGTAATTATCACCTAGTGATTCATTTCAAACCCTTTCTTGATATGAGGTTAATAAAAAGGATGAGTCAAGAAGAATGACATTCTCAATTGTTATTTAAAATATTTTGATTATATATGGGTTGAACATTTGGTTAAATCAATTTTATATTTCCCTCGTTCTAACCTCTCATTTGACCTGTTACCTGTTAGTATATTGTTTATCACTCATAAATTAAAGTTAATCATGTGTGTACCTATTACCCAATTTTTCTACCTATAATGTCACTTTTGTGTTGATAATGACAGGAATTGAAAGTATATGTATAAACGACTGAATGAAATGTGGAACATACACGATTTGGACTGTCTGAGTTACTAATCTTGTGTTCTTCCTGTTCCGGCTTGGGACTCGCTAGCACCAGGGTAGACCAACTGGCATAGGATAACGACTGTTGTTGCTCTCAGGTCTTTGTGATGGTTTCGGCAAGAACATCATTCATAAGTGCTCAGAACTTAAGACACAACAGAACTACGACGAGCATATTTATAACAAATATTTGTGGACAACTTTAGTAAATTGAAATAAAACTTTAATAACATTACACTACACAAGGCGTTAGTCACTGATAAAATGAATGGAGAAATGGTCAAAATGATTGGATTAAATACATCCTTTTTGAATATTGAAAACGTTTCAAATAACCTCAACTGAAAAATAAGTATTTTATGTAATTCATAAAAAACTAATAAGTACTTATGTAAAATAAGAATGAAATCGGTTTACTAGATACGATGAATTCACTGTATTCAGTTGTATTTTTTTCTGATGATGTAACGCATAGAGTGCTGGAATACTGAGGTCAATTTTATTATGTAATATAGTAAGGGGTTTTTCAGGAAGTTAGTGTACGAAAAATAACTCAATCTATAATTCAAATGGAAAGTAAAAAAGTTAACCCCTGATACTCAATATTTCGAAGAAAATGTGTTCAATTTTAAGACTAGGGGATATCACTAAATAGATTGAAGCACCAAGAACAGATGCATGTACTCAGTTTCGTGGCATATTTGATTGCATGAGGGAATCCTATATGCAAACTGGGGTTCGAACCTGCAATATACAAATCGAAAATCAAATACTGATAACACTAGGCTATGGGGTCTATATGCAGGTCAACAATATGAAAATTACACATGTGGTTTGAAACCTGTTATCGAACGGTTAGAAGTTGATTAGAAGTAGCAGCCTATGAAGAAAACTTACAAACAAGCATAATTATATAACTTACAAGAAGCTTTTGCAAAATCTGTTTAACTGGAGTTGACAAGCTAGTAGATTCTGTTTTGAGTGAAGACTGAAGATTGTTGACTAATAACTGATTACCAGCAGAGATTAATTCATCCTGATAAAGAGCAATAAGTGGAGTTATATGTTCCCAGAAGTTTAAATATTGACAATTTGTTTTATTTTCAGCAGAATTAAGGGTATCATTCTTCATTGTCTCCTCAGTGTAAACTAAAGACTGTATCCATGCAAGTAACCAATATGGTGGGGTTAACTGAAAATTATTCATATGTTTAATATAAGTTTGAATGATGTTGGAATTAATTTTATTAAATATACACTCATGCAGTACAGCAGGTTTGGATTCATTGTGTGGTGAATAACGATTAGAAGCGATTGGATCATCTTTTTGGTAAGGTAATGTGGATGAATTGACCAAATTCGATTTTAATGTTGTTATAACGAATGATGTTTGAGACCAAGCCCATGAATAAGCCGCTTCTAATGATGTAATAACAGCATTATGTAATGATCCGGTAGATCTATTTTGTAAATGAAATTCTTGAATTTCCTTTAATAAAAAGAGAATAAATTAGTATAAGCCACCTAGAAAATAGATAATTAACATTAAAATAGAAGGTAGAATTAATTTCAGAAAAAAACTTAGAAATTGGAGAAAGTATAGGATGTGAAACGAGACCTGCAGATTCTAGGTTTAATTTTGTGTGATATCGTGATTGATTACTTTTGAGGAGATAGAAACTTGAACGAAAAAATTATTCAACAATCTTTAGTTTTTAATGATTCATCAACAGATGTCAACAGAAGATATAAATCGTCTACGTGATAAAAGAACTTATTTTAATGAAGACGATGACAATACTCAATCTTTTGAACGCGTTGGACTAATACTGAAAATTTGTTTGGTGAATTCCCATCAAGATTGGTTTAAATTGTTACTTAGGTTGATTGTTGAGACGTGAAGTTGTGTGTTTCGACCATTTCATTTATCCTCGAAACTGACGATTAGGCTGATTGGTATTTTGACCAAAGTTTGGTAACTTGACAAAATTCCGTCTGACTGATGTCAATCGTTAATCGTCCCAGAATATAAGAAAGGGTCCGAAGTCGTCCCTGCGACAACCATAGAGGAATTAGTTTGACTAATATAATGTCTAAAATACTAGCTTCTATAATTATCATACGTTTAACTACAACTCGTAATCTACAAATACCAGAAAACCAGGCTAGTTTCAGACCTGGTCGAGGTTGTATAGACCAAGGTATTCACTCTTCGTTAGGTTTAAAAACATAGACATACTTTTCGGCGCCTGACATTGGCGGTCTCTCTTAACTTGAAGGCAGCATTTGACTCAGTAAACCGAGATGTTTGATGGCAGTGTCTTTCGTTGAAAGGTGTGCCTGAGAAGTACATAAATCGCGTTAAGGCTCTTTACTCAAACACTATCAGTCGTATCGGAACTTATGGCGAACTGTCAATTGAACTTGTAACCTCAAATGGTGTCCGTCGACACTGCCCATTGTCTCAATTTTTATTTAATTTCATAATCGATTTACTGTTGGAAATTACACTCTTGACGTCTGACTTTTCAGGAATTGATCTCCTACCAGGAAAACCACTTATTGACTTTAGATATGCTGATGACATAGTCCTGACATAGACGCTGATAAGATGCAGAATCTTTTAACAGCAATAGGGCACTAATGCAACCATGTTCGAAATGCGTTTCTCCCCCTCTAAATGCTAACTATTGCTCAAGGACTGGTCTTCGTCAACACCTGAGCTAAATATGGGGAGTGAAGTAGTTGAGCATGTCGATCATTTCACTTATCTTGGAAGTTCGCTTAGCCCTAATGATAGATCTCCGGCGAAATCTCAGTACGAATTCAAAAAGCTCGTTTGGCTTTTGACAATTTACGTCACCTATGATGTAAGCGAGATATTCATCTTTCAATGAATGAAGAGTGTACTGTGCAACAGTTCTCTCCGCATTACTGTATGGATGTGAGACGTGGCCATTAAGGGTAGACGACATTCGAAGGTTATTAGTTTTTGACCATTGATATCTTCGAAACATCGCTGGCGTCAGCTGGGATCACCGAGTGAGTAATAACGAGGTTAGAAGAAGGGTATTAGGCAAAGTCGGTAAATCAGTCGAGGAGGTTGTGAATCTTCGTCGACTGAAGTCGTTAGGACATGTATTACGTATGCCCAACCATCATCTACCTTGACGCGCGATGTTGGCTGATATAGGAGCAGGATGGAAGAAAGTTAGAGCCGACCAGACTAAAACATGGCATCAGTCCATGAAGTCACTGACTGCTACTTTGAGTAGTGTCAGTAACTGCAGACTGACGATGGGATCCTCGCGAATACTGTAATACAGTGGCCAGAAACACTGGGTAGCATGGCCCAGAATTGGTCACAATGGCACATATGTATCCACTCATTGTCCTCCTTTAAATTGTGAGCTTGAAATTATTTCATAACTTTCTTTCCATCCTCCCCAAATCAATTTCTGTATGTTCACACTCGTTATTATTATTACCACTGAAGTAACTTCTACTAATGTGGTGTTAATTTTGCGGTGCTATAGAGGTATGGCAACTTGGACTGATGAACGTGTCAGATTATATGTTGATCATATATACATTATCCTGGCAAACTTATCAGCCTCAGTGGTTCCGTGTTTGAAGAAAACGTGGCATGGACTAGGAAAAGTCACTTGGCATATAACAAAATGTCAACTGTATGGTACCACTAAGAAGTAAAACATAGTATTTATAAGCTGTTGCTTTTGATTATAGGTGTCATCGAAACAAGCTCACATATTCTGAAACAACAGAGTGAGAAACGACAATAGTTTTAAGTGAGTATGAAATAATAATGTTAAACAATTGCATAACTAAACAGGATTTTGTTTCGGGAATCTAAAATCTATATATTAGCTGTCGTAAGCATTTCAGTATTAAACTGTACAATATATATTTGTAGATGGTGTAAAACGGAATAGATTACCGACGTTTATCATAAACACTGCATAGTTTAGGAGAAGCAGCCTTAATACAAATGACAATTTATTTGCTTCAAGGTTCTTTTCAAACTGCTAGTTTTATGCATAGCTTACTTAAAATTCATACAACTCCGGTACTCACAAGTAGCAGGTTATTATTCGTGAGATTTGAACGATTCGGTCCACTTCAGTAAATACATTTCTGAATACACTTATTCATACACGAAGAAACAAAAAGAATGAACTATTACTTAGCTCATTTTAACCTATCCACTAAGCAAGAGTTGGTCTACAGTCAATACTATCAATTAGCAATTTTCATCTTGGTAATTTTTTTTATTAAGACGAGTAAGCGATGTGAGAAAGCATGTTTTAAAATGCTATTTATAAGGAGCCAAATGGTCTTCAAATTAATTTCATAATAAAAGTTACTATATAAGGTTTCGACTGCTGAGAATGAAACAGTTAAAATGGGACGTGTATCTGTGATCCAACAATAGAAATAGGAGTACTTAAAAGAATTAGCCATGCAATTAAAACTAGCCCAGCAAACAAGTAAACGTTAGTGTATTGGGCAATGAATCAGTGATGCTGCTTCAGATACACAAAACATAAAATGAAGTAAAATTCGAACTCCTAACCAAGCAAAGTAAGTTATAAATATCTTAAAGTACGATACTTACTTTAAACTTGAACTGAAAATGATTATAAACTGACGTGTTGGTCAAACTAAGCTTTGTTTTGTATTTTTCTAATCCATGAGTAGTAATATTAGCATTAAAATGTTCAATCGGTATATTATTCACTAATAAAATGGACTTCAATCTATCCCAATACTCAAATGCAATCAGTAAATCCAGTAAAACAGTAATTTGTAAATGTGTAAAACAGTCCACTGGATCTAGTAGAATATTCATGAAAATCTTGATAACACTTGATAAATGAGAAAAATGTGTAGAATTAGTTAACTCCACAAACATTCCAATTAATAAGTAGGGAAAAAACAATGTGAAATCAATCGATGCTTCCGAAGATGATGATGCTACCGATGACAACGAAGACGATGCAATTGGATTTTGTGCATATTGATAAAGCATACTTAGAAATTGTTGTAAATGTTTCTGTTGTTCTTTAACCTCTGAGAACAACGGTGATGAAGATTCAAATGAAATAGATGATGATGATGACCAATACAGTAAATCATGCAATGATTCTTTTAATTCTGGATATAATAATTGTGTAGTTTTTAAATGATTATTTTCATCAAAATATAATGATCCTGGAATATGTTTAAATAAAATAAAAAGTGTTCTTAATGTCAATTTAAAATGCTTGTAAGAAAATATTGAATTCAACAAAGTACTTAATATTGATGATTGAGGTTGCCAAAGTAAACAAACATTTGTAGTTGAAGAAGTAGGCTTTGTGGAGTTATCTTTGTTATTATTGTTGATTACAGTATATACAGTTTGTAATGATAACATAACAAATGAAGTGATAGGATTGACAAATACTACTGATGATCTCTTATGATTACATTTCTTTCTTTCATGCAAAGCGTATAATTTTAACCATATTTGATCAATATATTCTTTGAGTTCTTCAGAATCTGTACCCGTTATATAGTTTTGATCATATTTTGATCCGGGAATTAATAAGCGTAGAACCAATTCTGCTGCCCAATCTATGACATCATTTAAACTGGATAAATTTTGATCGGAATTTGATAACACTGCCGATGATGATGCAGCTGGTGGAACAGTAATATCTTCTACGCTATGAGTACGACGTGACAACTCTGAAGCAACATTTGTTAATCTATTCAAACCACTCGATTTAATTCGTAATCGTTGTTGACTAATATTTAAAGATGATAGGAAGTGATCAGTTAACGAAGCAGTGAACACATTCACTGAAGATTTTGCAGATTTATATATATTAGATACCTAAATTTTGAAAATAAAAATATAGGAATATTGAGCTTGGAGTTTCAAGCTCTAAAGAATTGCTTAACAATATTTTAGAATAAGATTGTGACTATTAAATTTTTGAGTGAAACTTAAAAGGCTATAAGTTACCCGCCAAGTTCATTAAGTATACTGTGTCTAGAGTGTTTAGTCATTTTCTGTCCATTTAGTGGTTGAAGCCCTGAATTTCATTACACCTATGTTTTATACCCTGTACAGTTGGTTAAGCTACATTGATATGCTCATAACAGATACTTATAGATAACTATAAAAGCTTGAAATAAAATCTTTATTGAAGATTACACTTTAATATGTTGTGCTTGCCTACCACATAAGAATAGGGGAATGATCGAAAATGCTAGATACAACGTAATTAATGAACACTGAAATAGTTGCAGATATCTCTAGCCACCTGATGAGTAATAATATAATGCAACGTTCAATATGTGCAGTGATTATAGGATTAGTAATAATATAATGTGAATTGCTAAACAAACGAAACTACTAATCGTTTGGCATAAATTTTATTCGAAACGTAAATTAATGGGACTGATCTTCAGTTTGCAGGATAAGTAAACTAAAAGTGATAAACTGAATAATAAACAGTCTTTTAGGTGTACATGTATTCAAACAAAGATCGAATCAGCTATAGAGACGGTCTTTAAACCAGTATCACATAACTCATTCTGTTAAGAACAGAAGTTTCAATTGTCTACTAATGATAAGAAGTCGAGTAGTAAGTGTTTCAAACTATAAAACTTCACTGGATGATTACTTGGACATAATAGCTACGGACAGGGTAAAGCGCAAAGAAATTCAAAAGAGCTTTAATTAATCTGTATTTAATTACAGAATATGATGCTCGAAAAAGATTACTACAAATGATTACTAGTGATAAGGAATAGAAAGCAAACAATTAACCAGCTAATTAAAAAAATATTAATTTCACTGACCAGCTTTGGATTAATTAATTTAGATAAGTGAAAATGAGATAGATCCGACAAGTGTTTATCGACAATTTCACATAATCCTAAAGCTGTATCCAAATGCAGTTTCAATGGAATAAACGGTTCATCAGATTGCTTTAGAAAATAAAAGGAAACATAAAATAATATTGAAGTTTTATAATTCACATGAATTCATTTAGATTGTAACAAATATATCAAGTTTTAAGAATATAACCTTAGAGTTTTTAAGAACGTGAGAAATTCCACTAAAGCAATTGATGAAAACAAAAATTTGGAGGAGAAAATTCTTTTCAAATTAGTTTTTCATCAAGGATCTACACCTAATGTATTTACATATTATTCAAAATAATGATAAAATTGATACCAGTCAATCGGCAGCATCCCATTTAGCAAGTATCAATGTGTTGATGAAGATACCACAAATTATTAGCAAAAATGGTGAAGTGGACGAAGTGACTACTAATCAAAGGTGATTGAATAAGAATGTGTTTGCGTAAAATTGACTGATTACACAATATGAAATAAGAGAATAGACGAAATATTTGATAGGGAGTCGAATAGTAATATTAAATGTGTAAGAGTAGAGAGAAGATGAAATATGTGTACGAAAAAGACTGACCGGTTTCGAAGTTCACCAAAATTTCGAAGAGATTGTTAGTAAAGGAGTGTTTTTAACGATTGATATGCAAACTGATAATGTAATTCGAAAAATATTTTAATAGTAGTCAAATGATATTTTACAATCGTCCCTTCATTCAGATGAACACAATCAATACCGGAATATAGTTTAACAGGAGGCAATCAGAAGCTATGTATAATAGAATAGAAAGCAATCTCCGAAAAAAATAGTTCTAGAAGTTCAATCATTCTTCTTAACTCATGGAGTATAATAGTCTGCACATGCCGGTATTGCTTAGACCGACAGTCAATGACTTCATGGATTGATGCTACGTTTCGGTCTGGCTGTCCAAAACTTTCATCTACTTTACTCTTATTTCAGCTAATATCGCATGCTAAAAGTGTGTGGAGATACATAATGAATATTCAAGACACCTCAGTGAATGATGATTCATGGGCCGATTAACTCACTTGTCATAGACTTAACTTCAGTAATGCTGATGTGGTCATTCTATAATACGTAAGCAATGCTTAGAAGACCCTCTTGATCAAAAACCCGGAGACTACGGGTGTTATCTATTTTCAAAGCCAATATTCAGGTCATAGAGTGATAGAAAGGTGATATATATTCGCCCCATGGTTACCAGACAGATGTCTAGTCTACTTCGTAAGTGATGCGTGTTATTATCAGTGAAGGAAGCCTTTAGAATCCTTCTTGATATGTGAATCTAGACACCATCAAAATAACTGACAGTCGATAAATAAGATCGAATCGCAGTAGTTCATATACTTAACAACGACGAAAAAACAATAAAAGTAGTAATAAAATGTTTATTAAACCAAAAACTTACTAGATCTTTAAACGCGTCCCAACTGAAACGCGACAACAGCAAACGACATAAATTATGCAAAAAACAACTTTCCGAATAATGACAAAGTGAGTCGATCAAAAATTTTATTTCTTCATTACTCGGTTGCATAATGTGAAATGGTGCTTCTACAGCTAACTGAAGTAAAATCTAAAAAGAAAGATGATTAAACGTAATACAATAAGTAAATATTCTCCACTGCTAAGTAAAAATGTTTCCTGTGAAATAGAGCACTAGGAAAAGATGATAAATCAGTTATGTTGTGGACCTTTACCAACTGAGTTGTTCAGAAAATGAATTACGTATGCTCAACCAGAATTTACCTTTTCGTGTAATGACTAGCGCAAGACTAAGACAGAAGAAGGTTAGCGGTTTCCAAACCAAAACGTCGCATCAGTCCATCAAGTAGGTGATTATTGGTCTAAGTTGTGTTAGTAAGTACAGGCTACCTCGAGGTGTGTGCGATTAATGTGACCAATAGTTGGAAACTATGGGTACAGAATCCGTCACAGTGCCGCAGGTGCATTTTTTTCTTAAACCCTAAGTTCAAAATTTTTACGTACCTTTCATTCCACGTATTAATTCTTTATTCTCAAATCAAATACTAATAACATTACGTAATCAACAATGATATTATCATTCATAATGATAACATGCAGTAACTGAAAATTTGGTGGTGCAAGACTATTTGAAGAGTGCAGTGGAAGCAGATTATTTCAAAATCAAACTCAACTTATCTGCCAGGTGCTTGGCTTCGAGAAACACTCTGTGAGGGCTAGTTATACTGCTAGTTTGATTAGACCTAGTTAGGAAAAGCACGGTCCGAACATGTGAATTTGCGATTGACTGTCGAACACTTTAACCAGATGGTCATTGCTCCATAAATCATTATCATATGTCCATACACTATAACCATATTTGAACAAGGCAAATCTGGAAACTAGTATACTGACTAACTCTAATTAAAAACGTAGCTGCCGATACATGTTACTTCTCCTAGAGATCCGATCACATATGAGAAATGGTAAGAGAGTACCCATTATCAAATACTTTCACACACCATATGTCTTTCATTTTCGCTTGACAATGTTTTATTGTTCTACAACAGTACAGACCATATAGAAGCGCAGTACAGTAGAATTCTGATAGTCATTTAGATATTTCGCTGATATTTTAGACTGTACAGGACTAAAAAAAACTAAACCTGATGAGATATCTTTCCTTTCTATACTAACGTTTTTACCTAAAGTCGCTGAGTAAGAAAAATAGACAAGAGGCACCTACCGCTTCACTAAACATTCTGAAATTAAGTGTAAAAGCATAACCTCGAATCCAACAGATAAGAAAAGAGAAACAAATACTTTAATATGACTTTCATCAAATGGTAGTTCTCCTCTCTGTCTATCTAAGCTATTTGTTAACTATAATACTTAATGTAAACTATTCGGTTTTCATTTATTTTGAAACCGGTTCGAACTCTGCTTCATTTATTTAGGTTTGAGTAAGGATTTTTATCAGCGAAATCTTCTATATTTTCAATGGAACTAAATATAAATATATTCAAGTGCAATAAATAGCTTTTCGAGTAAGTAATCATTTTAGTGGAAAGGATGTAATACATTCTATTACTCAACTTTGTATATTTTCTCCACAAATTGATAAGGCTATGGAAAAGATGAAACAGTTGTTTGTTTATAGCATTTTTACAGTAGTCATTAGTACTAAAAATATTCACCTCAAATTATTTGATAATATTTTACTTAAAATCGCAAAATGATAAGTAATTTATGCATAAAAGAAACACAATTTACCTCTTCTACTCGCATGAATTGTTCACTAAGGCACAAATTCAATTGAGCTATTCTTGCATGTAATTTGGTTGTTAACAATGGATTTGATGTCAGATCTAATGCACTTTCAATAATAAGATTATAAAGTAAACTGTAAGCATATTTGTGGATGTTTATTAGTTATTTCAATTAATTGTTTATATCCGTATTTTGGTGAAATAGGTAATAATGAGAGAATGGAAGCGGATGAATCCGAAGGAACAGCAGAATCAGAAGAATCCTTAACATTTATTTTGGCATTTTGACTGACCATATCTTTTGGTCTACGATAGACAGACAACTAAAAAAGGACAGTGTTTGATAAAATAGACATTTACAATATAATTTTACGTTCTATGTTATAAGACAATAAATATAGTTAATATATTGCTAAAATGCTTTAACGATTTGTAGCTCAGACAGAGGTTTTCGGAGAAACTGTGTTCATCGAGCCTTCCTTGCCTTGCTACACAACATTAGCGAGTACTCCAAAAAGAAGTTAGCTATTGAAATTTCTCCAAAGCTGATCATCAGCACAACCTCTTGATAAAGTATCTGATTAGTAGTGGTGCATATTTGTATTGATGCTGTTAGCATGTTTGTTTTGAATGACTTCTTCTCTCCTTGCTAGTTTTTATTCTTCTCACTGACTGAGAAAATTCCAATGCGTTCATTGGCTGATGTGTGACTACACTGCCAAGCTTTGAAAAATTCCCTGATTTTCTTTGTTTTCTCTGCACAATATTTTGATATTTTCCCAGTCGACCCCATACTATATTGCTGTTTATATGTAACGGTGTAGGGGTGGTGCTTAAGTCAGTTGAAATTCAAATACAGGCAGATAGCAGACACTCTGTCCGATGTACAGCTACAATTTATCCTGTATATAGTACTTTCTTCATTTTCGTTTGATTTGAATAATAACGATTGTAGAGACATTGTGGGCTAGGAGGAGGAATCTATTTCTTGCACTTTTAACAATTTATGATTTCGGGGATGTTCGTAATATAGAGTAGGATTATCCGTTTGTTGATGTTTCGACCTTGGGTTGTGTCGAAATGTCTGACCGATGGATCGCCACTAACCAAGGTTACGTAATCCTGGTAGGTGATCGAAATAAGACATTTCTCAAGAAAATTCTTTCCGAAGTACGGACAAGGAATTTACGTAAATCTCCCAATGATCGAGCTGTGAGGAGAAAATCAGTTTATATTTGTCTTCCATACAAAGGTGACGATATTTCAGGGGGAATAAACAAAAAAAATTTAAAGTAGCACTGAAAAGGAACATTCCCTGCAGCTCGATCGCTTCCAGCATATAGTATCAAATGTTCTTTAAACCCAACGAAAGTAGATCAATACCCTTTTGAAGTCACTTCCAAATGCAATTGTCAATTTACATGCATTTGTGAAAGTAGATAAGAAGGGTTACTAGATTCTCTGAATATATTCCATGAAATCGATGCATAAAAGGAAGGAAAATATTCATGAGTGTAAAAGACACACATGTAATCAACTGTCGACTTGTGGATAGATATTACTAAAGTCTTCAAGATAATCAAAAATCAGAAAACTCCACTTTTACTTCGGTTTGCATCAAATGTTGCTATCAAACGCTGTGAACCTGACCTCAGTATAAAGAAAAACAACTTGGTTAACCTCTCATTGTCATAAGTAGACGAAATTAAGTTGATAAAAAACAAATTTCTTCATTTTATTTCATTGACAATTATTCATTCGTCGAATGAAATTAATTTCGATTAAAACTTTTACTGTTACAAGCTGTGGAAAACCGGTAGTTCCCTGTGACTGATTATCATTGTTTTCGTAAGATATCTTGCGATTCGAAGAAATCATTGCGAAATTTCGAATTCCCATCCCCCTTACACAAAGCTACACGGGTTTCATCGGACAACACTGCCGAGAACCAAATCGACCACATCTGCATCGATAAGAAGTTTAGGAGTGTGGAAGACGTGAGGACAGAGAAAGGAGCTGATATAGCTTCAGGAAACCACCTGGTGGTTAGGATGAAACTGAAGTTTAGGAGGCCCTAAATAGCTGAGGCAACAGGATTACGAAAGTTTAATACAGACCTTCTCCGGGATACTGACAAACTCAGCGAATTCAAGATAGCTCTCAACAATAAGTTTAAGGATTTTAAAGATCTACTGGAAGAACAGGAAACTACCATGGAGAATAATTCGAAAGGGATTAAAGAAGCAATAACTTTAACATATAAGAGGGTTTCGGGCTACAAGAAGCACTATCATAGGCAATGGATCTCTGTCGGCACTTTCAACAAGATCCAATAACGGAGAAACAGGAAGATAGCAATCAATAACTGCTGAACGAGAACAGAGAATGCCAAGGCACAGGTCAAGCACACAAAAGCCAACAAGCAAGTGAAGATGAACATTAGAGAGGATAAACGTGGAAGACCTAGTAATGAAAATGGAGAAAGCTGCAGGAGAAGGAAACATGAGATAACCTATGTGATACAACGAAGAAGCTAGCTGGGAAATACAGTAAACCGGAACTACCGGTTAAGAACAAGGATGTTAAACCAATCACAGAGAGCCAAGAACAGCGAAGGAAGGTGGGTAGGACGATTGGAATAACTTTCGAATAGACTAGTCACACTGAGCCCACTGGTTATTGAAGTAGCATCTACTGATCTCCCCATAAATATCGAACCACTAACAATCGAAGAAATCAAAATAGCCACTAGACAGATCAAGAGTAGCAAGTCAGTAGGGTGAGATAACATACCAGCCTAGCGAGGTACAGAAGTTAGACATCAAAGTAACTGCAAATATGCTTCACGTTCACCTTAGAAGGATTTGGGAGGAAGAATAAGTACCGATAGATTAAAAAGGGCACCTCATCAAGATACCAAAGAAAGGAGATCATAGTAAATGTGAGAACTATAGAAGCATCACTTTACTTTCAGTATCACGGAAAGTCTTCAACAGTTGTTGAATTGAACAAAAGATCCAGTCGAAGCCCAACTTCAAGATCGACATACTAGATTCCGTAAGGATCGATCGTGTACCTACCAAAGTGAGACACTATGGCTCATCGTTAAACAATCAATTGAATGAAACTCCCCACTTTACATCAACTCCTTCGACTATGAAAAAGCACTATAGTGTACTTGAGAGGATAGTCAATATCATTACAAATTCTTATGACGGACTACACTGCAAAATCGTGCATGGAGGGTAGCTCACAAATTCATTAAAAGTAAAGACCGGTATTCGACAGGGCTGGATACTCTCGTCCTTTCTTTTTCTGCTGGTTGTTGACTAGGTTAAGAAACCTGTGGCATCTCAAGAGAAGCACGGAATACAGTGGATAACTTGGTGTCAGCTAGACAATACAATCAACAACAACCTACTGTGACAGAGAACAAACCAACGAAATCCGGTTGAGGAATAAATTAATAAAAAAACACTGGAGGTAGACAGGATATATTGGGGAAATCACCGACCTGAGTCACAGGACAAGCCCTAACTTGGAATCTTTAAGGCCTAGGGAAAAGGGGAAGACCAAAGAACATACTGCGTCTGGAATAAGTCAGACATGAAAAAATGAATAATACTTGTGACGAACTTGAAAGGAGAGTCCGGTACAGAGTTGGTTGGAGAATGCTGGTCGGTGGCCTCTGCTTTACGACATGCGCTAGCTGTTTGATTTGATTGACTACACCACAGATGAAGATATCATTGGACACTGACTTTGATGATCTAGGTCAAACCCTTCCCGCAGTTATTAGTATTTGACTGGCTAAAACGGTATCTAAAATCAGCTTTGGGATGACCAACAGAGGTCGCAGGCTAGTGAAAGTCATAGATTATAAGGCTTAACACGTTATCGTCCACGTCCCCAATGGTGAACGCTGTATTAAGACTTCATGTAAATATACCTAACTGAATCCATCCAATTTAAGTAATTCCGACATTCTCTACAATTCTATCTATTTACACAAGTATTCTAACTCACTTTATGCTAATTTATTTGATGTACCACACTGCATTATTTGATATACAAAGCTTTTACTCTAAACAAAATTGAAAGATCTATGTGACACGAGGAACATGCTAATATAACAATTTAACTGGTAGCCTAATAATTTCACTGATAACAGAGGTCGACATGTTCGATTGCTGCCAAAAAATGCCAAAACAGAAAGTCTGGCATGCGACGCAAAGAAATCATTATTTAAGAAAAATATCACTCTATATGCCTTCTAAGCAACATTGAATTACAAGAAAAATGTATTCAAAAACTGTGATAAGTGGCTCAATAGCAACTGAGTAGATTTTCTGATAAGGTTAATCTGATCACGTACAACAAGAATCGAATTCAAGAGTAGGAAAATGTCTACGTCATTGATTAACGGCTTAAAGTGCTGACTACTCGTTTAGGTCACCCTAAATCTAGAACAGTAATATCAATGATTTCAAGAGTTTGTTAAGAACTGTTGACTGTCTTATTTCTTCTTTGGTAAACACGCTGGATAGGATTCACGAGCACGTTTAACATGTAAACAGTATACCGTCCGTTAACTCAAGCTTATATATATAAACTTCGAAATTCAAAATACCTTACTTACCCCAAATATAATACGCATGATGCATCTGATTAATGAAGCTTCATCTTCCGGCAATTCATATCTATACAATGTATTCATTGATGTTAATGTAGGCATATTATTACAATATACAATTCTTGGACGACATTCAAGAGATGCGAATTTACCCAGTACACTAATTACTACTGAAAGACCAAGTTCATTAAATCCCATTGATAACAATGAATGATGTAATTTATTCAATATCATATTCGGTAAAACATTTTCTAAATCATTACTGCCATAATTATTACTAGAATTAATGATATATTCTTTTATTATTCGATAAATAGAATCTTCATTAGTTTTGCTATGATCATTATATATATTTTGTAAAATCGATTTTAAGATGATATAAAATAACTCTTTTTTTGTTTTGACCATCGTTACACCTAATGGTATTGTACAGGCTAAATTACGCCAACATGTAAGTTGACCAGCTTTTTGATAAACTTCAGGTAAACCACTACCAGATAACAGTAGACAATTCACTGCACGAATACATAATGAATCATATTGTGATAAGATTAATGCAAATTGTTGAGATTTTTGTTCATGGTGATATTGTTGTTGATACACAATATTTTGTATACGAAATCCAATTGTTATTAGTAATAACCTATGCAAGTAAAGACAAAAAAAACAGTTCTATTAGAATTCGAAGACACGTTGAGATCGTTTGAAGTTGCCATATAAGTTTTCATCATTATCTGATATTAATTAAAGGAGTGAAAGGACAGAGACTATTGGAAAACAGTTTCAGCACAGTTTATGAACCGAAAATTTGTAGCACTTAAATACAGGCTCATCAGAGATTGAACTGATAACATGTTAGCTATTACAGGAAGTATAATAGATTCAGATCAATGTACTTGGCCTCAGTGATTCACTTTTCTATTTTATATAATTTTATGTAGTTGTGTGGCTGTTGTAGGTTAAAGCTTAAATAGGGTTGTGAATGTGAACTATTGTGAACCTACAGATAGTGTATATGTTATTTAAAATACAGTTTTCCTCAGATAAAGAATGCTACAATTGTAAGCAAAAAATATTTTTAGTAAGTTAAGTTATAGTCAACCTAAGTGAAATACTCTTTAGGATTCAACAATGAGGATGAAATAAACAAGCTATATTAACCAGTCTATCAAAACCTGCAAACTTAAAAGTTATTTAAAGAAATAACTCAGTAATTCAATCATCACATCACACAAATGAGAATGCTTAGAGAATAATTTCCAAAAAATATAACCTTAAAAATTTCTGGATATACACCAACCTATAAAGAATAAGAGAATAAAAGTGTAGAATCCGATAACCTTATGAAAAGTGAATAGTGATAATGCTAATAATGATAACCTTAAAGCAATTATCTTCATTTCATTCATGTACGACCTAGGACCCGATGCGCATGCGCATGAGTCTAAGTTGCCATACCACATTAGCACAACGAGATCAAATTCACAAGATTAACAAAACAATATGATTAAACAAGGAAGGAATGAAAAAAATAAAAGTACAAAAGAAGAGTGGAAACTTAATTCAGCAATAACTAACCTGATCAGACGTGCTAAACGTTTAGCTAGTGACCGCCATGAACCTAAATGTGTTTGTGGACCTGGTGGTGGAACGTAACCACTGTAGATTTTTTCACATGCCTCAATTAAACTAAGCAAGCGGTCAGCAAATGCAATTGATGTCATAAATCCAGACTCATTTATCTGACAATCCTCGGCTTTGCTATATTGGGGTATGTAATCATATGCTAGTAGTTGTAAAACACGCTCAATTCTTAATTGACCAAGTAAACAGTTTAAATCATTAGGATTTAAATAAGTACATGATTCATGATCAGGATTGTAATCAGACAAAGGAATACAAATATCAAGTAGTTTATTGGTGGAATCCCTAGTCTTTTTGTCGAATTCAACCCCATCATGTTCTTCTGTATCACTTTCGCCAGCTGAATCAACCAATGTCCATGGAGTATCATGTTTATCTGGTGATGAATGTGTTATATGATCAGATGATGCAACGTTTACAGGAGTAACAAAACGTGCTCGTTCTCTAGATATAAAATAGAAAAACAATTAAAAAAAGTGGATTAAACGCAAGACACAAACTTAACTTAATGAAAAATTGGACGTGGAAGAAGGTATTGTAAAGCCCGTACTGTAGAGTGGTGGCTTATTAGTTAAGGAATACAAATCTTAAAAACTAGACCACATAATCGAGTTCTGTTTCACCTACTTCTGTTTAAGCGGCAGGGTAGTATTGCATGGCTTCACATTTAAAATGTAGCTGAAAGCTGAGTGCACAAATCTGAATTGGTATATGAGTTACGTGATCATCAAATCAAGTTGACACTGTCCGAACATGACAAGAATACATGTAATACATAATCTGACAAAGCGGCAGATGAGTACAAGTACTTATGCTTAGCCCTGAGACAACCGTTGTACGTGAATACTACAACACTTCTCAGTTGCCCTAGACTAGATCAGTCGAAAAGGAGTTCGAACTCATGACCTAGTGGTTGAAGCATTAATTCTTTAACCACCTAACAATCATACCAGACAAAAATCAACCAAAAATTGGTGACTGTATAGATACCTTGTTAAAGCCCTAACAGAAGACGAAGGATTAGAGTAGAGAAGGTGTCTAAGAATGGAAAGCCTATAACATCGACAAACAGACGATTAATGTCAAGAGCAAATAAAAATTAAGACATTTCGGTCGGTGGATTTAAATTAAGTAGTTTAGTAGTATCATTATTCTTACAGAAATTAAGGACTTCGATTTTAATTGTCGAAATTAGCCTGTTTTCAGTAATCTCGAACTATGTTCAGACCACAACATACTTTTATTTCATAACTTTTTTCACTCACAATGACTTACAGTAGTCGCTATATCAAATAAACGTGACAATTAAAACTGAAACAGCTAAAATTTAAGTGTTAGCCCTAGGAGGAAATGGTCAACACTTGTAAAAGTAAACAAGTGAGGTATGTCAACCGACAACAGGACAGAAGACCTGACATCGAGTAGTAATGTGCACTTCTTATACGTAAATACCTTAAATGAAACAAATACTCTTAGTGTTCTATACACTGATAAAAAAGGTTAGATTCGATATTACTAGAATAAACAGTTCTCCATCAATAGGATAGATTCTTTGTTACTTACAAATTTTGATTCACGAATTTACTACATTTTGAAAGTTAATGAAGATGAATTTAGAAAAATATCCATCCAACTTTTCACGATTCCATTTTATACCATGTTTACTTGATAGTGAAAAGCAAGATATTTCGTTACTTTAGGGATTACAATATACACAATCGATAATATAATACATATAGCTACAATTAAGTGATATTGAAATGCTAAATGTTTAAGATGCGTGTAACGTGTAGCAGTTGATTTATGCTGCTAGAGAGACCTTACGATTTCAAACAAGAACATATTATGCATTTGAAATCAGTAAATAGTAAATCTAGATCATATGGTTTGACATTATGTGAAGAGATCAATACGTTATAGTGAAGTGTTTTACATTCCAACTAGCTTAATTCTCCCCCATTATCCCTGTGCATGCGAGATTTGAAATCAATGTTTTAAGGCAGCAAATGTTTGCCATCGATTAATTTCTCACTTGTACGTTCATATAATATCCTAAAATTGTCTTGACCAAATAAAGTGACATGGATTCGAACGCATGAGTAACTTACCGTACAGGACGTAAGCAAATTGCGAATAATGTCAGTATAAGTTCGACTTCTGGTTGATTTAAAAATCCTACAAGATTTTTTGTTCTTTCCCATGCAACAACTGGATCTGGTGGTTGTAATAGACATGCGAATAATTTGATTAACTGAGACGGTAGACGTAATAGCTGCATTAAAATAAACACATGATCATCAAGCCTACATGCCCGTACGGTTACGCCAGCCTGAATAAAATTGGCAAAAATAGAAAAACATTTTGTGAAATGTAATTTAGTCTTTATAGAGTATCTAAGATAATGGGATTATTATTACCATTGAATATTGTGAAGATAGTTGAATTTAAAGTTTTCACATCACTAAGCAATTTTGATTAGAGAACCATTGAGGACACCTATTTTACACGAGCATGCTATTACGAAATGTGGATATACAACCCTACTAGGAATCCAACCCAGGCCCTTCAGGCTTAACCATCAGGTCATTATTCATCTCTAGCTCTACGTTAATGTAAGACATTTTGAATTGACTGAAAGTGTAACAAGTTGAATAAGTGAAACGAACAGAAGACAATCATTCACAAATTAATCTTGTTAGCAGCTCCTACTAATTTGACTCGCTTACCAAGTACTGTTTCATGTACATGGCTTAGAGTTACACTATTTGCATGAAGGCTACCCAGTTGTTAAAACCGGTGCATATAGGGCTGGGTTCGAATATGCCACCAAATAATTGGAAGACGAGTGTTTTAACCACTAAGCCTCCACTTCAGCCTTTAGCAGTAATTAAGTAACAGGATTTACTCGTTCAATTAAAATTATCTTTTATTGTTTTATACGAGTTCTATTTTTTCATTTAAATAGGAGGGACAAAATCTGTACTGAAGATTTGAAGATGTAAAATGCACCTAATATTGTAATGGATAGTGCTTATTTACTCGTTGTTGCCCCAATTCCTCAAACAAAAACATCCAATAATATCATTTAGATTGCATTCAAATCGAATGAGCTTTTTTCAAGAGTGATTTCCATTCTAAACTAATGTTATGACGGAGATTCGCGGCCAATTACATGAGATGACCTTGTGCACACCAACACAGTGACAAACGCCAATCTTTCTTGGTTTGCAACAGATCAACTTAAAATTGCGAAAATTCCCCCCCATTAAAGCCATTTTAGTAAAAAATTATTTGCCACAATTTTCTTGATGTTGTGTACAGCTCGGATTCCTGATATACTTCCGGTATTAAAACGCTGAAATTTTCATAATTCCATAACAGAGATCAAGGAACACTGATTCAAGAGAGTAGCACAAGCGTATAAGTATATTTATGAGAATAGTATCACTGGCCATCACAGAATAAAAGTTAGGCACACGAGTCTGTATTTGTTGTGTAAGTAACACTAGAAGGCTTAATGAAATAGCTCATTAATGTTGGTAAGTGAATAAAACATTACCATAAAATAATAACTGGCCTAGAGATGATTTTTACTTAAAAGCCCAGTTAATAAGAATTATTTTATATAAAATCGAACTCTACCAATTAATGAACTTACGGTCAAAATTAGCCAGTTTGATAGATGTTTGAGAAATGTTGGATCATATGTGCGACCAGAGTACTGATTTGACCAAAATTGACGTAAACAAGCAAAGATAACTGAACAAGTCGATCGTAATTCATTAAGTTGGACGAGATGTACAGAATCCACATCTGAACCGACTACTGAAATATTCAAGAAATAGTCGTAATTTAAATAAGTTTATACCTCGTTATAAATGCATTTAAAATGAAGAATGCATTGTACCTTCTACTGTTGAACGGGGAGGAACGAGGTGAAGTACAACGAATGTTACTATGACAGGATATATAAAAGTTCAAGTAACGAGAAAAAAAAGAATTTATGACACACGAATAATTGCCAATTAATTAAACGTTACCATATCGATTACAGACGACATCCAGTGAACAGAAACAACCCATTTTACAATGAGATAGTATTAACATTCAGAACTATTGTAAAGGAGTTATACACAGAATTTCGAGGTAAATACAGTATTGCATATGTTAATGAAGCCATACGGCTATAATAAAAGCAGCAGGAGTGTTTTAGTGGAAAGGAGAATAAAACATCAGCTGATCAATGAACAGTAACTACTATCAAGTTAGTCTAGTTTTTAGTGTGAATCAAATTCCATGGATAAAATCGCAAAATGGCCACCAGTTTTGATGACTGTCGAATGCGTCCACTATATTTTGACGTAAGGGGTTGAAAGCAATCTGAATATCATGCTAGAATTCGATCACCACAAAAGCAATAGAAAAACAACATTGATCACTACTCGGTAACCACGCAATGTAAATACCACGGTCTTATAGGTCAGTCGAAGCCCGAAAAGTTCAGTAGTTATGTTGATTTGAATCATATAAAGTGTACTAACTTCCTTAGAATCAAAGGTACACTCTGCTAACAGGTGCGACCTAGCATGAGATTTAAGTCTGTCGTTTCTTGTCAACTACCTTACAGCAAAATGAAAAAGCTGTAAAATCGGGTAACATAAGTACTGAACCACTATTTACGCCAGTGTTAAGTTCTAGATCAATGTCAGTCGATCGAGCTTGCCAGGCATCAGTTAGTTATCAATTCATTTGTAAAGAACATGTCAACATACTGCTTTTAAAAACACTTTTTGTACACCTTAGTAATATTATTCAGTAGTTCAGACCTAAATAGAAAGAATAAGTTTTAAGCCCATGACCCAGTGATTCAAAGTCGAAGGCTTTAGTCATTAAGTGACCAAAAGCTCTCATTACCTGGATGAATTGGATGGGTGAGTTTCATCATTTTCATACGTGATCAAAGATTTGGAACACACTTTGTTGTCGCGAGATGTTGGTAAATATTTTGAAAAATACACAATTCACTATATATATATATATATATATATATATATATATATATATATATATATATATATATATATAATTCATGTAATGCATCATTACTCTTACTTAAACTCACAGATTCCCGGTTGTGACAAAATTAAATTCTCATAAATCGAACATTGTGTTAATATGTTTGCTAAGTACTCTTCAATGCGATTTCTACAAAAATAAAATAAACTATTTTTAGAATTTAGAAAGAACTGAAATTCAAATCAGAAGATGGGTCATTTGTAGCATTGCGTAAGCATGCATTAAGATTGGTATATGGGTTGTATTTTAATAGGTTGGCCCGCTCGCTACAAACTAATGCATTATGAGCCCAGACTCACTATACACCTAAGATAACGCAAATCTGAATAGTTACATGGTGATGTTAGCCAAGAAATAGCTTGATCAGATGGAGTAGAGTAAAACAATACAGTGTCATATATGTTTACCAAGAAAATCTATGAGTTCTAAGGCTAACCTAGAAAATACTTCTGAACTAATCATTTACGAACGAGCAACTTGAAGGTAATGGCATATATCCGAAAATGTGACGTTTGTAACTGATAGACTCATTGCTAATTTGAAAGGTAGCCACATAATAAGTTACTGTCAAGTTGTTGTAATACTGAGAAAAACTTCAGCCCCTTACTGTTGTTCAGAAATAGCTATCTGTAGAATCAATAAAACACGGGACGCAATATCATTTAGTCATAGTGCATGTTTGGGAGAGGCAATATTTTTGCTTACTGGAGTTGAGTTACTTGGGGTTAAATTAGAGTTCTGTCATTAATAGGGTTATTTCTCTGAACGTCGTTGCCATTCCGCATGTTTGTCGACATAAAAAGTCTATGCTTTGTAACTTTTGTTTTCTGTTGTAAACTAATCATCCATATAATATATCCTCACTATATCCTCATAAAATATACTTACCTGCATAAAACTAGTTTATACGCAATAAGGGGAATTTCCTCGAAAATAATCCAACGTAATACTTCATTTGTCTCTTTTAATTCACTGAGGGCAGATGGACTGAGTGTAGCATTATCATATTCATACTTAAGATAAACTGTTCTTTTATCCTGGCATTTACTCTATTAGTATAAAGAAACAATTGGGTTAATAAAATACGAGGAGCAAAGGATGCGACAGCAACTTTAAGTTTTTGCTGCAAACATTTAGTAGTATAAAACTATTCATTAATTTATAGATCATTTCTAGAATCTACTGAGCTATAAAGTTATCATGAACCTAATGGTTTTAACCATTTCTTGATGCTTTAAATCACCGCATCGTACGTACATAATAAAGACTCCAAATTATAAGTACTTACTGAAAGCAGCATGAAATAATAAATAAAAAACTGGATGAATCTAGTTGTCTTTTTCTCAAAACGTGGACATCGAAATCGTTACACAGATTTATATCACGGATCAGATGATTTATTTGTACGTACAAGTCTATGTAAAGTAACCAAGGGTTTTAGCAACTGACATTTCCGCTAATTCCTCATGACCCAATGTCTGGGTCCGACGAAATGACTATAAGGTTGTCATTATGAGAGAAGAATAATGAAGCGAAATTAATGAGCGATTTAGTGTACACTCCTGGTACGACGAGAAACCTAATTATTACAAAGAAACAATCACATGCAGACTTCATGAGACATAAAAAATGGTCATATCATCTACTTGTTATCATATCGAGATACTAGATAAAAATTTTTACACAGGACTTTTATAAAAATATCATTTCCAAAATATAACTTGAAAATATATTGAAGTTCATACTTCTTAAATGAGTGAACAAAATAACGGAATGATATGTAACACTAGTTCAGTAGTCAAATCCTGGAAAAGGTTACATGGATTATTGTGGCCAGAAGCAAACTTTTCTAAAAAAAAAACCCTCGTAAAAAAAACTTTAGGAGACTAAATGTCTGACGATTCGATTAAATAAAACACATTTGAACTGAAAGTCTAGTTGTAAATACTGGTAGGGGTTTATCATTAGATAACTAACCTCAACATTTCGGTTAAGAGTCACTACTTTCCATGCTGACTGTTTCATTTCGGAGGATTCCATCAGCACAGTACTTAGGCGCTTAAGTGATTGCAACCACCTTCCCCAATCATCGGCATACTGACAAAGAAGTAAGTAAAATGGGTCATCTGGTATGTTAAATCCACTCGAACTCGGAACTGCTAGCAATTCAAACTCAGATTCCTAAAGAATAAGTGAAATTTCAAAACACCGTACTTTCAAAAATGCCTGTTCTGTGTCATCTAGTATGTCAAGTGACCTGTTAATGTAAAGATTCTTCAAGTGTTCTGAGCTCAGCGGAGAGGGGAAAGCTTCACTAACCAAGCTTTCCTCTAAGTCTAAACTTGCAGGCAAATCTGGTGCAGATGCTTCTACTTTGTTTAGTTCAGTAACATCAGCAATTTCGTGAGCTTCATGATCAGAAACCTGGATATCAACCAACGCAGTCGATGAAAGTTGGTCTTCCAGAGAAGGATAAATGCAAAGTGGTTCTCTAGTGGGCGTTGTTCCCGAATCAATAGGGGGTTGATCGACGGTACTATTGTCAATCTTCGAAACCAAACTAGGTTCAGAAACATTAGATCTATGATTAAAACATTCTTCAGGTTCAAATGATAAAGGATCATCTGGAACTTCGAGTGACTCTAACCTAGCAATAATTTCAGAGGTCTAAAAGAAAAATAAAAAATTACATCTTACCTTTAACTTGCACTTCCGAACTTTCACAGCTTCCATTTAGCTTATAAAGTAACGCACTCATTGAGTAAGCCGCTAACTTTGTACGAACTTTGACACTTCAATATTTGGCTAGCAAAGTGTCCAAAGATTTTGTCTTTATGATCTGTATCAAGCTAAGACAATGATTTCATTTGTTAAAGTGGTTGCTGGCTTTCTATTAGTATCTAATTTTGTAAGCTGAGCCGTCAGTTTTATGTTGGATTGATGGAATTAATACGTTAGTACAATTAACCTGTACTTAAATAAAGGAATTTGCTGACAAGCCCGCCGTTATAAGTGAAGGTGTGATCACTGTTTTTTACAGGTAAAGAACTTAGCAGCTCACATTTTTTCACTTAAATGTCGTTATATTGTTATTTTTTAAATTGTCAGGATTATAATCTTCATATATAATACCTAATTATTAGTTCATACCGAGTTAGTTTTTTAGCCAACTGAATTTTGTAGCAAGGAAGGGTTTTCTTATATTTGCGTTCAGTTAAGCATGAGAACGTTATTTTCGTATCTCTAGGGAATTTAAACAGCTACATTGACGGATTGATTATATTTGAATGTCAAACGATTTGTGTTTTTTTTAAATAAATACTTGCGATTTTAACACATAGTTATTTTCACGTATACCTAAGTCGTAATAGTTTTTGGTATTCGGACCACTTTATTCTCTATTAATGCTCATATAATTTATATAAGATACTGGTGTCTTATTAGTAGGCGTTTGACATTCACAACTACGTGCACATGATTTTCATAATTTCGTAGAGTTAGTGTGAACACAAAAAACTTAAACAAAGTTATATTATACGTTTTCGCTACTGAACGTTGAATTAAATATTCCAATCTTTCTAAGCCAACATTACATAGGCTGACAATCAACACTTAAAGCTGATTCGGCCTTGTTAGCAATAACCTACAATCTGTAATTTTCCTTCTACATCTACCTAAACATTCTGTTTTTCATAAGATTAATTTCTACATAAGCGGTGTTAGACGAACAAGTAAAACCTGATCACCGCGACTGGGATGTGCTGAGCTACGCAGCTATTGAATGGTATGCTCAATCCTAACTAAACTAAAGTCAGACAACTGTATTATCCTTATTAGAGGACGTCTGTCAACCATTCACATAATTACTATGATATTTAAAAATAGCATTTTTTTAATGACCTAACATGAAATCTGATGACAGGTCTCCCTAGTCACATGATAAAATAACAACTTCTGTTGCCACGCTGGTTAGTGTGTGCAGTTTTAGTCATCTTTTGGATTTTCAATAGCTCCTCTCATAATCCTGGAATGCAGCTGAAACAGGTCAAAGTATCAGAGCGAGGGAAACGTGATAATTCACACGTAGTGGGGTCATTTTCTTGAGATGTGGTAGCAAATCTAATGAATCAAGTATTTGAAAACAGTCCATTTACTAAACTAGAAGTAACAATCGATCGCTGTACTTATAGGTTTGATGAGGAACGTTCGTAACAATTGATCATTTCCTGTCCGCTTAATGACTGTAAGCTCTATTAACTTACACTACACGTAAAACAACTTGTTGGATTTTAAAAGTTCGATGAGGAACTAAAAAGCCTATACGTTTTTGTGTTCATCTAACACTGAACACACCCGAAAAATAAATTCTTTTGGTTGAATTGGTAGATCTATTCAAAGCTCAACCTGCAAGCGATAAATCATTTAAGTCATTGGTGTTGGCTTATAGAAAGATACATAATGTCTTGTGAAGATAAATCAGACTCAACTGGCTACTTTTCAACTCTTTATTCCATTATTTTCAACTTAACACTAAGCTCACAGTTACATAGGTCCTTTCGGTTCTGATCGACTGGCTTCTTTGATATATATCAACGGAAAGAAAACTCGAAATTGCCTACAAAACTGAAATTAATAATTTTCAAGAAAACCTGCAGAGAATAAAATTCAAAGAAAACAGAATGAAAGGTGCTGAACAAAGTTTCTACATCTCAACTTCGGAGGGATTAAAAATGGCTGAAACAGCTGCTGATTGTCAGCTGAATTCTCTACTCTTTATGAATGTGCACACTAAGTTTGTTTTATTTTCTCCTACGCCCCAATCAGTATTCTTATGAATGCTTTCTCTGAAACTGTAGAATTGGTAAAGTAAGCAAATCAATGAATGAAATATGGACATCAAATTCTCTTAAGAAACCAAAAATTAAATAAGTTATAATAAAGGTGAATGTCCATTACATTTAACTAGATTTAGAAATAGATAATAAATAGCTTGATTTGATTGTGAGATAGACACTCTATTTCCTGAACTGGTTATATCGTAATGCATGCATCCTGAAATCTAGCTTGCTTATTCAGCCTCATTAGTGGGTGAATATTGAATAGCAAGATAAATAGCCAGAAGAATATGGATGATTTTATGTGAAATGCTTGTGCACAACATATTTTATACCAAATCAACGTCAGCTAGGATTTAGTTTAGTGACTGATATCAGTTAGGCCGTCGAGTAACCTAGAAAATGGGTATATGATAATCAATATTACTTATCTGATATCGAGATTCCTGTAAGTATTTTAGTATTATCAGCTAGCGAATCTAGTCCTGTACTACATACTCTCAGAATTTCCCTTACATCTCTTCGTATTATGCAAGTGTAATTAAAAATATGCACTAACTTTACTGCGTGAATAAAAGACCACTATGAAGATTAAAGGTTTCTCGACGCACCATACAGTACAAGGTGGAAAAAGAATTTCTTGCATTTTTACGACTCGAGATCTGGAATGTGTCTTCGTCTACATGTCGATGCAATTATCAAAGACCCTACCACCATATTGACTCATAGCGATAAAACTCATACGGTGAAATGTAATACGATTTTTTCATTAGCTGAGGTTCTGGTAAACTACAGAATTACGCATTCACTTGCACACCTTAACCAAATTGAATACAAACGATTCCTGAATTCAAGTCTGTCGGTAACCACGAGTGATTTACAACACTCAGGTTTATCAGCAATTCAAATTGTACACCTAAATGCAAAATGACAGGATTGTTCGTTGATTTTCAGTAAATATGCTGACAGATAATATAGAAATCAGCCTACCCTGAAAGCCGTAAAATGACGAATGAAGATTTTGCTTTTTGATCATCACCCTCCAGCGCTAGCTGTTGTGCTAGTCATGCTGTTCATATATTTTACAGATTAGTGTAATCGTATTTCCAGATAGAGAATATGGACTACTAACAGACAGCTTCGGGGATATATAGATTAAGTAAACAACAAAATGTGGTCAATGCAATCTGATTTTTCGAATTCAACAGTGATACGTGTATACACCCCATGCGAGATACTTTACCAAAAAAAGAGTTCAGTGGTTTGGCTTATCTAAGCATACGGGAATTTAAGGATGGCCTCAAAATAAGTCTAAATGAATCGAAAAACAATACAAATCGTCAATGACTAGCAACAGCTAAGATAAATATGAATACAATCCAACAGCACGAACCTCACTAAGTTAATTATAAAAAAATGATTATAAGTTGTCTTTTCAAGTGGAAAATTATGTAGTTTCCGATTAGGATAATCGGTTAAAATACATTCAGATGTGGAAATATCATGAGCATGTACACTGCCTTGCTAAATCGGCCTTTTGATATTTCCTATCGTGAAAATCAGTAAATACATACGGCCAAAAATGAATAAGACTATGATTACCTACACTATCTAATTACGTCAAGTGAATGACCTCACTAGAGTCTTGTAGAGATTTTCGAACATACTGAATTCGTTGATGGGGCGAGTGATGACAACCATGCAATACAACAAAGCTATCATATGCTGAAAGCTATAAGATGTACTTCAGGGAGCAATTTAATTACAACAAAGATAAAGTTCCATACCACTAATACTTAAAAAAATGCCCTTCCAGAGTCAAACATATAATCTGTTTTGATTTTTTCTGTATCCAATACATACATTTCAGGCGTCGATGATAACATACAACAGCGAAAAGTGTTGTTCATGCTTGGTATTTCATACTCCCTACTTTTCATTCACCAGCGCCGATACAGATTATAGCTAACACCACACAGAAAATATTACAAAGCCACCGTCGAACCATACTCTATAAATTTGAGAGACTGACACAATTAGGATGACATTAGATAAAATGCCAACTGAATAGAGCAGCGATGTGCTACATAAATCAACTTGTAAGCAAAAAACGGTAAATATATTTTCAACTAAAAAGGCGAATTTCACAAACTTTAAGTATTAATACTTAGGAATTTCAAGTAATCAGCATTATCAAGTCAAAAAATTTCCAGACTTAACTAGTCAGTTCTTGAAGCTTTATTTATTTTCCTAATGCACACATTCACATGTCAATTCATATTGTATACAGAATAACCAGTAAAATACGGAAGTTTTGTGAAACTAATCTGTCAATTATAAGCTTTTCTGAAGTTCAGACTAATTTGCTAAGTGAAATGTGAAAATCCTTTACTCATCTAATCTCCAAAGTATTTCAAACACAACCTTACATCTAAAATTCTTAAATAACCTGGCGGCCAACAATCCATTCAAATTTTGAGGTATGACCACTTATATCTTTCAAACATTGTTAAGGAAAACAACTTTCAATCTTTGAAACAATGATCTGCTTTTAGGACGAAATAAATCCTTATAAACCTTCCAAATTTTAAACACATTTCCCCACAGTAAGTTAATCACTAGTAAACAATGCAGATTTTCTGAATATAAAATCGACTAGAACTCATGTTTTTCTTGACTAAGAGAATATATTACCTTTAAGTAGTGGATAAACCGTCCATTTTGTTATTGGACACAGTAGTTGAGAAATATCTGGGGAACATATTCTATCATATTGAAGGTATGGTGCCCCAGTTAATAATGCTCATATATTAAGAAATATGCGAAAATAATACAAGTTCCAACCTATCAAGAGCATCATCTAGGCAAGCGACTCTGCTGACAATTCACTGGGTTTGTTACAACATTATACCATATGCAGGTTTCTATTCATTATTGAAACTAATAATCTAACCTTCTCAGCAGTGAATTTAACAAAGCCCCAAAGGTTATTCCTCATACTGTATTTTACGCTAGGAAATGTACAAATAATGCACAGGTGGAGAATACAGTATTATATTGAGGAAGTCCTGTTTTTTACAACAGATTGTGAATCATTGTGGTCTGAATTAACTTCTTAAGTATTTAGGAAATTTTTAATGATGACTACGCTGTTTACTTCTATCCGATTTTCAGTAGTGTAACTTTTTCGTAATCAAAAAGAAATCGATGTACAGAGGAAATTGTGGCACATGATTTGTTGGAAAAGCCAGAAACACCACTACTGTATGACTAATATTTGTCAACTGACCAACCGTTTGTTAAATTCGGTGGGAGATACAAACGAAATGACTGGGCTAAATGTAGACTTGTAGAAAAACAAAAGACGGAAAATGTAAAATATCCACTGAAACTGGGATAATGAAATAAATAGGGTTTCATATTTTCAGCATCTTACAAAGTAAACAGCGTTTCAAAGAGTGCTGTACGCAAAAAGGCTGTTGTTATCCACCATCAACAGCTTTTAAGCGTATAACACTTTAAACAAATATGTAAACGCTAAATACTTTCAGTTGACGAATTAGAGTCATTAAATCAAATGAAGTATTCAACTGGGTTATTAATGGATTAACACCTTTTCTACTGATTTTACTAAGATAAATTTATTTTCGTTTAATACATACTACACTGGAAAATCTGCCAACTAATGTAAAAATAGCTCAATAAAAACCTATTGTTTTCCACTTACGTAACAGAATCCGTAAGAATTACTTCAACTACAGTGAAATAATAAAATAAAAAAACTAGTCGCACATAAAAAGGAATAGTGCATCAATAGTCTATATAGCTGATAATAACAGTAGTAGTAACGATATAATAAGTTTATAAGATATTGGACAAAATAGTGCGATACTACAAATATATAATGCGAGAGAGAATATTATAAAAGGAGAAGAGATATGATAGATGATAAAAAGCGAACAGAAATACTTTCACAGATAGAGACAAATAGGCAGTAAACCACACTAAATAAGAAAAAATAAGTAAGTACATTAACATGTATAATATTAACCCAAGTAAACAAATAAAATTCATGAGTAAAGTATGACAACCCCGTAATAGAGTCTTAAGATAAAAAAAACGCTGATGGAAAGTCAACTTATGTAATAACCATAAAGCCCTGTTATTTAGAACTGGTTAATTGAAAAGAAATGCAAACAAAGTAAAAAAAAACTAGTATTAGCGTGTATGTGTACACATGCATGTTTCATCGAGGCGCTATAATAATTATTATTTAAAGAGACTAGTGTAGGCATAATGTAAAATGAAAATTAACAAATGAAATCAACTGAGAAAGACAGTTAAATTAGATATGTGCGACAATGAATACATCAAAGAGGAACGAGACTTATGATAGTACCGATTACACCATTATTAATGAAGGGTAGGCAAATATAGAATCATAAATGGAAATGTATAGTGAAAGTTCATTTCAATTTTGTGAATTAGTAAATTGCTTTTGTTGTTGCAAAGCAGCCAGAAAGCTTTGAGCTTGTAAAGAGGCCATCGCCAACTGTTGTTGTTGGCGTAAAGCCATAACAGCAGCGTTTGTGATACCATTAGAACTGTTATTTCTTCGTTGTTGTTGCACCAAGGCGGCAGCGTGAATAAGATCTAATGACTGATTTTGTTGTTGTTGTTGTTGTAAAGCTGCCAGAGCTAAGAGTTGCTGTCGTTGTTGATGCTGTTGAAGTATAGCAGTAATATCCAAGTTATTAAAGGCTGGATTCATTGCCAACTCTGGAATAGCACTAGTTATTGATTGTGTGGATGAATGATGATTTGAAAGCCATGGAGCTGTTAAAGATGGTAAAATAGAATTTGATAAAGGCTGATGAGTCAAAACACTAGTTGGGTAGTTTCCCATAGTGTTTTGTATCGGTACTGAGATATTAAGTGCTGAACTCAACTGATGATTATGCTGTTGTTGCTGTTGAGTATGAGTCATCCGAGCGATTGCAAGTAACTGTCCAATTAATAATGGATTGGTGGAATTTTGTTGTAAAACATTTGACACAGTGAGATTCCCTTGAGATGGGTTGAAACACAAGCTAGTAATATCTGACAAGTTAAAATCTGTTGCACTTTGACCAACCTGTTGAGATGGGGGTATAACAGATGAAACAACTTCAGTAGTCAGTGATGGCATCGACGTATGCAAGACACCAGTTGTCACGGTCTCAGTAGTAAGTTTAGCGACAATATCACTATCATTCTCTAGGTTTTGTTTTATTCGACTAGAAATATCATTGAGAACTGCATCGGTAGTCAAGCTGTAAAAATTCTCGTTTTCACTCCTATTCTGTACAAAATCCAAATTATTGGAGTACTGTTTTTGGATGAACTGATCATCTACAACGTCATTTGGTCGTTTACAAATAGAATCTGCAAATGAAGTGAACAGTGTATTAGTAATTGCAATGCTCGATTCTGAATTATTGGATAACTGGGATGACTGTGTTGAACACGTATTACTAGTAGTACTAACTATACAGTCAACAGACTGACGATCATTCGATGTAGGAGGTTCTTTTGATCTATCGTCCGAAGAGAATAAATTACCAGACAATTTTCGTCGCTTTAATGATAAAAATTCAGACGTTGATGAATGATCTGAGTTAAATGTGAAACAAGAGGTGGCTGAAAAGATAGACGAATAAAATGAAATTAAGTAAAATCCCGAATGCACAACATACATTATGTAACAAATATAGTTGTAATATGAGTATCCTGAGCGATTTGCCGCGATAAAGTGTTAAAAAAATCCTGATTAGGATTAGGCAATGGTTGGCAAGTGGAATCCAGGATGTGCTGTCCGCCTTATTTAATATTAAATAGGAGTTCGAATCTGTCGCATTCTAGTGTTGACGTTCACACCACGACTCGATTGCAACATATTCATATCGAACACAACAGCGTTATATATTGAAGTGATCTTTTATATGGCCATGTGATTAGTTTTTGCCAGGGCAATCCTACTCACTTTCTATATGTGGCGGTGTGGTTTACAAGAGTGAGGCCGAAAACGAACGACAAACACCCAAACCTAGTTGGTGAACAGAGGAAGTCTGCTTGGGGTAGTCTGATTCTAAGATAACAGTGTACATGAACTCCAAGACGCGAGGGAGGGCATGAATAGTGTATGAACCTGTTTTGGTCACTAGATACCAGAGGGCATCACCTCTTGACGATGTTCCACTGTATTGTGCACTGGACAATCTAAGTATCGGCGAGTGACGCCAGGTAGTATTCTAGCTAGCTCACAATTATGCTGATTTACGTAAATGAAGAATATATTTTTTGAATGTGTGGCGCAAGCATTTTGGTTTTTAATTTATACCTAATTTTATTCATTCAAGTACATAAGTAGATAAATTATAACAGTGACAGAGCCGCAAGCAGCTTAGATTACATTCTTCAACTCTAACCATGAGATCTCAACAAGTGACTCACAACCAAGTGTACGAATTGATATTTTCTTACTGAGTTGCATCAGTATTATATTAAAGTTAGTTGCTCTGAACTGAGATTTAAAAATTGTTTAGTGGTTAATGATTCTATCCTTGATAATTAGGAAAGTCAATATTACACATAGTATGGTAATATTAGCAAAATAAGTTTATTAAGTGATAAGAAAAACTAAACAATATGACAAAGTATAGTAGTATCTATCATGGTATGAAGTAAAAGCAGTACGTCGATTGATAAGGAACTAGGTTTTCATCTACTAAAACGGTCAGTACACGTACTTCATACTAATGTTCATTGTTTTGTATTAGAGTAAGTTAGATAAGGATAGATAAGGATAAGATCAGATATATCAAGACATAGTGCTAACACACTACGTCCTGATTAAAGTATGATCAAAATATACTTGCGAAGCTGCACAATGATTGGCCCACTTTTAGCCAATCAGCGCTAATAAACAATTGAGAAGGTGCCGAAACATTCTCGTGAGGATTTTATTTATTATTTATTTACTTTGTATTCAGTTGTTGTTGTGGGCCCCAACCAGGTAGTCTGCATCTATTAACATGGCTCAGTCCAATTGTCAATGACTTCATGGATTGGTGCCATGTTTTCATTTGGCCACCCCTAGCTTTCTTCCAGCCTACTCCTACAACAGACAACATTGCTCGTTTCGGTAGACGGTGGTCAGGCATACGCAACACATGTCCTAACCACCTCAGCCGGTGAAGATTCACTACTTCATCGATAGACTTACCGTATTTACCTAGTACTCTATTTCTGACCCACGCATTGCTTACTCGGTTGTCCCAGCAAACACGAGCAATGTTTCGGAAACATCTATGATTAAATACTAGGAGCCTACGAATATCCTCTATCCTTAAAGGCCATGTTTTACATCCATAAAGTAAAACGAATCTGACGGCTGCACAGTAAACGCGTCCTTTCGTCAGTAAACGAATGTCTCGCCTACGCCACAAGTGACGCAGGTTGGCAAAAGCCGATCGGGCCTTATGTATACGGGCCCAGATTTCATCGGACACCAGACCGTCAGGACTGATGAGGCTCCCTAGATAAGTAAAACGGTTAACACATTCAATAATTCCGCTCCATATCACTAACTTTGGTGCCGAATTAAGCCAGTCCTGAAGTAGCATTTTGCATTTGGATGGGGAGAATCGCATCCCAAACATGCTTACGTTGATGTTTAAGGTTGTCAAAAAATTCTGCATTTTGTCAGCATCTTTACTCAGTAGAACTATATCATCGGCATATTCTAAGTCAGCAAGTTTATCTCCTGGAAGGAGGTCAACCCGACCGTAGCTGGTGGTCGGGCTTGCCTATTATGATGACACAGCTGAGCTATATTG
Organism: Schistosoma japonicum; assembly: GCA_025215515.1. Taxonomy (NCBI): domain Eukaryota; kingdom Metazoa; phylum Platyhelminthes; class Trematoda; order Strigeidida; family Schistosomatidae; genus Schistosoma; species Schistosoma japonicum. The sequence continues at coordinate 39,587,787 of CM046062.1, read as the reverse complement.
ACTGGAACGCATGTTCCTACCATGCCAAGCAGGTCTGTTGGAGAGCGATAAGACCAAAGGCAGCAACCTAAGATCTGAGAGCGAAGTCGTACTGCTGACTGCAGCGAGGTGTGACAGCAGTAAGGTGTTTCCCTCGGATAACCAGCATCTCCAGCGATGCTGCCTTCTCACAAATGAGGGGGTTAGAAAAGGTCGACCCTAAAAATGTCACACCTCACCTTACTCCACAGATTTCCGTCTCCGGCAGTAAGACCTTCTAAAGAACGGAGCTAACACTTCAAAAACTTCCCATAACAAGGTCGTGCGTGATCGATCTCAAGCAGTTGTCCCTTGGGCTCTGCGATCGCGCTCGCAGGTCACTATGACCAATACAAATCCAGTTTTCTTTTCAGGTATCTCAAGAAGTAATATTCTTCCATGATGTTGGCAGCCAGGAAGTAAAATCGCCCTCATACCTCTAACAGCACACGAGATCATCTTGTTCGAGGTCACATTTCACCCTCAAATCTTCATAGCTCTCTTGTTTATACGACTAACCCTACTTGAATAACTTTATCACCTCACACCTCTAATGCCGATAGTTTGGGTTCATGAAATGTTATTCCTAGTCTCCTGAAAACTCGCGCTAAACTATATATCAGAGCTTATAACGTTCGAACCTTATGCAAAATAGGACAATAAGCAGTGCGTAATAGTCTGCGTCTCACTGGACGAAACCAAAAGGCACCTAAGTGGATCCTATGGTGTCGCGGCTCAACAAACAGATAATAGAGACCGTCTGTTACAACTACGTTTAGATAAACGTCTATTTCTCGCAAGCACCAACTTTAAACATAAGGAAAGATATCAGTTGACAGGGCGACCTACACAATCAATTCAACACTGGACTCAAACAGACCACATTGCCATCAACCATCGTTGGAGAGGCTCGATAGAAGACTGTCGCTCATTCTGGAGCACATGTTTAGACTCAGACCATGCTTTAGTATGAGCGCGTATTAGTCTGCGTCTTACTGGACGTAAAAAATCCACGGCAAAGGATCATGTAAAAGTCAAGAATTCATTACAGGAACAACTAGAAAACCAATTAGTCAGCTACGTAATCGATACCCACCCCGAGTTAGCTTGGAATGATATTCAAAAAGACGTTGAAACAGTAATGGTATCCACTAGTAAACTAAACTAAAAGCTTAAGAAAAATCGGTGGATTTCAGCTGTATCTACTGATCTGATAGATGCTCGGCAACACATCTCGTTTGGCTCTAGAACGAGGGCAGCTTAAACACAAGCTGGTTAAAACCTTAAGTAATGATTGTGAGCAGTGGTAAGTGGCAAAAGCTAAAGAGACGGAAAAGACATCGGCGATAGGAAACAGTAGACAACTGTCTAGACTTACAAGGTAAAGGGTATCAGTAATCCGGCTGTAAATGAAATTATCTCGGACAAAAGATGGAACCATCGTTTACTGTCAATCCAGAAAGTTAGACCGATGGGCAGGACACTTTAGGAAACAGTTCGACTGACCGTTGACTTTATCTCAGTTGCCCACCATCCTCAAGCAGTCTGAATGACAAATTTAAATCAGTCCACTTCCCTCAAGTCATAGCGAAGTTGAAAAGGTTATAGGGAATCTAAGGCGAGGGAGAGCAATAGGACCTGATGGATTAACCCCTAAAACATTTAAGAACAGTGGTCCAGTTTTAGCAGCGAGATTAACTGATATCTTAGCTAGAATCTAGGAACTGACGCAAACCCATCTGACTGGTCTCGATTACTAATCGTCCCAGTCTATGAGAAAGGACAAAAGTCCTCTTGTGACAATTACCGAGGAATCAGTTTGACAAATATAGTGTTTAAAATATTGGCTTCAATAATACTTCGACGCCTAACTAAAGCTGGTAAAGAGCAAACTCGAGAAATTCAAGGTGGTTTTACACCTGGACGTACCTATACAGTATACTGGGGAGCGGTTAAACGCGAAATCTTAGACGAACAACATTCACTTAAAAGAGCTCACAAGGTAATGTTGATACTAATATTGGGTTTAAATGAAACACTTTTAATCACTAGAATGATCATCATGACTTGTGTAATTAATACGAATTGTTACTACAGGTCTTATTAATTGTTAAGGGGATTAACAAGTGAGATGGAAATAAACAAAAGGTATCGATCCAACAAAAAGGCAAACGTACGAAAACGTAAACATACAAACCTTCTCTAACGGTATGACGCCTCATGAAACAATACAATTATTAGTAGCACTTAACACAGCTATCATGCATAAAAAATGAGTAGTGGTATACTAACCTGTGTTATCTTGGGATACTACATTATTCAAAATAAAAGACTGTTGTAATCTCTGAATAAAGTTTAATGTATCCTCTAAGGAAGGACCATCAAATGTTGGCGTAAATGTGAAATGAGAAGCAATCAATTCTTTTAAACTAGAATTAATTTTACTTTCTGAGCTTCGTGATGACAAATATGTGTACACTTCATCAATATTATGTAAACGGGTACCATCAGACCTATGATCCAGTTTTTGAGGGGAAAAAAAAGCAAACACTGATTTAAAAATATACAAAGATTAAATGTAAACGCAAAAGGTTCACTGAGATCGTTTTAATAAATTATACCAAGAGTATAGAAAAATTTGGGAAAACACGTGCGAATGAAACTTCTTTTGAATTTGCATACAAAGTTCAAACAATTATAAGATAAATTTAGAATAAAAGATAACTATCAAAAACTATCGATAAACTGTTGTTTATAATAAATATGTGGCATAAAATTCTCTAAAGCAACCAACCACTAAATACATATTTCACAATGAAATTAATACGATTATAAGCAATCTTGAATATTTCCAAAGTATGCCTTAACGCTGATTTGTGTACAAAAATCATAGTTTACATGCAATCGATATAGTTAAAGTGAGAGTTTATAGATAGAAATCCAGTCTCCATACTCGCTTTGCTTAAGTGTTTGCTCAACCTATTTAATGTCAGAAATATTTCAAACTAATATGATACTGTTAAGGTTTTTTGACTATCTAATATTCGATGACACGATATTTCATTGGCTTGGTCCACAATCAGAGGAAATTCGAATTCTGCACCAGTGGTACTTTTAGGAGGAAAGTCAGTCAGTAACTCATACTGTAGAATCAGGAACGTATGTGCATCCGACTACGTTGGCATACCTCGTCAGCACAGCAAAATGAAAATGAAATTAGTAGAAATAGCGATTATACCAGCGGTAGTAAGAAAAAGTCATGGACATATAGAATGTGATACAGGGAGAAATAATTAATTCGTGGATAGACGGGTTTAAAATAATCTTAAGCTCATGATTTAACGGAAGGTAGAGAGTGAGTGCACTTGCACCACTGTGACCAATTATAAGCCACTGTTAGCTATAGTCTCCAACCACTAGTTACAATAATCACGTACAAATTACGTTTTAAACGTGCTCATAAATTATTAACGATGTTATGAGGTATGAGCATAGGTTACTAACAGCATTACATTCGTTAAAAACACGACATAAAATTGGCTTGGAAGGAGCCAAGGCTTTTAAAAGGAATTTGTTGCTTACGAAGAAAGATTAACAGCATACAGGCAACTCCAGTTAATATGAATAGAAGGGGTAAAGAGTAGTTAGTAACACGATTGCAACTGCTAATTAACAAATAAAAAGTTGACCATAGTATCTACTCTATCTGGACTCTTTAAAACAATGACTCTAACAACAATAAGCGAATATTTGCCTAGTTAGTTATTAAGTTTTAGGTTTAACTCCTATCACCACCAATTAAAGATCACACGCTTTTGCACTAATTTTGATCAGTGCATTGTTAATATTTTCTTTTCACTCGAATGTACATTTTTTTAGTAGACACAATGATGTTTTGACCCATTTCACAGTTTAAGGTAGTATTTGTTCTATGAATCTTTATAACTAACAAGATACAGATACACATGCCACAAGTCACTTCTAAATACCATCCACACTAAACGACATACATTTTTTCATACACACAAATCAACATTAGATTTCGATTAAGCAGATGGGTTGAGCTTTCAGACCCCGTTTGTTTCTGATAATTTTGATTCTGATCATATCCCAGGAATTTTGATGACGAAAAAGGCATTATTCTATTTCATAAGTTTGTAATGTAAACTCTGAAGGGAAAGATAAAGATAGTACTTACGATATATACACTACATTAAGTGCGTTCCTATCAATTATACGAGTCCAGCCTTTATGTGATTCTTTGTAATCAGATTCTAAGGAGGTAAGAGATGATGTAGATGGAAGCGCTGATACTAAGTTAGACGAAGATGAAATATGATTGTAACTTGATCGAGTATTCACAGAAGTGAATAATGTGGTTGAAGTTGTTGTTGAAGTAGACGGACGGTTTGATGCCCGACATCTTTTGGAATGACGCGATCGATTATATGAATTCGTAGCTAAATAAGCCTCAGCGGCTCTGGAAATCGGTTGATGGCAAGCCAGTGCAGCTGCATGAGCCGCAGCAGCATAAGAAGCCACGATACGATCAGGAGGACTTTCTTCCTTAGTTTTTGAACTACTGGAAAGAATTCCACTGCTTGAACGGATTGAATCGTGATTACTCTGGAAGAAAAGAATAGGAATAGTAAGAAGTGAAAGGAGTAGTATTCAGTGAAATAAATACATTATTCACAAACAAATGAAGCGAGCAAAGCACGAAGCGCGAACAGTGCTAATAACCGGTATCGAATCGACGCATTAAATAATAAAACTTTCAAGAAAAAAAATACAAAATCACCACAAAGTGCAAATGCAAGTGCTACGTAAACAGGTATGTAGAGGTATGTATATACAGACGAACATGAATGCAACGATAAAAATACATGACAAGAAGCATTGACTAAGTTGTTTTACGGTATTCTCAGAGACATTGTAAACATATATATACACGTATTTATGAGAGCTACCACAAAAACCAATGGATAAACAGTGGGTGATTATTCATTTGCATGAATAAGACTCCACAGTAAAAAAAACGATAAGTGATTTAAAAAAATTGTGAGTGCTAGATTGTTGTATTTATGATTACCATTCACCAGTAGAGGCGTAGGATGAGTTGATTCGGATGTGAATCAGCCGTCGAACTAAAATAAGTGTAAGAAAGCAATAAAAAGAGCACCAACAAGAAACACGAAATTATAACGCTGTAAATAGGATAGTGACGAAACGAAACATAATTTTGTGGAAATCCTCCCTTCTCTAAATTACTAACATATTAATCTGTGGAGGAAATTTAACAGGTAAGCGTTCCTAACCATCAGAAACTTTGCAAAAGTTATTTGCAGAGTTGATGACTGATAACAAGCACGCTATGGTCTCTCTAAAGTAATAACAATATGCATTCGATTTGAAAAATACAGACATCCCGTTAAATGTACCATAATTAGCAAACACAGGAAACTCAATAATAACACACCAATTAATTCACAAGGAAGGCCTACGGAATCTGTTACTTTGTTATCGCATAACATTTTTACTTTATCATTCACTGCAAAACAGATAATTAAATGACAAGACAAAAAATAACGCTAGATATCGAGACCACAACTTAACGTCGACAAGGGAACCGTAACGAAAGAGAATAATATGGTAAGAGGATAGAAACATTAGAAAACCTGACTGAACGTTTGTAAATTCTGTACCTCACAGTTCTCAGAATACGGCAAAAACAGTCGCTGATTATTCATTGAGTGCAATTCGAAACCGTCTGTTAGAAAGTGAGATAACATTTTTAATTCATAGTGTGAAAACAGGCTTTAAGCATAGCAGCCCTTTACCATGCAAACCAACGAAATCAAAACCGACGCTAAATTTCTAATGGAAAGGTAACAGAAGTTAGGAAAGTTAACAGAGAAATATGACACAGGAAAAGAAATTATATATTGATTAACGGGTCTACTCGCATACCAAGTACATAAGTAAATAGCTAACCAAGTGATTATGGACTGCTGCATATACCTCAATATTGAGCATAGAAAAATTTAGTAATTTTACAGTTGTCATAGACTACAGTGCTTTGAGTATTACGACTGTATGCATAAAATAAAATACTGCATATTTTAAGTCAGTCAGTCAGTTTTTAGTCTAAAACAAATTCATAAGATTACTATTCTGAAATAGGGAATTACCCACTGAAGTGTTACATTACGCAGTAGACCGAAAATGCTTACTGTGTTGATTCTCTAAAATACAAAACACATACCATAACAACCAGACGGAAATAATATGCTAAAGACAAGGAAAATTTCTATTAAAGAATAAAGTGCAGTACACTAAAACGAAAAACCACCTTCAGATCATAGTTAGAAAAAATCAACTCAAGCCAAACGTCCCAGTGCCAAACATTCATAGCATGCTCAGTAAGTTGACAACATTCACTATACAGTAATAAGGTGACAATTGTATAGTATGAATAAATAGTCAACGTAAATAAAGAAAACCAATAGGGGTAACATTATCGATAGCAATTATGACAACCAGTCGCTAAGTAACACAGCAAGACAACGTAGATGTGCATCGTTTTCAGTTAGATTCTAAATCAATACAGTGATTAAATTAGTAAGACAAAAACCAAGTATCAAAGTAACATCTATAATAGTAGAAACTATATATATATAATGTAGTTTAGAAATGAATTGATCAGGTAGTGAAAAGTAGCAAATAATATTTAAGAAATCGACTTCTATGGGTGCATAATGAATATACGCTTTTGCATTAATAAGATAAGTTTCGAGCATTCTAGTTTTTGACTAGTGACCGTAGTTACTAACCAGAGATCAGAAAGGAGACTTAATCCGATGGTCAATGATATAATGGATTGGTGCTATTTATTCGTCTGGCCACTTAAACTTAATCTACTCTCACCAAGTAGGCAGTGAATAATTAATTGTACAACATATCGAAGCCACCACAAAGGTTTATGGCTCACATACTTATCCCCAAATTCAGAATCCAACATTGTTTACTATATTCTATCCTAAGCAACCAACACCATGAATACGTCCATGATCGAACGCTCCCAATATGGCCAAAGCCTTACCTAGCGCTGTTTTACAGCTTATCTGATAGGCAGATAAACATTTTTTCGGGGTCATTTACAGCACAAAACGGAGAAAGCTAAGCAACCTACGTTATTAAGGGAAATAAGTGTATACTCAAAACAGGTGGTTATATTATGTTTATTATGTGGAAGTTGTCAAAACTTATAGTTACAGTTGGACTAACACATCTGATTTACTGAAATCAATCGACACTAAATATTATCCTATGAAACTTGATTATGTTTAGTAAACCTGGTAGGTGGAAGGGCAATTAATGAGATACAATTTCGAAGCTACTTGCTCAGATGCACTACAAATAGTTCTATAGCACTTCATGAGGTAAGTTCCTAGACAAACTTTTTGAATATGTAATACAAATGGACATTTCCTATTAGATTGCTCGACATTAAGATGTCATTATTAGACTTCTAAAAAGGTACGGAAACAACTACTTTGGTCAACGTCTTTGCATACCACAGAAATTTTAGTTAACAGCAAGAACTAAGCATGCAAAGTTAGTGAGCAGTACACTTCATCACATACAGAAGACTGAACTGACAAACATTCTTGTTTTGTATATCCCTATGATCCGAATTATCAGCTGATTTCAATCCAGTAACATAAGTTCATCTGTTGATTGTAGTTAGGTTTTAGAATGACGTGCAAAGTAAACATAAATGCATGTTCCTTCTTGAGCATGCACAGTAAATTGTGGTTAAATCAGGCAGTAAAACTTAACAAAAGCCGAATAAACGCTTTCTGTCTCGGTAATTTAAACAAGATTGCAAAGAAGTCACACAAAACTTGAATGAGCTACACAAAACCTCACAGGCCAAGTTAAACTTCGAGACAAAGAGTTTTGACTATATAGCTTAGTGTCATTGGTCATAAAATAACTTACACTGCTTTTGTACATAACCGGACCACGAACAATTGTGTGGATGGACTGATCAGAGGTGCCAGTATCAGCAGCCGAGTGGGTGGTTTGGGGCACTGCAACAGGATAACACAAAACTGGGTTAAGGCAACCTGTTGGTGCTAAAGGAACAGAAGGTACTACACCGACGCCGAAACTCGGTGGAATGACATTCGCAGTTTTTATTATTGGGACGTTAAGCCCCATACACACATTTCGCCCAACAGGAGTGTGTGCTCCAATATCTTGGATTCCCAACCCAACAAAGTTTAGGGCAGAAGCATTAGTAAGAGCTTGTGGGAGAGATAGGAAGCCAGCAAAACTACCGACACTCCCACCAGGGAAGAGATTCATTGCGAAATTTCCCGCTAATGCATTCGAACTGGTTAATCCGCCTCCTTCCAATACCCAATATCTATTTGACAAGCCAGTTCGAGCCCAATAATTTCTCGGCAGCGGTATCTTGATATTTCTGACTTATTTCTATGCCTTTGGTGTTGCCAAACTAAGCTCATTTTGTCACTTAAATGCTGTAGTAGTGGTGTTATCAGGAGTGTGTGTGAGGGGGGGGGTATTTTACATATATATATATATATATATATATATATATATATATAGTTAGGCGATTATCGACACATAATGATTCTTAATTTGAAGTAAATTGAGGTGATCGGTACTAAGTTTAGTCGACTGAATTCATCGCAGACTTATATTGGCAGGTTATCTGCGAAAATCAGGGATCACTGGACAGCTCTTTCGTCTTAGTGTGAGACTCTTCAGTCGTGCGCACCCTGGATTCCGCTTGGGCGCTTCATGTCAGCAAGCGTCTGACCGTAGGCACCACTCAGTTGGCACATAATGATTAGGTTTTCACTTCTATTAATTTGTGATACAGCGTGACGATCATCCATTGTTAACGTGATAATTATATCAATCCCGACAACTCAGAACTTCACCAGTCACGACTTTTCAATCAAGTTTCAGGAACATGCTGAAGTAAGTCGACTGAAACTCAATGCCAATGTCCACTAATTACTTCAATCCAATTGCAACAATCAGCGTAGTAGTTATTAGCTTCAGGATGTTACTGAAACACTTCTAAGGAGTCCCATACAAGGACAAAATAGCTATCCTGTGCTCCTTGTCTTCCTGTGGTACCCTACCAACATAAATCTGTGACGAATTCAATCAATCAGATATAATGATTCCATTTTTATTCGGTGGTTTCTCTGCTTAGGTTTTCCTCTTCTTCGCTTTTATTTTCCTTTTGGTTTTGCTTGTTTTCGCATATATTTTACTAATTAGTCTCTTGGTGGACATGCATATAGAGACTAGCCGTCACAACCCCGGAAGATAGGGCACTATACAAGTTCGATAAGAAAGATACGTTGTAGGAAACGGAAGATATTTCATCTTGAAAGTAAAGAAATAGAATATCAACATGTAAGGAAAGATGTGATAGAATGTAGGGGAGCACAGGGTGAGTAGCTGAGATAGGTCCAAGGCAGTTGGTGAGGATAGTTGGGTAGGCAGTAGAGTGTCCCTTGTATGTTACCAAGTTACGTTTGTCATGCAACCAGAGTAGCTTCTAACGATTAGACCCACATATACAAATAAGAATAAATCAGAAACCAGTACTTGATGGAGATGAAGGTATATTTGATGATGAGTAAGGTGTAAAACGTATAGCAACGTATATGCTGGTTACCTAGAGAACATGTTACTTTCTACGTGGCGTCGTGTCGTGATCTGGTGGAGATGACCAACCGAGCGCCTTCGGCTAGTTCTGTTCTCTCAAATAAACATGGTCAGCATCAATGACAAGAGCCTATGTAACTATTTAAGGAGTTATTAATCACTAGATATGTTAGGATAAGGCATGGTGTTAACAATTATTAACAAAAAAACAGGAAAGTAGAGATTGTGTGAAATAACGAACTGGAGACGAAGGTAGCATTATACTGTGGAGTTTTTGAATGCCTGCCAGGTCAGCTGCTGTTCCAGGTGAGCAATGGTGGGTTGTGTTTTACAATCCATTTAAGTTGTATAAAAATCCCTCTCTTTTTTACTGTATTAAGCAATTCCTCTTAACTTGTATTTTGTCACTTTGTCGAGCTTTGACTCTGTAACAGATCTTGTTTCTGTTCCTTTGCTCCATGATTATAACAGTTACTGGATTTTCGCTCTCAAACAGGTTAATATTCATTTTTTTACTGGCTAGCGCTACTTATTATTGATGTTATTAGTTTTGTCTTACTGAATTTCAAGGTCTTGTTGTAGGTCATATTAAGTTGATATTTTGCCTGTCAATGCCTGAGTGATTTGACTCAGCTGGTTGGTTTCGGACAAAATTTAGTTCCTATATTTGTTAGGAACACTTCTTCATGAACAAGTAAATAAATTGATGTCACTTACTACCTGTTTGTTGTATAGTAGAATAATTATATAAATTACTTGAATCCTTTTGGCTGTATAGAAAGAGGAAACTGTTGATATTTGTGAACTACATTTGTGTTAATTGTTAAATAAATTACTACTTTTTGTGCCGAAAAAATTGTGTTATTAGGTATCCTATTGCGGATTCGCGCGTGACTCAAGGACCCGTTGGTCCTTTACAGAAACGATATTACATTTTGAACTTTATCGGGATTTTTGGCCTTTACAGTACAGACTCACGTGGTTGTTAAACATTCTTTTGTAACAGTTAGCTGGAGGAGCTGGGGACACCTGCCAGTGAAGGGGGTGTATACTAGGGCAAACAGACCCTAAGTGATAAGAGGTGCTATCCACTTTGGTAAGCAATTTTCCTGACGTTAACCTGCAGGTTGAGGTGGTTGGCAGCATGGTGGATAAATTCGTAATGACACCCTGGAGTATTGGTAATCTTACAGGTAGTTATTGGGTCATCACTACACCTTCTTAGACTTAGTGAGGGATGGTTGACACATTATTTATTCCACGAAACCTACGAAGCCATATGGCCATTTATCTATATTTAATTGTCTCTCTTAAGAGTGAGAAGGGGTTATGCTTACTGTTACTTTCTAGGTGGAGTCTGAATTGTACCTTGAATATGGTCACATGAAGCTCCGGTGTCACTTCGTTAGACTAAACGAAGGAGTTGAAAAGAGGTGTAGGTCTTCGACGTCACTAATAGACAGTTATCATTAGTGTTAGCACTGGACCTAGGTAACGCTCAGTGAAACTTCCGAGAATGTTTTGCCTATGGGGCTTGTAAGCTGATGACTTTTGAGAGGGCTACTAAACTATGGGGTATGGAATTTTTTAGGTCGGAACCTAGCCAGTTATTCGGAGTCCATTCTTCTAGGATTAGAATGTCCTCTGTACTTCCTTTGGGTTGTCGTAGCATCAGACGGTTCTCTAAATAATAACGTCTTGAGCGTTAGTGAGTATAGGAGTGCTTATATTTCTGGAAGGTCTTCAATGAAGACAGAAAGTGACAATGTACCGACTACTGTTTCTTTTATCACTGTGGTTAATAGAGATCTCCAACCACACAGGACTGCATTCACCTTGGTCTGGAATTCTTTTTTCAAAAGATTATTTTACAACTGATATATTTAAGCTTTCGCGAATCCCGTTTTGCGAGAAGGTTTTCGTGTGGTACCGTGGTATCAAACAGCTTGGAGAAGCATGGGAAACGACGTGCTTTCCAGCTATCTTATACCAGAGTCGAGATGATAATATAGGACCTGGATTCCGGAAGGTAGTGATAGGCTCTACGAGGTAGGTTTAAATGGTGGATGTATTTTCTTATGTATTCCTCTGAAAGGCGTTTTAGTGCTTCTGATAGCACTAGGAGCCATGGTATTGGCCTATGGTGACTGAATTCTTATCACCTACTTTGAAGACGGGATGAGGGAAGGTAGAAGAGTAGCTGTTTTGCTTGAAGTTTAAATAAAAAGACACGTCTACTCGCGATTAGCCTTTATACTGCACCTGCTGCATCATTTGAGGTGTGCGTCGTACTAAGAGGCTGTACACGAAATCACCCCCTACACATGTATCATTCTTTTTTTGGCCTACAGAGGATACTCAGTATCTCCCTTACTCATGAACTTCTTTCACGTGGCTTCTGTATTATCCGCCACGTACTACGCAATTCAGTTTCGTGGATGATGCTTTTCATGATGGACTAATGTTATTCCATAGACAATTTATCTTGATTCGAGGTCCACAGGGCATAGTGGAAGTACTCTTTCATGATTTGATAGTTAGTTTTAGTATATCAAAAGTAGCAGTAGTGTCGTTGGTTATCATGCTGAACGCAAATACAGCATAGCCACTACAGCCATAGTAGGTATGCTGCTTAGCATTATAGGCAAGAAGCAAGCAATAAAGTAGTACGGAGCCTAGTTTCATTGGCTTTCCGTCTGACCCCTAACCATTATCAGTCAAGACTGTTCGTGTTACAAAATTTGGCAGATGTTCTGTAGTGTAGCCCTTTTGATATTACGTTTTCAGTGCGAGGTCAGATGTCGGAACGTTAAAGTCACCAGATGCAAGTATTTTGACTAATATTAGATCCAGCAGTGATGACACGGCTAAGATTATCATCCTGTCGTAGATTAGGTCGCTTGTGAGACCGTGGTAAACTCCTTCCAACCAAAGATGTTAACTGGACTTTTTCGTTTCTGTTAATCCCCCCACAAAAGCCAAGAGCTTGGGGATCCGCGTTAAGTAGGTGGATTATGTAGAAGGTAATTCCGATCCCGCCTCCTTGCTACATACCGCCTAGAAACACTACCATACTACGCACACGTACTTCCTCTTCTATTACCTGTTTCAGTGAGATTCCAGGTTTTAAGTTTGAGTTTAAACTACTTACTTCTCAGTTCCATCACTTTGTTCAATAGGCACTTGATAGCTTGGCTTAGTCACGCTGATTCTGGTGTGATATATCCCGATTATATGCCACAAGAAGATTGTACTGTGTTTAAATGCTAGCCAGTTCTAAACAAACTTACCTAAAGAAGTTTGTCAGAAGTGCACCTTGCACAAAATATTTTCATGTACAATTTGTTGTTGTTAAGATTTTCAAGTTGTAAAACTAAAAAGACGGTATCCTGATCTGTCGATCATCTCAAAAATGCGTTGGATATTTACTCACGTTCTTCAAGTATTGAAAGAAGATAAACAAGGCCGGATTTCGAAACTTCACCTATTATTGACTGCAGGTTCAGAAAGAACATCACAAGAACTATGTCACTTTTCAATTAAGGACCTATTTTTACCAAGTAAATGCAGAACTCAAAAGACGGGCGATAAGTTACTTAAATTCGATAATGATATCTGATTATCGTCACTGTTTCTTCTAGATAGTTCGGTGAAGTCATCAAAACGGTATATTTTAAGTTGATTTGTATCTTTACTCAAACTATTCTCATAAGTGATCTACCAGACGTATTAAACTTACTGATTTTCATGCACTTCAGTGACTCTGAAACAGAGGAAGTCAATACTCGTGAAGAGGACGACTAAATCCTCCAAGACGAGTTAACGACTATCCCAATGACACTGGATACTGGATACATCATATATGCATATATATATTCATGATGGCAAAGGCTTTCGCAACACACTTCACAAAGCAGCTGAACCAAAATCAGTCATATTTGACTTATGACGTTAACCCAACCCTAGGCTATTCGCCTTATACTGTTTTAGTGCTACAAAATCTACAGTCACTTAGCAGATCCCCCTCCAAGGCGTGAAAAAATTCCCCTTGTTTAAATAAATGCCAGAACATAGGTAATATGTTGGCCTCTCTGTAACTTGTTATAATATTCCTTGGATAGTTAAGAGATTCCCAGTCATTAAAAAGACCACTCTAACTCCCCCTACAATATTTAAAGGATGTAACAGGCAAGAGTCAAACTATGGTAGACCTGTTGGCCCGCTCCTAATACCAATAAAAGTTTTGTAGAGCTTGACAGACCATAAAATAGGAAAGTTCGTCGACAAACATCAGGCATTCCACGGAGCGTAACACGGCTTCAGGAAAAGACAAAATGATACACAACGAACACTCGCCTAGCGTAGAATAGCTAGGCAGGTTGCTAGGACCGATACACTCTCCTCACCCGCTAATTTACCACTGCATTCAACACAGTACTGCACGGAGTATTGATGGCTAGTACTTCAAGTACAGCCATAGTGTGTAACAAATAGAATTTCAATCTAATCAAGATTTTCTGTACCCTTGCCGAAGAATTTAGGCTCCGCAAGTCATGTTTCCGTTTTTCAGCATATGTTACAGTTTGTGTTATAGATTCTTCATGAAGAATTCTATTAAGTATCGTAAGATTAAGTATAATCCCTCTGGCATACAAATAATCTGATGTTTTTGAATATTTTACTACTAAATCACATATACTAGTTAATTGGTGAAAATAATGTTCGTTAAGGTGTAGATTGATCTGTGGGTTAGATGCTGTGAAATGTATGCACCCTGATCTATGCATTAAGGGAAAGAAACCGTGTTTTGCGTTATTCCCTTGGTTTGTTGGGGTCTGTATTAGACCATTTGCATTCTAAAATTCACCTGGGTAAAATAGACAAACAATCTTCAGGTTGCCTACAAGGATAAGTATTTTAACCCCTTTGGAATCAGTGGTATATATCATTAACATACATAATAAGCAACTGCGGTCCTATAACTAAACCCTGGAAGACAACCAGTAATATTTTGAGGACATGAGAGATCTCGTCCTTTTTTCACTACTTGAATGTTATCTTTCAGAAATGGAGCTATTCAGTCATTCGACTTGCCTACTATTCAGAAATCTTTTAAATTATGTAGGAGAAGTGAATGATACACTTTGTTGAAGGCCTTAGTTAAGTCGAAGTAGAGGGTAACAATTAATTTTTCTCCTCGCTATTGTTTACTACATGGTCAGGGTTTTAGGTAATAAGTTATACAATGATTTTTAAAACATAAAACCGTGCTGAAAACATGTAATTTGCATGTTCTTAACTTGGTAAGTGTAAATTTCCCCTTTTATAACTTTCTCCATGGCTCTAGGCAAAACAGAAGAGCGAATAGTCAGACGGTAGCTTTCAATACTAAGCCTAAAGAATTTCTTAAAGTGAAGAATTATATATTTGATTTTCCACGATCTAGGGAATATTCTATCCTCTTAGTAGAGATCAGTATTTTGGTACGCAGAAACGGGAAAGCTGAGCTACCACATTTAACCAAATTAACTGGTAATTCACCTTTTCACTACTTGATGATGGTTTGAGAGATCTTATAGCATCTCCAACATTACTGACTGTAAACGCTGAACCAGTTAGTTACAATGGTTAAAATTGTCGGTTGTTTCAATATACAGACTCATTCGTCATAGACTCGTTTGTCTTTCAAAATAGTAGAAAGACTGGACTGGGCAAAAAGTTTTATTCTGTGGGTGATTGCTAAATGGGTTATTTTATCAGGCAATTTCAGATGAATTTTTCGGCCTTTTAACTCTCATGTGTTCCTATAGCTTACTTTGTTCGTGAATAGTAAGTGGATACCAAAATTTGCAGGAAAGTCGTGTTAAACAAATTATCTCTTTCGTAACTTCCTTAGTTTGTTCTTTAATTTAACGGAAATATATTCACTATTTTAATATGTGATTTAATTACTTAGAAAGATACAACACATTTAAGACATAAATTTGTATCATGGCAAAAAGTACCTGGTGAGTTAGTAATCTCACAGGAGGAGAAATATATGTCCCAATGCAGATCATGTAATAATTTTTCGGTATGAAACCAGTTTATCTGAGCATAGTTTCTCAGAAAATAAACGGGACTGTTGGCTGCACTATTAGTACATGAACATTCATTAGAAATTAACTGACAAGTGATAACTTTGTGATGACTACCAGGAAATTCGAAACTAGCACTCTTTGTATGGTTGAAAGATATTATGGACGAAGAATACGTGATAAAGTCGACTTCCGTTTAGCTTTACGTACTGCTTGGGCTAATGCACTGTTTTCAAATATTTCAAAAAAATTATTGAAATGTAAAGGTCCGTGTAAAGAGTCCCAAGTAACAGAAGGCAAATTGAAGTCTCCTGCAGTTAACTTGGTTACGGGCAGCAATCATAATGATGCGAATAAATGACTTAATTGTTGGGCAAAATTATGATTAGCATTAGGCGATCTATAAATCCAACTTATCAATAACTGATGATGGGGACAGTTGTCAGTGCTGACAAATATAGCGTCACCTAAAAGTTCACTACCTCCCGCGAAGATAGCTATGATGGAAAATTGGATCTATCATATATTATACATTTTCCACCTATTCCTGAATTTTGATCTTTGGGGAATATGACGTAATTGTCAACGTCAAGTGTACGGTTAGAAATATCGGAAGCACACTATGTTTCGGTTATTAGTACGCAGCATGGGTTAACTAAGTACATTACGGATTTAAGATTAATGATCTTATTGTAGAGGGAAGATGAGTTAAATTATACAGTAAAGACCTATATCGGAATAATGATACTAAATAAGTCACAAGTTGACTCAATTAGTGAGGAGTTATTATGAACACTGTTTAGGCTGAAAAAAGAAAATGGAGTATTGGGGGGTGGCGTTTATAATAGGGTTGGGGGATACTTTTTTACTTGGTAGGGTACCCCAAGTGATTGACTCAAGGTTTAAAAGTCTACCTGCTTAGAATGCCTCAACTTTTTGCTATTCGGCCTAGTTTTGTAGGAATTTTCAGAGCATTCTGGCTGGCATGGTCCGCCCTTTCAGGGGTGCCACTCTTATCTTCGCTAAAACTAATCGACAACACGCCTCGTTGTCGCCTGCATAATATCTAGTATATGTTACCGCTCCATACCCCAACTTCTGATGCATCATTAAAATTATGAAGTTCCTGACCAGGCAAGATGCAGGTCACTGAAAGCATAGTGATAAGTTGAAAGACCTTTATGACAACCTTTAAATTCTCAGCCCTCTAAAATGCCTCATTAATCCTCATAACACTGAAACATCAAATCAACGAAATGTAATAAAATATAATATCGATATCGTTGCCTCCAAAGTTTTCGAAAGCATCAAACAGTCCAGCGGTGTTATAAACTTAAATATTTCTGATGTTTGCTTTCTACAAGCGATAAAAATACTCATTCAGGCCAGCAATATGACTGGTGTGCCATGCTCATGTACAAGACTACGTAGAAGCCTTCACGAGATAATTACACTGATATTATTCAAATTTAACGTACCTGTGGAGGCACAAGATTTTCCAATCTTTTCCAATACAATTAGACGAGACCCCCTGTATAAAAATGTTAAGCTAGTACCAGACAGTGCTTCCTGTCAGTGTATGTCGGACAAGTTCGGCAAAAGACCTCTAGCATTAAAGCGCCACGCCCACTCTAACATAGGCAGCGCAAAACGTTTACTTAACAAGAAGACTATAAAATCACTTCTCCCAAATACATTGGTTGAGTCCGTTACAAGTTGGGATACTGTGAAAACTTAAAAGAATGATAGCAACATTATACCTAGTACCCGCGATATAGACTTGGATTCACTAGAAACAAAAAGCAACAAGTCGCATAATAATACTAACATGAAAAACAAGGTGAGCTCAATAACATCAGTCTTAAGCGCATCAAAAAAAGCCACAAAAAGCTTGAATGTCGCAAAAAAGCATTAGGGATAAGAAAAGCTGCACACGAAACACCCAAGAAGTGGATTTGGTTTTACTAGAGATAATAAGCAACAAGTTACCTCCTAACATTGGTGCAACTATCTCAATAACACAACAGTTTTACTAAGTCACAAACCCGGACACCTAACGATGACTATAATATCAATTAGTTTATTCATCCCGAAGGGCAAACAACCAATGGAAAGCCTCAAGACTCCAAACATTATTACAATACCCACAGGAAAGGAAAAGGAACGTAATTTCTAGAAAAACCTATATATCATAAAACTTAAACAAATTTAACTATGAATTATTGATTATCAGTCCTCGCAGATCTGAATACATTCTTGGTCCTGCTCCACACATACCTCTAATTCGTTTTGCCGACAAAAAAAATCTGCACGAAACAGAACCATTCTTTTCCTATCCTGCCGGTTTCCTCACCAGGCAACAGTAGCTATACTAAGATTACCTGCAAACATAATAAAACTGCTTCCACTCCTTACAACCACCTTGTTACTGTAGATTCAACTATGACAGACGAGACAGCCTAAGGCAGTTACTGAGGTCTACTCAATGACACAAACACCAACCAACTTACCAGTGAGCCGATTGGCCACACCGATTAAAGTATCTGACATCATACCCAACGATTGTTCAAAGTAATTTATCTCAATTAATGCTTTGGCACCTAACTTGTTCAAAACAAGTTTACTATT
This sequence comes from Schistosoma japonicum, assembly GCA_025215515.1. Lineage (NCBI taxonomy): Eukaryota > Metazoa > Platyhelminthes > Trematoda > Strigeidida > Schistosomatidae > Schistosoma > Schistosoma japonicum. The sequence continues at coordinate 39,569,347 of CM046062.1, read as the reverse complement.
ACAGGACCTTTCACTTCATAAAAAGTCACATTTACTCGCCATTTCAACAAACACTAGGTCACTTATAAACAAAAATAACTATCTTAAAGCCATTATGATCATTACTAACCCCGACATCGTATTGATTACCGAAACCTAGTGTAAACCAACTTCATCAGATAACGCAATATTCATAGATAATTATCCTCTTTTGGAATAATAGGCACAACACTAGTGGTGGCACAATAATCTACACGCGTTCCGTATCAGTAATGAAAATTTTGGTGAGACAGGGAGCTCAACATGGGTAAGCATATCCTGAGGCTATCAAAGGTACCTACATGTAGGATGTATATATAGACCAACGCAAACAGTACTTACGATAAAAATCTAATCACTGTGTTCCACTTTGTCTCACAGCAACTCCACGCATCCAAACTAATCGGTGGAGACTTTAATTTGTTAAACATCGACTGGAAGTCGTCACTCATTTTACACCGATTCTCTAAATTAATAGAGACGATAGAATTAAGCGAATGGATACAGCATGTCCGAATCTCAACCAAAGGAAGTAATACCCATGACCTCCTTTTTACTATTAACTCTAGTCCAACCTCAGTGAACGTCAGTTCTGAATTTAATGATAGCGACCATAAAGTAGTATTAAGCACATTCAATCACCAACCCACAAATAATCTCATTCTGAATGGACCTAAAATATGCAAATACGAAAAGTACAGCAACGAAACGTGATAGCATATCAAGGAGCTCATTCGACGTATAAAATGGGATTCGTATCTCACCATTGACAAAATTGACACAGCCATCTCAGTCCTCTATAGCAATTTAATAAGCTGCATAGACTGCATAGCCCCATACGCAAAACGTGTAGATGACGTTCATAGTGCACGTCCATATATTCCAAAATACCTTAAAAAAAAAGATGGGGCAAGTGATACTTAGATACTACAAGCGCCATGACATGACTGCATTATACAATGTATACAAAGTAGTCAAAAATCTCAACACGACCCAGCACAAATATTTACTAAATATGAAAACTAAGGCATTGAACAGTACCAACTCAATTTTCTCAATGATCAAGCTATTCAGATCTTGCCTTGATCCAAAATTTAGTAAACTTCCTGTACTAATCATTATAAAGGACGGTATTGGAGACGACTTAGTTTCTATTAGCAAACAACTTAGTAACTACTTCTCTGCATGCTGTTCCACAGAAACCGGGGCCACTGCGATACCCCTATTCATAATAACATCCAAGTATCTCTCTACAGCTGAGTTTACCAGTTCGAATATCAAGAAAGCCATACCTACTCTGAAAAAATCTAATCATAATGGGCCTTATGGCATTCCAGCATTCCTCATAAAATATGGCGGTGGAGAAATATCACTTCTCAACCTGAAACCGTTCACTCTATACATGGACAATGAGTATTATACAATCATATGGACAACATCGTTCACCGCTAGATGCTTCACCAAATTTTTGGACATATGACTTAAGATAAATTCTCCTTATTTCATCCACACGATTAGGCAAGTTTTAAACCCTTCATTAAAAAAAATTTCCTGACTCCGCTCCAAAAGTGTCTCACTCTAAATCTACTACTATATAAATTGTTTAAGGATACACTTTTGATATCTGGAAAAGTTTACGGAGATCTATTCGTGAAACAGGTTTGGTTGAATTATTTGTGTGGCACATTATTAAGCGAAAACATCTGTTAGAAAAGCTAAAGGTACGGTTATAAGTCGTTTCGCCATACTAGTACTACCTAACTAATGTTCTTTTCTACACCATCCAGTTATTTGTATTCTAGGTAATTTACTATCTACACTCCCGGCGCCATTTTGTCATTATCATTTGTTCTATGTCATGAATGATAATAGTAGTTTAGTGAGCAGTAATCGTGGTAGTAATGTTCCAAGTAGCTCACGTAAGGTAAAGAAAACCCCCATTGTAACAATTCTACACTTAGATCGGTCATCACAAACCAGATCGACTGGTAACGTTTCAAAACCTAATAATAAAAGAAATTGTCCCATTCTGATATCTAACCTTTGGCTTTTAGACTACAATCAGGGTTGGATGTTATGTACCTGAGCAGCTCACGCGGAATGCCCGAAACATACAACATGGACTGTGCTGAGGGCCTGGATGATTCCACCATAGCTGACCCATCCAAAGTGAACTTGGCGGCTACATAGCGACGATGAAGAACAGCCGTATCAGTGAAAAAAGTAGGGTGGAGAGCTATGAGGATGATTGTAATATTTATCACTTAGTAATAAAGAAGACTGATATTGCTTTGATTGTGACCAGGGTGGAATGCAGCAAATACGCAAAATAAAACGACTACCATGGTTGTCCATGAAATTCCAGAGTTCGAGCACAGCACACTGGGTGAGCAGCATACACACGATATATAGCAGCCGTAGCTGCTATCACGTCATGTAGAAGCAAGAAATGTAAATGTCACAAGTGCACTTCGAGCACCTTGTTCAATAACACCCCACAAATACCAGATCTAGTCGAATAATGACCATGGTCTTTAGGAGCCAACAGACCTGAACACAGCCCTATTTGAATGACGTGATGTGAACCACAATGCACGAACCTGCATCTAATCCTGAGAAAGTAGACTAAAATAATGTGCCAGAGACATGGATGAAGGGTGTATGTGGCTCTTGTTTCCGTTGTTCCGGAATAACAGCCTTCTGCGGAAGGTCTGACAAACCCAGGTCACTAGAAACTAGGGACTGCCACAGTCGAAAAAAGCCATACTGAACCAGTTTCTATCAAACTGACCACCATATTTTCTAACCAATCTTAGGTTTGCTACCCAAACATAGTAAGACGTACATATAAATGTCATTATAGCAATGTAAGGAGACAAAAAGGTAAGATAACTGGACTGTCATATGTGTGCTTACTTCGGACTTCAGATCTCGTTCATGGTGGAAACATGGTTGCAACCAGGCGCTGGAAACAAGGAAGACAACGTATAGAGCACGTCATTATTTAGATGATACATGGAGCAAACCAGAGGAATTTGAATGGCCGAGGTCTCTAGGCAACCTTCCTTTTACACTCCTTCCTTGTCGACCCCTCAGAGTTTGTTCAGTTCTGCCTCAGACTGAACGTAATAGAAGGCTTGAGAGCTGCACATAAAGACAAGAAGCAAATATTTTATGTACTGTCGACGATCTCATGCCTTCAGTGCGACTAGGTTTTCATCGTTAGTGGTCTCAATACGACATCGTTGAGAGAACACTGAAGGGATGGTTCGATTTGCAAATTGCAACAAATGTAAACTGCAGAGGTCTGTTCAAACACAAAGAAAGCGACATGTGGTAGAGTCGTAGCGGGACGCCATCAAAGTTGGACTATCTAATAACGAGTGGATTAGTTCTCGTGAAAAAAACAGAATGAGCCACATATTTAAGTTTGTGTGACAAATGTAGTATAAGTGTTTGGTGTTACCGAGACAACTTGGTCAGTAAAATTCAGAAACATCCCACGTACTTGTATCGGATTGTGACTCAACGCAAACCAAGGAGTTACGGAGTTTTTGATGTCAAGGGACTCAAAAGACTTAATCAACTAACAAAGCGATTGGTAAAAAGCTGGACCAAGATTACCCCTACTTGATAAACAACACTTCCCAAATTACAGGTTCAAATTCAGGCTTAATTTACCTTACACCAAAGTTGGTTCTGGATAAGCTGAAGGCACTTTATCCGGGCAAATCCGTAGGTTGCGATAACATTAGCCTTGCGCGCTAAAATAATGGACAGAGCCAATATGTATGCTTGACTGCAATCTCTTCAAATACTTCTGGAAAAGCAAACAAATTCAGCGTTAGCCTGAAAAGCCATTCTTCATGTGGAGTACTTACGCATTCCAGAGGAGCAGTGTCACAACTGCCTCTGTAGGGACCTCCTCTCTGTTGACTTAACACGAGGAGTTCTAGGTCTCACTCTAAATAGTACATTCGTATTAGCTGTGAATATTGAGGATATCGCTGCCAAAACCTACTTGAGGCTTTCTTTTGTCCGAAGCCAATTAGGGATGCCCACACTTGAACTCATCCATTTTGTCTTCAAAGCCTATATCCGATCATGTTTCAAGGAACATAGTATTGCTGCTTTTACCTTAAATAGAGAGCTGACCTGTTAAACAGTGTAGAGAGAGGCCACGAAGTGGCTCGTGGGACTCGGCACTAGGTAGTACGCAGACTGATTACGTTACTTCGGTATATTCCCACTCAGTTACAGAAGAACGGCTGATTTAATAACTGTTTTCAAGATCATGAGACACTGTAGTCTTAGATCTCTTGTTGTCTACGTTTAAGAAACCTCTGCAAGATCTCACATCGAAGAGCGATCACTTGGATAATGTTGCCCTTCTCACTGAGAGTCTATCAGATCTGGAATGCTCTTTCCGACTTCGTATCCTTAGCTGACTCATCAAACAACTTTGACGTGTGGTTGGATAAATATGTATGTACGCATAGAGTTTCGTTCACATTTTGTTTAGAGGTTAGTTAAATTTTTGTTAGCTCCAAACGCCACACGTCTATTATTTATTAATGTTGTCTATACCACCACAGTCTGCACATGTATTTGTTATTACCAATCTCTCATTCTCTTATCTTCATTGTCCTATTTTCCTTGTTTTCTTCCCTTTTTTATTTTCTTTTATCCTACTTTCTTATCTAACTGACTGTCAAGAAACATCATAACTACTAGTTTACACCTGAATCGTTCATGTTCAAGTGAAATCATCCCACAAGCCAACTGCCACGACAAAAAGGGATTGTGCATTCGAGTAGCTAGGAACTCCAATGTCGATGCGACCAAAGACCCAGAATCCCACCTCGAAATCAAGACACGAGCGCAATGAAATCAATTAGTTTAAACTAACCTTTCACAAAGATATTGGATATTGGACGAGCCCGATATTTCAAACTATCTATCGCTGTTATCGTGGTTAGGTTGATGGCACCAGTTTAATCGAAAGAAAAGTTTAGAAGAGCCACTAAGATGAACGCTATGTAATATGGGATGTACTCAATCCTTTAATGTCAGAGAACTAGCAGATTGTAATGATAAACAAAATTCAGGTAACCATCACAATTAAGAATTTATACTCACTTACCTTCTTGGAGATCGAAGAAAACTATCACCTTTTTGGAATTCGAGTTTTATTAGTGTTTTATTATTTATCCTTATTCGACGGTTCAATGGTTTTCAAAATCATAAGGAATAACTGTCGTTGTAAATGAAATTTATATTAATTGATTTATTAAAAGCTGAATTGCAATATGGTAGCTTATTTTCATGCGCTTTTTTGTATTAAATACGACTGACATTTTCTTAACATCAGAAGTTACTATGCACAACCGAACTTTATAAAAATTAGTTTGAAATGTCTAGCGACTATTCATTTACTGCTCGTGGATGCTGAAAGAAATAAAACGTGTACCTTACTCTGCCTAAATAAATATTTATAAAATTACCAGGCTTAAAAGTTGGCCGCCAAAACTTCTTACTGAAACATTGCATGGTAGTAGTTTTCTACTTAACCATCATATTTTTTGTTGTAGTAAATGACTTTTATATTCGACAAATTTGGTGCAAATATACTTTTGTCTTAAACAGAAGTCCTGTCATATATTTTCTTTAGAAAGCTTTAGCAGTAGTAGGGGTATGTGCAATACAGGTTATAGTGAATAAATCGTAATAATATGAAACATTTATAAAGTCGAAATCATGCCAGTAAAATCTTAAGATCACTTTAATTCTGAATTTGATTCTAATGCCACAAAAGCATCACAAACGTACATAACTGAAACCTTAAAACGATTATGACCGTGACTACCTTAAAAATAAAAATCTATTGAGTTGCATTTGCAAAATTTGGTGTGGCTGATCTTATAACCTCGTCTTTTACCATATCGCTTATAAAAGAGGAATGATGCGATTCGTTTGTGCTGATTACTGTTCGAGATTTTAATTATTCTTCGATCAATCAGCTTTATTATATTTTGTTTTAGACTCTTACTCATATAACTAAAGATAGAAAACACCTTTAAAACTGGATGTAAATAGTGATTCGGTGTTAAATACTAGATTAAATTTAATAATGACTGGATTCACCTAATTCTTTAATTCATTTATAATTATTTTGAAATTATTTTTGACTACTTCTTGCAACTGTTAAAATGTTACTGCTTTTATTTTTGATGCGATACTGAAAATAGTTCATGATTATTTAAAATTTCCATCAGTTCTTATTCTCCAGAGAAAATATGTCAAATAATGTAGTTCCATCCAGTGGCAGAATACTTAACGCTGTATTCAGTAAAACTCTCCAAGTAGAAAGTTAACCATAAGCCATTTACTCTTTTTACGAGTAAATCCTGAAAATTTGCATATTGTCCTCATCTGCTAGTTTTCTTATGAACTAAAAGTCCCGAAAATGCCTTTCATTTTTACTTAAATTGACTGCTTAAAAGACGGTTTTCTATTGTTTTTCTCTACTTGAAATGGCTACTTTACTCTTTGTTATCTAAAGTCACTCTAATGAGCGTGATAAATTATGGTATTTCGTTTAAGTGTAATCATCATAACTTCCAAACTTTATTTAACAATCATCAGGACCCGTTTTTGTTGCATATCACCTAAGGATAATTTAATCATAAATCCAAAGGACAAATATGATAAATATATTACTTTCTTAAAAAACTAAAGTCCTTAGTTTAGGAGCAAACCTTATAGTAAATAATAAGTTTTAAATATGAAAAACATATGGAAAAAATGAAATTTGTTAAAAAATACCACCATAATAAGTAATGATGTTGTTTAAAAAATTAGAAAAATTTCATGCAAAACTGTAGTTTTTTTAATATACCAGTTGAAGTGTTTCTTGGACCAAAAGTTACTAGAAATTAACCCTAGATCTTTTAAATAGCTTTGTTAACGATATGCATGGTGAAGTATTTCATACACAGCAAAGGTTTGGGAAATCAAGTGGCTTAAAATGTCATTCAGTGATAAGAAGATTTGTGGTAGGATTTTTCGATGAATTAAATATAGTCACCAATTTTCTGACTTAAGAAATTATAACAGAACGGCTTTTATAAGCCTAGATCTTTGATTAAAAATAAGCAACAAAATCTTTTTTTGTTATAAATCACAGAGATTTACATACCTGTTTAATCCAGAAACACTACTAAAACTAAAGGATTTTTAGAACTATAACTACTTTTGTAAAAGATGTAATTTTATTTATGATGCTATACATATTCTTCGTACCATTAGACAACTCTTATTATTGTTGGTTAATATTTACTGTTAATGTTGAGATCCAAGGGTTTTGAAATATTTAGTTTCTATTCTACTTTCATTTCATACTAGGATTATTTGCTTATTATACCCCAGCTTTTTATTCTGTCAATCGTCTTTGTAATTAAATATTTGATCAGATTGTTGTGTTATGATAACATTCTTGGTTTCTTAATCAGTTTTATATCACCTTATTTAGCTGCATTAAGGATAAACCATTTAAATCGTTGACTAACAAAACATTCATCAATTAGTAATCATCGGCATGGGATTTATTGAAAATATTTATCTGCTAAGTTACTATCATTCACATCAACTAAAAAAATGAAAAATGGACAAATAACAATATTATAGGAAATCGGCATTTTAATTTGTTGAGCTTTTAATCCTCAATATGCTTCTAGTGCTTCTACAAGCGTTTAATTTGGCAATGCATTTAACAGCTAGTATGAAAATCAAACTATTGATGAGTTACGATGAAGACACCATCAAGCTTTACTTATCTTGATCTTTTCATCATTATGAAAGTTTTTGATTCACCTAGTAATATTATGAGGCTACTTACTTTTGGCATTCCTTGATACTTTCCATCAAGCTTTGCAAACTCCTGCATTGTTATCTATTACTTTTTAATATTCCACACCTTTCTGAGCTTTCAAAAAGAATCACTACGGGCTTTATGAAATAAGGTGGCTGGTAAGATGTTTGATGTCATTATAAGTAGACATTAAAATTTTAAAAAGAACTTGTGGGTGGTATTTTATAGAATACAAACCACCCTTTTAATTTACACTCATTTCCTCATATACCTTCTCATAGAACATGATGCGTCTACGTTACAAATTACTTCGTAGAGTAAAATTGAAAAAAGCTTTCAATATCTTATCTAATACACATACTAAGCAGTTAATAAGCTGCATAAGTTAACGTGACCAGAAACCTTTGTTCATAAACACTCAGGCCATTAATTACTACAAGGAGTTTTATAGGGCTATAATCTTGTTTTGTATTGGTCTAGGTATTGGTTGTTTTATTTTATTTGTATGAACATACTTTCTCATATGAAGAACTTTAGGAATTTACTAAAATATTGTATGCCGAGGATCCAAAAACTTAATAAACATATAATAATGAAGCGCTTGCCATTGTTTTTATTTATTTAGATCAGGTGGATCAAATTTGTTCGTTAACTAAATCGAATGATATCAAAAGATGCTCACAACAATATAGTAAGCGGTAACAAATTTTTTACTAATTTTATTCCATAGACAGTTTCACTAGATGAGTTGATTTTAACTAGCCTAGATATATTCTAATTATTAGCGTTATAAAATTTCACCCCTTCATGTGCGACCAAAAATAACTTGTACTCATAATAAACCTACCATGCCATTACTGATTTTAAATTCAGAGTAAAGTTTCGTTCAGGCTGCTTTATTCATTATTTTCGTGTAATTTCCTCTGATTTGTCTAGATAGTTTAATATCTCACAACAAGTCTTGTCAAAATGAAATAGTTGCTGTAACCTGGTATTTAGGTATGAAAATGAGTTATTGCCACTAAAAATACGTATTACGATATTATCGGAATTTCTCACAATTTTAATTCTCTGTATTGTATTTATAATGATTACGCTCAATGTTTCAGGGCTGTTAGGAAATAATAGTGAGGGAAACTAATCTCAAATTAGTGTGACATTTATTTTAATTTAAAATTACTCCTAGCATTACCTTCTTTGTATGAAAAATATGCCAACAAAACAGAAATTTCAGAATAGTTCTTATTTAACTACTTATAATGTAAACAAATGTTAAGTATTTGTTTACCATTTATTTTTAGCTTTGTGTTAATCGATGGCAAAGTAACCTTTGTATTCTAAGACCGTCAGTTTTTCTTATCTCACTTACTCAACATACTTGAAAGATACATTTATCGGAATTGCTAAGATGTGAATAACACTTAAATCATCTATAACTAATACCAGGAAAACACATCAACAAATATTCATCATAAACCTCACATCGAAAAATTCATAACACAAAGACATTATATTTAGAAATGGTTTCACTATATGGATGTAGGAATTAAATAATTTATTCAGTAGTTTTAATAAACACCTGATAATGCTCAAGCACATGGCATTGACGATTGATAGGTAGTCAAACCGTTTGATTACTAGAAGACAAAGGAAATGAAATAGAAATTAAAAGTGTGCTGGTGCTCACTATACATTAGGTTTTGATTATGGCAGCTTCATCAATTCACTAACAACGAGTGCCTAACTACCACGGAGGCCAAATCAGTCTCTCAAATTAACTACAAAATCGTACTGGAATCACTTACATGTCTGACATAAATAACGTGGAAGTGAATAAGTCTTATGACAGTCATGGGGTGCCCTTTTGGAAGGTATATAGTTAAAGGCTTCTGTTAATTGTGAGTCATACAAAACAAACTCTGTAGAAACAGTCGTATTCGTGCGTATACAGTAACAACTAAGTAGGAAGAATAAAAACGCACATTTCCACCAATTAACACCACTTATAACATTACTTTATTCATCCGATTAGATCAAATGTGTTTCTAGGAATATCTTATAGAAAATTTCGATCGGATATGTAGAAATGACCATGAGACAACTTAAAATAGAGCTCTTTTGTATACAAATGTACACATAGCTTCCCCTTTTCAGAGCTTCTACAATTACCAACTGATAGTCAACACTTTTATCGTAATTTTGATCCGGATAAGATTTTAGCAAAGACAGATCAATTGCTTGAATGATTTTTAACAAATCGAGAATAACAAATTAAGGAGGATATGGTGAGTAAATTCTCAAAGTTCTGCTGATATTTATCAACTGGCAGAGTTTAACAGTATTAGGAATGAGGTAGTTATTAACCAGTTTCCCTGTATGATTGTTATACTGTTTCCAAATAAGTGAGGTTGAGAATTTGAACTAGTTCTTTAGATGTTTTTTATTCGTTAATATCCTTGAAGGTTTTCGATTCAATTCATGGACACGCGCAAACTGATGCATTCTGAACTGCGCAGTTATTAATAATTTCCAGTAGTTTACAAAACCTACGTGTGTCCGTAAGAAAAGTCATTATCAAATCATTTGCAATATACCACCGTTAGTCTACAGACTAGAATTTATTTAATTTTTTTAGTATTTTAGTGAATATGCTAACAGAACTGGTTTAAAACATCTTTCTGTCACTATTTTCATCAACAAGATAATATATTCTGGAGATCGGTTCTTCGTAAAACTTATGAATAAAAAGTATTATTGGAGATAATCATGTATTGTCATTTGTAATATATGCAATATGTTAGTCATCATCTAGGATAATTCGTTACTTTGACAAACCTATATAAATATTCATTGTTACAGGTTTAAGAGCTGCCATTCTTATACAAAAATGGTACCGACGTTACCAAGCACGTTTAGAAATCAAAAGAAGATATGCCTGGATGATTTATCAGTCTTTAGAGTATGCAGGTGAACATAATCATTCAAAGGTAAAATGTGTTGTGATTAGCTGTGTGACTTATTCATATTGAAATTCCTGATAATGTATGCACACTTTGTATATTTTATAATGAGATTCCATTTATACTTGCCTATTCAGAGGTCACTTCCAGTTAGATAACATATATATCAATATATGCGTATGAGCAAACTTGAGTCTGTTATTTCTTATTTATAGTAGAGTTGCACAATATATGATTGTCATAATATACTTTCGGAAACCATTCCCGTTTATTTTCCACTTCATAAAGAAACAAGTGAAAAAAACACAAAGATATTAACCAACCAAAATTGGATAAATCTATATCTTCTGTTTTCTTGATTAACTTTACTTGTGGCAATTTATTGATTATTTAGTGCATATATAACTTCATGAGATGAACACAATATTTCAGTCTTAGAGTTTGTTATTTTCGGTAGGCTATTTGATGAATATGAAGTACTTTCTAGCAATCTAATAGAAATGAGCGTGGTTACGTTTAAAGCACATCATGTGAATGCAAACCTATTATAACTTCATTTTAGACATTTAGTTATAAAATGATCATCACTTAACGAGACAAATTTTTCTTGATATATTTGTTATCCTGAAATCTAATGCTATTTACAGTCGTGATATGAGGTGATAGTTGATATCTGTAAAATCACTGAATATAGATTAATAAACATTTTCTACCTGCGAATCACTAACATTCAAATAGTCATTAATTATAAACAATGTAAGAAGTGTAAGAGTAAATTATTTGAACGAATTATGTAAAATAATATCAAAAATCAAGATATACTTGATGATATATAACAAGTGTATTTATGTGATTGTTAGCAATATTGATTCATGTTCAAACATAGGTTATAATCACTACGTGAACTCTAACCAGGTAATCGACGCTACACTGGCTCATACCAATAGTCAACGACCTCATAAATCTGTGTTATATCTAAGTGTGGTTGCCTAAACGTCTTGAACTGCATTTATTTTAGCTGGAGCAGTATGTTGATGTAAATCACCGTTTGCTATAGATTATGCACATATATTTTTTTGTATATGACAGGTAAAACATTATTTAGATATCAAGAAGAATTGGTTAATTAGAAGTTTTTTCTCATCGAGTTATTTATAAAATACGAATGTTAATGTTGAAATACTCATTATCATGTAACTTGTGAAACGTAAAAGACAATTCAGATAAACACGACTATTAGTCAAATATATATAGGTATCGCTGTATATGGGTGACATAGGAGATGGGGTGGTAGCAAAATACGATTAGATCAAGTGTTTGTAGACAAAGGTCAAATTCTACTTAAAATGAAACCGGATGGTTAAGAGTTTGTAAAATGGAGTGAACGATAATCAAAATTCGTCAAATAGTAACAATAACAATAATAGACATAATTACAATCAGTTCATTTGTTTGATCTTAAAATGTGATATTCAAATTCATTCTGTGTACTTTGATTAATAATAATAATAATAATAATAATAATAATAATAATAATAGTAATAATAATAATAATATGGAAATGCACATTCAGAGGGAGAATACATATGCATTAATCCCATAAAATCGTCACATGATTAAGGTGGTGATTGGTTTAGTGGATCTTGCGTCGGCCATGGCAGGAGAAGAGGTTGAACGTACTTCTTCTGTATGCACAGGTCTGGCTTCTTGATTCGTATAGCTATCGCCTCTGCCGTTTTAAGGACTTTTAGTCTAACCGATCTTGGCAGATAACTGTTTACACAAAATATTATTGTGAATGATTGATTTATGCTCGCCACATGACCTGTTTGAATTAGGTGAGCTAGTATTGAACTGTTGATACTTTTGACAACTCCTTTGGTTAACCAAACCGGAAGGTGCTCCCGAGCACGGAGGAGTAAATTCCTTGAGCATCTGCCAATATAACTTGCTCCACAGGAGCAGTTGAACTGATAGATACAAAATGAAGTGGCAACCTTATGTAATTTATCCTTTATTCTCGGTATCACCATGGGGCGGGTAGAAAACACGAGTTGTAGTTTTCCAGCGTTAAAAGTTCTCCGAATGCAGCTGCGTAACCTCAACGTCAGCATTTCGCTGGGCGCGTCCCCTCTATATGCTAGCTTCAGAAAAAGCGGTTTTCTTTCTGCGGTCTGAATCATCTTCCTACTTGTTTTCGAGATGGCATGTTTATTTATAAACTTTATAGGGTAGCCATTCTCCCTCAGGGTTTTATTCAATGCTTCCGTTTCTTCGTCAACCGCGTCAGGAGAGCATATCGTCATTATTCTATAATGCAAAGTTTTTAATAGATTCCTTTTATGTTGTATAGGTACAAAGCTAAGGAAGTTTGTATATTGTCCTGTCCATGTGACTTTCTTGTTCAAGTTTCTTCTTAATGAGTCATCTGTTCTTTTTGTGAGCAGTACATCTAGAAATGCTATTTTGCCATCACTTTCTTCCTCGCATGTGAATTTAATAGCCGGGTGAACCTCGTTAAATTGCCTGAGAATATCAGACCGACTAATATCATGTTTGCAAAGGATGAATGTATCATCTACATAACGGCAGTAGAATGGCAATTTACCAATGAGTTGTGCAAGTGGTCCGTTTTCCAGTTTTGCCAAGAAAAAGTCGGCTAACATGGGACCCAGTGGAGAGCCCATCGCTACTCCATCCACTTGTCTATATATGTCATTATTAAACATGAAATGTACATTCATTGTACACTTTAGTAATAGTTCCTTAAGCGTGTCTATTGGGATGGTGATATCTAGTCCAGTTTCTATGACTTGGTCGCATACATAGTTTATCGTCTCAATTAGTGGAACATTGGTGAATAAGGATGTGACATCCAGAGATAGCATACGTTGGTCTTTGGTGTTCAGTTCCTTGATCATATCTACAAATTGAAATACATCTTTGACGCTGTGTTTAACTATCTTTTTGCAAAGAGGTTTAAGTAGGTGTACTAGCCATTTTGCTACGCTGTGATAAGGCGAATTTTGCATATCTAGGATTGGTCTGACTGGAACGCCAGGTTTATGTACCTTTGGTAAACCATAAAGTCTTGGTGTATGTGTTCCTAATGGTTTAATCGTTTCATATAAGTTTGATGGGATTAGTTGTTGGTCCTTCAGCCTTTTTAGAGATTTTGTCATGTCCTTCTCTATTTTGCTAGTAATATCTTTTTGGTTATCTAGTTTCTGGAATTTTAAATTATCTTTTAAAATATCATTCATTTTTTCAATATAATCATTTTTATTGAGTAAGACTACTCCATTTCCTTTATCAGGTTTGGTAATAATCAAGTTTTCGTTATTAATAAGTTCACTAATGGCATTCCTATGTTTCTTCTTTAAAATGCTATTATAGTTGAATTTAGAATTCTTGTATTGATAGCAGCAGTCCACCAGGCTAGACTTGAAGTGTTCCAATTCTTTTTCGGTAGTTGGAACTAAACCAACTGTCTGGCTATACAGATTTTCAAATTGAACGTCGGTGTCTACGTGATTAATGTGGTTGCGTGTGTCACAAAATTTTAGACCTAACGCTAACACTTCAAGTTGTTCTTTATTTAATTCAATTGTAGAAAAACTATGTACATACCTTTTAGGTTCCAATGGAAATTTGCTTTCGACCGGTTGGTTTTCCAGGCTGCTGAGTAATTTTATACGCTTTTTCTCATCTTTATGTTTGTTGACTTGTGCAACGTAATCCATGAACTGGACCTTAAGGTTTTCTGGTAACTCATCAAGAGCGAATTGCCTGCGAGTAACACCCATTTCGATTTCTTTCATATCCGATTGTAATGAGTCGATGTGGTTTAACGCATACCTCTTTAATGTTTTCCGATTAGGATATACCCCATTACGACGCAGAGATTTATAGAAAAGTTTAGGATAGTGTCCTGATTCGATGCAATAATTTAAGAATTCCAATGTAGCTTTCGTTTCTGTGAAATTTGCGTTATACTTCAGGAACTCGTTGAGTACCTTCAACGCAATGGGTTTATCACACGATTTCAATTGTTTAAAAATTCCCATGTTTATCAAAAACAAAGACGTTTGAACGAAGAATATTCTTTTCGATAAATGCTCATCAGGTTCTACATTTATTAGTTCAAAATTATTAGTCACAAAAATAGCCAGTTCTGAGGCAGGTAAAACATTATTTAGATATCAGGAAGAATTGGTTAATTAGAAGTTTTTTCTCATCGAGTTATTTATAAAATACGAATGTTAATGTTGAAATACTCATTATCATGTAACTTGTGAAACGTAAAAGACAATATGAAACTATAAAAATTTATCATTTCGGTGCTATTTGTATCGTCTACTTCTTGAATTAGAATGGTTAATACTTGTCAAATGATGATGTTGATGTATTACACTACCCAAAAAATCAAAGCTAATGATTGTTTTTAATCACACTAAAAACATTATCTTCTTATTCTAAATTCTAAATGCATTACAGTGCAACGGTGTCCCTTATACAACTTGAACAAAAAAACTGTTTTTAAAATGTAATTATTTACACTAAATAATTATTTCGTAATAACCAATGTTGTGTTGTCTCATTAATAGTTCCAATGGAATTCTATCAGATAGGTTGAAATAAGATCACATATGCAAGCAGCTTAATATTTTGATGCAGTGATAGCGAGAACAAAGTTAACTAACTAATCTATCACATTCTTATTAAATGTCTTATGAAATACTGGTATGTACAGGCTCTCTTTTGCTACTACACAGAAGTCTAAATCTCTTGACACCCATCTACTGGGGATATCTTAATTGCTATGTAGAATATGTGCTCCACCTAGAATTTAAACTTGTGTTACAAAATGTTAGGGTTACAGATTTCATCAATAAGCTAGTAAGAATAAAAATGACATACATATTATATTACTAACTCGTTATTTAAAAAGACTAACAGTGGATCATTATACTTAATGTTATTTATGTAAATGTGATTAGTTTCATTGGTTGAAAGTCTGAATATGTGGATTACTAACTGCCTGAAAGCCCTTCTACCACTTCAGTGCTCGTTTCTAATGTAACAGTGTATTTACCATTAGTCTTAACTTGTTACAAGTAATTCGTAACAGTAAGACCTGTATTGTACAGAAAGAGTACAATTAAAAATACATTATATAGATTACTTATTACAAAGTTGTCTAGTTAAATAGAAAAATATATGAAAAGACATTACAGAAGATTATTACTAAAGAAAATGTGTCTTTTCCTGACTTCCTAGCAGGATGGACTTTTATCCCATTGGAATTAACTTCAGTCCTGTTCTAGGTCCCCAAGGTGTTAGACATACACTGAGTTATAGAAATTACCCAAATGACATTGCATACTCCGAATTTTTATTGCTAATTAGTCAGTGAAGTTCAACATTCGGATAAGACCAAAACATATAACCATGAGATATTTTCTAATTCAATTTAAAACATGAGCATCTGAGTGTAAATACGGTAACCATTTAAAAATGTAGTTGAGCAGAAGACTGCACACTAAAAACCAGTGGCTGTAAACTTCAGAATCAAATTGTTACTACGAACAGATCTAACTTTTGAGACTCACGTGTGTTTACGCAACAGTCAACGATATTACTGTGTCAGTAATAACGAGACTGTAACATTTCATAAAATAAATTCGAGATCTAAACAGTTGGAATAAAGAAAACGTAAAATGCTTAAAATTGATGAAAAATACTTAAGATAGACTCTGACAAACCGTAGCAACTTTGTATCACGTGGTGAGTCATATTTGAATTATATAAGTCCTTTATCTAGTTCTACTTAACATATTTTAAAACCGTTGGTCAGAATTAAGCGAAGCATAACTTTGGTAACTTCTGTGGTGCTAATAAACCATCTCATAATAAAATAAACAATAGTTCCTGTATACCACCTAAAAAATTAAACATATGAAACCTCAGTTACTATGCACAAATACATCAGATGTAATAATAAGTACCGAATAATGATGTGAAAGTTAACGAAAGGAATTAAAAACCAAAAGGATGTAATGGTCGAATTTGGCACTGTAGACATGATTCAAAAATAAATTTGTCTGGTTTGATCTCCAGATGTTGAAAGTGATGATAATATATACAAAGAACACAATAATTGTTGAACATGACGACGGTACTCCACCGGAAAAAGGCACCATTATACCGACTATTTTAACAATACTTGACCCTTAGAAAAGACAATGCGGCTTAAAAAATAAAGATATAATTTATGGCTCTGTGTATTTCACAAGTTATTAATTTCGTTATGATCCTACTAGAATCCACCTGAACTGGGATTCACGTTCTTTCATTTAAATACAGTTGAACAGCTTTAAAATATGTTGTTTATTGTAAAATATAACGAATTGTTTAGTTCTGCTATATTTAATACCATAACCCACTTAACAACAATTAAAAAATAATTTACTACATTACATAGTAATGATATACCAGATTTTAAGGGAACTCCTGACAACATTGGAACTAACAGTTTGGCATAAACTGAGAGTTAAGTAGATGAAAGACATTAAATAAATGATCCTATTTGATGATTTTTAGAAATCAGAAATGATTAAGTTTACATGTTTCGCGTGGATTCTCATTCTAACTTATTAGAAATAATCGAAATCAGAATTATCATGAATCTCTATTATGGTCTTGTGTAAGCATCATGACCATCTGGTGTTCAACTGAACGTAAATCTGATTAGTTCAAATGTACCCATTAAATTACATGACCTTGTTTCAACGAATTCATCCTTAGCTGTACAGTCGTATATATGTCTATATGATAAATAATAGGTCAATGAATAATTGTAAGAATTTGATTAATTGTTATATAAAATCTTTTGACTACTCAAAGTTTTAAATACTCAATCAGCAACTGAATGAGATCTATGAAAAATGAAAATTGTGTAATCAGTAAGATGGTGATACAGAAATTGTAATTATAACTTGACTAGATTGGATAATATGGGGATGAAAACTGAAAAAAAATCTTTGTAATTATAAAATAACAGTGATAAATGTAATAATAATTATAACAATTGATATTATAATATTAGTGAGTATGAATACTAAAATTAGAAGTAGGGGTGAGATATAGTGAAATAAAAAAGTACAAATAAATAAATCAATCAAATAAAGTGAACTCTAAACTAAGGCCATAGTAAAGTAAGCGATCTTATAACAGTTGAGGCTTCAGACTGTGAATAGCTAAAACTTTTGCAAAGTACGATAGGTTCGTAATTTATCATATACATATATACAATTGCACAGCTTGTTTATAAATACGGTGAAAAAATATCCCTTTATTGAATAAATCTGTAAATTTAATTGTAAAATATAGAAAATTTCAAACTGACAAAATGCACTACCGATTGACATACTGAAATTATTCATATAGTAAAATTATTATGTGAAGTTAAAATATTCGCAATAACTGTTTCAGTGTATGGTAGTATGTATAACTAAAATGGTTTTGTGGAAGTTGATTTTATTTTGTATCTATTCGGGCATAGATGTGTCCCAGTGAAAACTAGGAAGAACCAGACATCCATTTTAACTTACTGTGGGACACCTTGACAGTACGCACCTACAAGTCAATAATCAGTACATTAGGGACTTGTTTCAAGACTCTCTTAGAGTCCTAGTGATAAGTTGTAGTAGGTTGGCTTTACACAAGTTTTGCGTGAGACAGTTATTATCGCCAGTAGCATTTAATGATTGTCACGCTTTATCACAAATTGACTGAATCGAGAATCCTACCACCGGACGACGTTCGACCCAAAGGTACCAGTAGTTAGGCATAAACAGTGAGATTTGAACTTTATGGGTTCAACTCCTGGAGAAATACTGACTGAGCACTCTCAATGTGGGGACCTGTATTAGGAACAATTAATCTGTTGAGTGTTCTCTATCTTTTGATGAAAATTAATTGACATCAATCTATGACGAATTCCAACAACAAAGCATAATTATTCTGTTATCCATGTCTTATGAAGACGATTTTAATATGAAACTAGTTTTCATCATATACCAAGGTTAAATAAATTCATTGAAAACCAGTATGCAATATACGCAACTGCTTTAGTTTAGTTTATAATTCTGTGTACATTTATTACTCTATAGTGAATTCAAATAAAAATTATCCAGTGTCTTAAAACAACATGAGTCAGAACTCGATGATCAAGATTACGAATTTCAACCAATTTACAAAATACGACCGTAATTTATTCATATCATTAAAATTTTCAGTATTTCATTTTTGTGTGTCTACTCAATTAAATTTTGTAGTTTATTTGTAGGTGAAGCTATTCCTATTTGTTAAAATTTGATTTATACATAACAATCGTTTACCAGTTTTATCTTGTTTTACTAATGTAAAATTTCAATCTAATGATTTATTCTTTATCATAATGTTTCTACAATTTATGATTGTTTTTATTTTTACAAACATAAATGAAATATAGCTATATGATTTATTTCATGATCTTATATCAAACGCATCCGATGAACAATCAACTAACACTGATAACAATTCTGAAGGTCTTCATAGTCGAGGTAAGCTAAAACAAGAAATTCTCTAATAATTAAAAAAGTTCTTTGAACTAATTTATACTTAATCATTTTATTATAAACTTATTTTTCATTTATGAATAGGTATTGTGGATATTGTTGAGTCTAAACTTGATATCACGAATTAACCTGGGTTGAACAGTTATTAAATGCTAAGCTTTCCAGTAAGATATTACTCAGTAGTGCTCACGCGTTGTTCTCATTAGGAACCAAGCCCAAGACATTTGAGCGTCGCAATAAACACTTAACTCCCCAAACAACTGAACTAGCATCTAAAAGTTAATTTTTCTAACTTCATCCATTGGCGATATTTTGCGCACCTGTACCAAGTAACCCGGTGGATACTTATCACTTACTTGAAATGTTTGAACTCTACTGGTAACATTTATAATTGTCACTCTAAAGGGACTACAAAATCGACGGCTAAGAAGTGTTTGCAAAAATCTATAAACGGAGCTAAACTCTTAACCGTTTAACATGTTTGAAAACATTGATCCAAATCAAGTGGTCAGGAAATCACTAATCTCTCTAAGAATAATTTTTCTGAGCATCTGTTAAAATTAAATTGATTCTGGAAGGCTCTGACATACTTGTTAGCTATCCATTATTGTTCTGCATGAGAATATGTCTCGAAACTGAAATCGACAACTTTACAATGATGATTAGGTGTTATTTACTCAGTCGGTCTGAACAGGTCCCTAAAATATTTACAGACTACAAAGAAACTGGTGAAGGAACCAGAGAAACATCACAATTTATGTCATAAAAAGCAAACTACCAAATGCACTCCGACTGAATAATCTTTCTGCTAAATCGAATAAAATGTGTCCTAATACTTTAGGTCTTACTGATTAACAAGCTGATGAAAGCGATTTAATTCATTTCTTTTCAAAATGAATGATGAGTTTGACTTTTCTTCAAGAATAACGACCTCTTATCCTGAATTCGACGACAAATGTACCTGATTATTGGCTTAACCTAAGGTGAATACTTAGAAGTTAATATAGTTAATCAACATCAGCGATAGTAAATTAAAGAAGTCTGTATATTAAAGCCAACTAATCGTAAAATGTGATGTAAATGAAGAATATTTCATCTGTTTGTTATATTTATTCATGTGACATTAAATAATAAATAACTTTGTATGATGTATAAATTTGTGACTACTATTTTACAACCAATAGCCACAGGTAAACTATTTTAATTCAGTTCAAGTATATGAATAATTTCCTTTTATTATCTTAGATGTAAAGTTTATATTGCTACATATAACTGGTAAGCAATCTTTTGACATAACGTTTTAACTATGCACGTAATCTATTTAAGTTAACCTGCTATCTTGATACACAAATATTCTTCCTCCCTCCCCCACCACCCATTGAACAATCATTGGCTGTCACTTTACTATTACTCCAAATCTACTGGGTGCTTTCGCTTAACAGTGATATGTATTGCATCACTTCATCTTCGTTATATGGTTGTAAATATGTTAATATTATAACTTGATTATTTCATTTTCGTAATGTGTTAAGTAGTTATATAGCATGCTGTTTATAGAATAATTTTAAAAATAACATACTAGACGAACATCGGCTTTGATATGGTTTCAAATCTATGTAATTATTGGAAATTATGGGCACTATAATTGATGGATCTCATTAAAATTCCATAATACTCACATTTTGCCTGTCAAAATGGAAATTATCGATTTCACTGACAATAACAGGATAAGAATGTCTTAAATTTATTTGTATATTCCGGATAACGTTGTTCTGGCTTTAGTTTGATCAGCGTATGACGTTGTATAAAAATACTGAGCAGATTACTTCAGTATAGCATAAATTCATAAATCTGATGAAAGACTGATCTAATTTAGTGATTAATAATATCGACGGAAAGATATGGAAATATTCCTATTATATATACAAATGCGTTGTGCGAATATGGTTGGCCATGTTCAGTAGATCAGTGAATATCACGGTGTCATTTTGAAAGAATAGTATGAGTTCCAGTCTTGATGTGAACACTATAACGGATGTGACAAGTTCATCTAAATGATTAGTCCCAGATAGAATGAAACAGACGTCCTGAATTTCATTTATCAGCCATAATCCAACTATAATAATAATATTATTATATATACATATATTATGTACATATTATTTATACACATTAAAATTAACATATGTGAACAAATGCTTAATAATGACTGATATCTCGTAGAATGCTTACTGATTAATCACTGATTAATTGCTATTGAAAGGTTAAGCCAGTAAACATATTTTAATTTAATGGATAAAGTTCGGTCACCACTAAAGACTAGATGAATATTACAACAATCACTACTCATATATCAATTAATATAACCTAATAAATCATTCCTGCAGGAAGTAAGTAAGTTTCTAGAACTACTGGGTGGTAACTATTGAGCATATAAAACTAGATGACTTGTATTCAAATCCTTAGGTTATTTTCAGTTCCATCACTATTACAGGTACACCTACTTAGTATGAGGTATATTTCATTCAGACTTCCTGTCGACTGCTTCAAATAAGCTAATACATCCAACTCTTGTATTTAAAAGCAGATAACAAACAACAAAATGTTTAAGGAGACTGAGGAAAATGTTAACTTTCATTTCGATGATAAAACAAACAATTTAAGTACTCCTATCAAATTTTATTGGAGTAAAAACAGTCTCTTTAAACGAATAAAATGTATTGGAAGTGAAATATATATAGCCTTCATGTTCTCAATCTTCTTACATTATGAAGTGACACCAGCTCAAATATCTTACCAAATTAGAGAAAACTTAGGATTGGATGCCGATTGAGTTATCCATACATTGACTTATTAGTGAGCATTGACAACTATCGTGATTACTTATTCCTGCTTATTGAAGATTAAATTATATCGATCAAGTTGTGACGTGGTGACTCGTTCAAATGACTCAAAATCTCATACAACGTATTGTTATTTCGCAAGAGAGAGTCATCAAAAAACCCCACATGACCTATGTTTTGTGCTAATTTGCACTTGTCGTCGAAGTTTATATATAATATTGAGAGGACTGATGTTCATTAATGAGTCTGAACTCAGAAGCATCAACCCCGGAAAGATTGTAGATACACCTTGCTATCCATTGCCATCTTGCATGAAGCATATATGTCAGGTGTCCTTCATATTTGTCCACTGCCCACGTTTTTGTATACTTCCGCCATGGATTTACTACTTGAAAAAGTAGTTTCGTCGTCAGCATTTTCTGAAACTGATCTCCTACAAGAAAGTACACTGATTGACCTAAGGAGGGAAATAACATAGTCTTGTTTAAAAAAGACGTTAATAGAACAGTCTTTTGTTAACATTGAGCTACAGTGTGAACATGTTCAAGATGCATTTCTTCCACCCCTTGTTTTAATGCAGATTACCACCTCAGAACTAGTCAGCATTATCATCTGAGCTAAAGATAAGAAATAAAGTAGTAGGGCAGGTCGACCATCTAAGTTATCTTGAAATTCTGATGAGTTGGAGTCCAATAAAATATTAGCAGGGTCTAAGAAGCACGTTCGACCCATGCTAAATTACTTCACCTATGATACAAGCGAGATATTCATCTACCTAATTGAAAAAACAAGTGTAATGAGCAAAAATTTATCCTCTCATTGTATGAATACGGAATACGGCCATTAAGAATGGTCGGCTTTTGTAAGCCATTGCTATTTGATTATCAGTTGAGGTGACCCGGTAAGTACTAATAAGGTTAAACGTAGAGTATTAGAAACAGATGGTAAATTCGTTAATGCGGTTGTGAGTCTTCATCGACTTAGGTGGTTGAGATATGTGTTCCGTATGTCCAACCATCAGCTGAGTCGACACCAAAAGCTGATTGATATCGGAATAGGATGAAAGAAAGCTAGGAATAGTCAAACTCAAACATAAAAATCATGAAGTCACTAACTGGTGGTGTAAGCAATGTTGATATGTGTAGGATGCCTGGTCGGGGTCTGCGCGAGTGCTGTAACCAGTATTTGGAAACTCTATATGACCTGACCTAGAATCAGTCATAGTCGAGCAGGTGCAGTTACTCATTGTCCTCTCTCAAATAGTCAACTCAAGATTATTTCATACCTTTCTTTCAATGAACCAGCTTTTTCTCCCAGGACCATATTCTATATGTTCACTGTTTCTATTATTATTATTATTATCACGGAAGTAACTGCTACTTCTACTAATCTTCTTGTACTGATGAAGTGCAGTAACCCGGAATCATGCACATACATTCCATGTACTGCGTCGTACATGTGTACGCATATTTAATCAGAATTTCGTGCCAACTACCTTAAACTAATAATTATTAGTTATGTCTATTAAATATAGATACGTCTCAGTAACTGAAAGATTTCAATTTTTCTAGAATCATTAACAAACTCCGTTCTATATCCTAATAATGTACGTGTATATGTATAAAGTTAACCTATTGCTTAAAATAGCTTTAGAAAACGATTAAATACATTCAACAACTTCACAGGAATAATACATGAATTGTAATGTAAAGTAACTAAGTTAAATCTATGTTCACAAGTACATACATTCAAATCATTATTTATAGTTTAAAGTCACATGGGAATGTAGTTTTTATTATGCTATATTTTTAACAACCAATAAATTTCATTTTATTATTATTAATTAGACGACGATGAACCATTAGATTTAAATATTTGGAATGGTGATTGGTTACCAGAAATACCATCGAAATATCAAGGAATAAAGTTACATTTCCCATTAGATATGCAACAAGTTGCTGCAATGATGGAGTCATTCGTTCATGGACAAGTGAGTGCTTTGTGCTGTAATATGGAAAAAATGAAAAGAGTAACTATTCATAAAGTTTAATTACAAAATTTAAATAATACTGGAGTAACATTTTCGTAATTACAGAGAATATGTTTAATCCCCTTCTCAAGCATATATTTTGCAATGGTTTTCCCACTACTTTGAATTTTACTTAATTGTTATTCTTATCTGATTGCTTCGTTAACATATTTCTTATCTTTGTCAAGCGACCAATTATCCTACATATTTCTGTCTTATTGTACCCCATTATCTATTACGTAACTTCCATTTGAAAATTGAAATCTGTTAATAACTCAATACTAATCCATTATGTATTAGACCGCATCGGGTTAAATAATTACATACACGAGTTGACAGCATTACTAAACAATGCATCATTTTATTAATTGGACCTTAAAGGTAATATTAACTAACGTGTAATTCAGATATTAGTCAATGGTAAATAGAGATAAACTTTCACGAAATTATATTGTCCAAAGTTTTAGTGCCTTTTCTCTTCGTATTCCTAAACATGACTTATAGTTCCGATAAACAAACGTGAAAAAGTGACCCAGAAACAACTGACCAATAATATTAAGGTACAGAGAAGTGACTGCTTTCCATGTGACAACTGATTACATTATAAGATATATAGTGCTTTTGGGGAATTATTACACTTTAAATACTAATAGAGAGACGGAAAATGTAAAAGCTGTATCATAATGCACAGATTTAATTTTAAACAACTCGTAACTATATCCTCACTCTCTAACGTACTCCTAACCTCAAACGTAAACTAATTCTAACCATAAGTCATAACTCACTCCTATAACTTAATGCATCATCAAGAACCTTAATCTTCGAAGTGCAAACTTGGAGCAGTAAATAGACGATTCTATTCTTATAGATTTCTTATTCCAGCAATTACTACAACTAATTATCATACCATCTCTAAATTTTTGGCACATGTTAAATAACCATTTCACTGCCTACAATCCCAAACAAATGTTCTGTGTAATAATACCACAACCTTCAAAAACATAACGTACCCCATAGTTCTTTTAGGATTAAAATTGCACATCCTTCTTACAACTATGCGCAACGACCTCACCTGCATTTGATGAAAACATTAACGTTCGTTTGTTGGAAATATAAGTCATGTTAACCTTCGTATTTGGTGGAAATAAGTATGTATGGTTTCTATTTTATTTCCAGAAAATTTAAATCTATGTATTTACTTATTTGTCAGTAAGCTGTGGAGGCTTATGTGACGTATGATTTTCTACGGCTATTTGTTACTTTTTGGGAAGATAGTTAATTGTCAATCCTGATATCACGAATTTATCTGTATCAGACCACTATTGATCACCTAGAAACACTGGACAGATGTTTCGTCCTAGTATGGGACTACTCAGCAGTGCGCACCCACGACCCTCTGGCTTCGCGGCGAACGCTTTGTCATTGGACCACTGAGCCGACTTCTAACGGTTGATATTTCTAACTCAGTCGATTCGTAATACGTTTGCGCGACCTCAACCATTGTTACTCAACTTTGATTGAGAATAATCAAAGCCATGGAAGTATCTCATATATTTTAGTATTTCTATTTCGCGTTTAAATGTTGAATTTTAATTCTAGTTTATTTCCTTATAATAATTTAACAGGGAGCCCTATTTTAGTTACATATTAAAGTGATAAATGATGTAGTATCTGATTCATTCAGCTAGTGATCTAGTGTGAAGTTTCAGAATGCCGAGTTTCCTGGGAACCATTCCAACTAAATGTTTCCTAGTTTTCCTTGAAACTTGATTAAGATCAATTTGTGATGAGTACAAATAACATATTTATATGTTTAAAATAATTTAACATTGATTAGACATACAAACTAATTTAGATATTATGATCTCCAAAAGATTACCGGTTTTACACTAAAGCTTATACAGCTATCAAGATTGCCCAGTTTGCAGTTAATTCGATCTACCATATAAATGTTACATCATACATAAGTTGGTAAGGAAATTTTAGAATAAATATTTGTAGTACTAAAATGTGTAATAACAGCATATATGCCCATGATTTAAAACTGAAAAAATGAATTTGAAATGGTTTTATTTTGTCAACAAAAATATAAAAAAATCTTTCTAATGAATGTTCAGTTCAGATTTTTAAC
This sequence comes from Schistosoma japonicum, assembly GCA_025215515.1. Lineage (NCBI taxonomy): Eukaryota > Metazoa > Platyhelminthes > Trematoda > Strigeidida > Schistosomatidae > Schistosoma > Schistosoma japonicum. The sequence continues at coordinate 39,542,875 of CM046062.1, read as the reverse complement.
TGTAGATCGATTTTACTCATACGACCGTAAAAAAGCCAGTAAACACTGAATGAAAACATATTTCATCTCATTATATTGCTATTTAGATGTGTAAACTCAAATTCCTACCATAAATTCAAACTGTCAGCATCAATTATATCATCACATCTTTAACCTACAAATCGTCGAAGTAATATTCAGTAGTTGAAATTTGTATGTTTGCCTTTATACTTAGTATTATATTTCTGATGAAGTGAATAGAAATCGTTTCTCAATCAGCACAGTTTACACACATTTTTGTTTCATTTCTGGTTAATTGATTGTCGAAATAACCACTTAGGTATATAAAAGTATATTCTTGAAAACGTAGTAAATGGCAAACGAAACAGGTTATTTTAAATTTCAGACGCATGCCACAAACTTCACTAAGATAAGCAAGCAAATTAGTTGAGTGCTTACATTCAAGAATTACTAACTACTATCATCATCGCCTTTTATAATCATACTGTAACATGTTTTGTTCTCGTAATGAAATGGAAATAAAGCTAATAAATCCTAACAAATTCTTGACTTTAGAAGAGATTCTCCCATATTCGAATATCAATAAGCCTGCCAAGATCGTGTAATTTTAAGATGATACAGAAAATCCTTTACTCCTATCAATGCATACTGAGAATTATGAGCATGTATTTAATTAAGAAAGTGTTTGGATTTAGGTTAGAAAAAAGTTCAAAGAAGATAAAGAAATTTTCAGAATCTTAACACTCAGATTAGTCAGAGATGAATAAACATAATGAAATAAGCCCAATTATTCAGTTGAATACGAAACAGTAAACAATTATAAGTCTACAAATTAGATCGAATAAAAAGTAGATCAAAATAAATATACAAAAAAAAAATGACAGAATAAGTATTAATACTAACAAATCAAATTCACTGTTAAAAAAACAACAAGTTACTATTCACTTATTAAGAAAATATCATAAGTCATTACTATCAGAAGTTGATATCAATTAAATCTCTTTAAGAATAATGCCACTTACTTACTTACTTGCGCCTGTTACCCCTCTCGGAGGAGCATAGGCCGCTCACCAATATTCTCCATTCAACTCTGTCCTGAGCAATCCTTTCCAGCTATCTCCATTTACTGTTCATCCTTTTTATGTCTGCTTCCAGTTCTCGACGCAGGGTGTTCTTTGGCCTTCTTCTTTTCCGTTTTTCAACAGGATTCCAAGTTAGTGCTTGTCGCGTGATACAGTCTGATGATTTGCACAATGTATGTCCTATCCATTTCCAACGTCGTTTTCCTGATTTCCTCTTCAGCTAGGAAGTTGGTTTGTTCTCTTCCAAAGTAGGCTGTTGCTTTTGAAAGCCGAAAGAATAATACCTAACCTCTAGAAAACTAAATCATCCAATTTAATGAACTTAATTTAAACAAATATAAGAAATGATTTTGATATTCATTTAAGATTAATTAATGGTTTTACACAACATACGATTTATAATAATAATAATAATAATGTCTATGAGTAGGAAAAGTGACATGAACTTTTTTTTAATTTTTCAACACTATAACAATATTCATATTCATAATCATAAATAGAAGTAAAAAAAATGAAAAGAATAAATTTTTTAATATAATAAATAATAAAATATTCTAGTTTTATTTTTATTTCATAATAATTGAAAGACATTTTCTAGGAATTTGTATATTCATTGAAAGTAAAGAAGAAAGAAGAAGTAGAACATAACTATTTAAACTAACTAGGCGTGATCCTAATACGATATGATCTGAACTATTCATTACATAGAAATACTTCCTTTTTTACTTATTTATTTATTTTGAAAAAAAAAGTTGTTTATTTATTTGAATATGTAAATAATAGAGAAATAAAAGATGGCGTGTGTATTAAAACGAAGTTAACTTGATCTTGCCTATCATTAATGAATTGAATGTATTACATAAAAAATGGGCATAAATCAATAATTAGGTATTATTATTATCATTATTTTATTGCTTCAATCATTTTTTTATTTATTCTGTGTACTTATTTCAGGCAAACAAATTATAATTATTGGAGTAAATTAATTATTAATTAAAGTCAATTAAATGCTATTACTATTCTGGTAATTAATACATTCCTCATTGAAGTGAAATTTTTAGTGATAGTTAAACAATATTGATATTAACTCATTGATATCGGTATGCTTGAAATCTACTGATGACACTTTTTCCACTAAGAACTCAGTGCTTCTTGATTCCAAGTTATACTTAATTACAGTTTATTTGTGATGTAAATTATGTAATTCAAATGCAAAATTGATTTTATTTAGAATGTTTAAGATATATATAGGTATGCATGTTTAGGATGTTACTCAGTATAATCATCGTTTGTTGAGAATATGTTTTGAATCAATACGTTAAAACCAAGCTGACTGTTGCACATTACAATCGGGATTTCGTTGAGACACGGATATCATACCTATGTCACAAGTGGTTGAAGTTAGCAAAAGCCAAAGTATATTTTCGAATCCTAGTCGAAATTTGTCAAACACCGACCAATTAGGGTTGATAAGACTTCTAAAATAATTGATATGGTCATTGCACTCAACAACTTTACTCCGTATAACCAATGTAAGGTTAGGGTGTATATCAGTCTTGAAGTAACATATTTCATTCAGAGGTAGAGAAACACATCCTGAAAAACATTGAAAATTAAAATAACTATGACAGAAATGTATCAGTGTAGAAATGTGCATGAAATGAATAAAGATTTCAAAGTAAAATTGTTGAACTTCTACTTAGTATAATAGTGTTTTAATACAAGGTAATAAAATAAATCATAAAAACCCTTTTTTATTATTATTGCTGCATAACTTCGTGAAAATCATGAATAAGACCTTAATTTACATAGCGTCACTTGGTAGTTTATTTACAGTTTAAGATTTTGTTTTGGAAGCAACAACAAAAGAAAACAGATTATATCGTATCTTAATCAATTTCTTCTTGACTACCAGATATTTCAGAGAAGATCAATCCATTTTCTTCTGTTACTAAATCATCCCCTTTTTATGTCTACACATAGACAACCTGTAATCATAATGAAAAGAGATTATTTGAGTTATTTAAAATTAAGTGATAATAACCAAAAATCAGTAGATCTTTTATTTTTTCTTATAATTAGTATTTTGTGTACTCAGTATGTTTACGTTGAGATTAATGATTTCAGTTTTAGTTTAAAATGTATGATATAATTAGTAATTTCCTCTGAACTGAAGGCGTTTGGTGATCTACATTCTCTTGCTGATAGATTTAAGCTCACAGTTACAATTTTAAATGAGTATTTGGCGATAAAAATTTAGTGCCTTAGAATGAAGATATCAACTGTCTGACAATCGTAAGATAGTTTAAATTAAAGAATGATGTCAGTTGGGAAAACTCGTAATTTCAAGAAGTAGTAAATAATTTTTTTATTCTGGTGAAAGATTTCGCAAAACTTATTCAGAAGGGATTTCACATGTGAAATAGATACAAGATCTCTAGATCTTATAGGTGACTATGATATTTATAATTCAGTGCCAGAATTCTAACGTCATTGACGAATCACTGTAGCATCTGCTATTACACCCTAAATCTATGCTTCAATTTATCTATAAATAATATGCATTTTCCGATTGTCATTCATTAACTAAACTCATTTTTCTATACATTTTTCAGCGACTTCATGCAAGGTATGTGTTTCAAATTCTATGCGAATCCAGACAGTGTATCATGTCACGTCCAAACATTCAGTTAGCATCAACTTCGATTTCTCGACAAATTACAGTGGTTGGTGATTTACACGGACAATATAGTGACCTTCAGATTATTTTATATAAAGTTAGTAATATACATGATGTTTTTTGACCTGTGCTTCAAGAGATATTAGTTTATTAGAGGTAGATTGTAATTATAAGGAGAGTGCCAGAACCCAGTCATCTGCATGTCTCTCCATCCGACCTCAGTTCATTACTGTTATTTACTGATCGGCTGGGTCCGTTTAACAGCTTACTTCGACAATGACAGTGACATTTTCGTTTAGTAGTTTCAGTTTTCTTGTCATTGGTGTTAAGAGCCGAGATTGATCAGTTTCTACTTTATTAGCTAAACTTTTGGTTGTTAGATAAAGTATAACAGTCAGTAAAGGTTTTGTAGACTTGAACTGTATCATAGAGCATTAGAATCGGCACTTTGACAAATTCTAGACCTTGCTAAAATTTACATACAACATGATCCTTTTATTAATTTGAATAACATAACAATTAAAAGAGCTGCAATACAAAATGAATTCGTTAAATTTTGTCGTCCACCTCATCAGCTGTGAATGGCTTGAAATTACAACTAGTAATGCTGTTATTATTTTAAATAACGTTTAACATAACTTGAAAAAATCAGTGAAATTACGCTTAAAACGGAACAGAAAATCATGAAGACTGGAAGATAACATCAACGCTTTAAAAGTTGCAACACAAAATGTTATCAAATTTGTATGAAATCTTTTGTCTTCGTGTTCTTAATAGAATATGAATAATATACATTTCTGTTTTAAATAGTTTTAAATCTAATCACTATATCTTGTAAAATTCATTCCGCTCTTATTTTAAGGTTGCCCTGAGTGAACAAATAGGTGGTTTGCCTGAATCCATTATTCAGAAGTCTTTTTTTGGGAATAATTCGGAACACCACAATAGGATTCATTTAGTTCTGGAAAACTGTAATTAGTTGTTATAAAATTTAGTATGGAGTACGTGACCAACGAGACAAAAAGCATTACAAAACTGAAGTTTTCTAAACTAAATAATCTTATAGTTTATTAAATTGGCTACATCACGCAAACTAAAAGCTACTTTTTGATCTGATTTATTTATTTACAATGACGCAATGATTTCGTGAATATTTATTACACAGAGTAATTGAAACTCTAATTAGGTTTGAGTGAGACATGTTTAGGCAATTGCTATATTATTAATCATTATTGAGGACAATCATGAATTTGAAGTATCACATCACGAGCTAACCTTAATACTATGAATTCAAAGAAAGAATTTGAGTTATTAAACGACTATGTGCAATTATTCATGTACATCTACTTGTCTGATCTCATTGTTACACTGTTTTAGTGTGCTGGGTCAATGTGACCTCGCCCATTTTCACTTCTTAAACCACTTCATATTTAAATCATAGTTCGACAAAATAGGCATACTTCCCCCCATGGACTAATTATGAGATTGTCATTACCACTACTTACAAGTAGAGTGTTCTGATTGCTTTATTGCCATTGTAATTAATGCGAAAGCCTTGAAAGTGCAATTATGAACAGCGAATAAATAATTATATTGACATCACTGGGAGGATTGGTTGATGAACAAGATTACGACACTTAGGTAGTTGCTAAAAACTAGAAAGATGTGAAAATCTACATTCTACCAAGTGATAACAGTCATGTGCTTACTAGTGATAGACTTTAGGACACAGTCCTAAAGATCAAATAAAAAGCCATCACGAATGTAGTTCAAGCCAGTCTAGTGTAAGACAGTTACCCCTAATGATGATAGATAAAATCATGCAATATATTATCTGTTCGTTTAAATTGAAAATCTAGATCATTTGGTACTAACTTAGTGATCTGAAGATTAAACGCTGGCCGCCAAGCCCGATGGTTTAGGTTTGATAGCGGGTCGGATCTCAGATTAGCACTATTACTTTATACATTACATAATATATCAGCTCTATACCTAATAGACAGCATTTTGAGGTATGTTTTCATTACTATAAATTGTAAAAAAATCGTTAGCCAACAGGGATTATCTAAATATAAGTACGATATTTAAACTATTTCTGAATCATTTTATTGAAACATTTGAATAATAAACATTTTTGAAAATAGAATGAAATTTCCAACAATACGCACTAACCTAAAAGCTTAATAGAAACTCCTCGAATAATTGGTAAATTAGTTACATATTAAATAAATAATGAATGAGTTTACCAACTTCAAAGAAAATGTGATTACACACTGGTGATAAAAATCTCGACTGTTTCAACGCTGTGGCATTTTTTAGATGAATAGTGACTACAATCGTATTCTCTAACCATCTTGTAATGGCTACTTCTACTTAGTGAAACAAGTCACTCAGTAGGTCTAATAAATACGTAAAATTACGTCATGAAAACTTTATAATTTGCACAACTTGAGTTTCAACGATCTTATTAATATCAAAATATTTCTCGAATTTGGAAATATATTGTTGAATCTCTAATATTCATTATAGTCCATGTAATCACTCATAAGTCAGATCCTTTAACTACATTTTGTTCAGATTTTGTTAAAATCATATTCACAGACTGTTTCAGTAAGTTCATTTGATTGGCATCCCTCCGTATGAATAGTGTTATGTATTGTGAAAATACACAGTGCCCTTGATGATTCGCTAGTCACTGTACGGACACGTCTGCCCGGCGACTATTAGTCCTCGAGCCGGAATAGAGCGAAACAACGATTGATGAACCAAACAGAGAGAAACAGATTGGATCCGATCGAATTGTATTTCAACCATGCCTTTATATATGCATAAAATCAGACCACATAGCAAACCAATTAGAAGTCTAACATTTATACAGAACTAAGGAAATAGTGATAGTGAATAGGGACAAAGTGTACACAACTAATTAACTGTAGTCCATAATAATAGATAATATAATAACAGCAAATATGCTAAACGGGAGGATAGGGTAAGAGGAATGTATCAATGATAGAAATGTTATGTTTACACAACTGACGATCAGAATAAATGAATTAGTTCTCGAAAACACAGTTCTGGAAATTTTTCACTCTTCTTAAATTGTCCGACTTAACAAATAGTGAAACAGTGAACAGAACATTAAAGTAACCACAAACTTTAGTTCCTTTAATCAACAGCTATCTTGGACTGACAGCATTACTATAATTTTCGCTATTTTGTAGAGAAGCATATTCACACTAAAATAACAATTTCCTTTACTCTGTTGTCATAACAAACAAACGTTAACATTTCATCAGTCTACAGGAAGTTTTTCTTAGGTTCACGCCTTCATTGGCTACCCAATATACTTGTCCAGAGAAACACGAAGCTGCTTGGAATATACTTACAGGATCGCATCCATATTACAACTAAAAGTAACTTTGTACAGTTGAGGTTCGATGACATGTAATCTAAAAAATAATCGTTAAACATGTTGTATTTGTGTGTAAATAATTTTTATCTTATATGTGATGCTCATGTGCATCAATGTTTCATCCATGTTATTTTAGAATGGAATGCCAGATGTTACAAATCCGTATATATTCAATGGTGATTTTGTAGATAGAGGGAGAAAATCCATAGAAACACTGTTGACTATTTTATGCCTTCTACTCGTTCGACCTACTTCAGTATATGTCAATAGAGGTAACCATGAAGATCTTTATGTGAATTGTCAGTAAGTTGAAAAGTGATTGGTAATTACTTTTACATGACATGGAATTAAATATGCAACGGTATGATTGTCAGATTGCTTGTATCATGAACTGACTCTAGTTAAAAATAATGAATAAAAACTAAAATACATTGATCAGCTAGTTGTAGTCTTATGGAATTCCTTATGAGTATGTAATTGTAATTTCACTAAAAATCAAAACCATGATGTTTTGACTTGTTAATCACTCACTACCTTAGGACCTCTCTATTAAGATCATACGGATTACATCTCTCACTTCAGTTACTTTTAAGTTGTGTTTTGCTCTAATTTATACACCCACTGTGCTTGATTCCTAATGAGGTATTTGATGTGTCCTGTTATCGAATCCAATACCCTAAATAAACATTTGCCCAATATTTTTTGGTATCTAAGGTCTACTCATAATGTAAACTATTTTCAGTTTAAAAAATGTCCTCCTGTTACAATAAGTGTGTTTGTCAATGAGTCGTATATGTTACAGTCAAAGTATATAAGTGGAGAATTGGTAAATTAAAATGTAATAAGATTATTTGACTAAATGACTAGAATGCAACTGGTTCTTCCCTCAACAAGCTATCTTATAACTTGACAAATCTTCATACAATTAAGATGTATTTATTAGTCACAATCCAACCCAAAAAAATGCTTGATGCATCTTTGCTTGAAACATTAAACTTGTTGTCCATTTCGCATCCCAGTTTAATTTTCATTCAGTGATGATTATACTAGTTTTTAGTTACATTAATATCATTAATAGCATCATGTACACATTCTATTTATTAAACGCAAGCTGAGGCATACCATTATAATTTTCAGTTATTGAGTGTTAACCCAGTAATCTCAGAGCTGATACTCTTGCAGTGTACTTTGAATGTTCTGGGGTTGACCATCAGTGAGGAGGGGGGGTGATAGAGTACGAAGTTTTTCACAGAAACATAAGAAATTCCTATTGTCTCATTATTTTGAGTGGTTGTCTAACTCAGGTCAGTTCTTATATCAAATTTAGATTGTACAATCTCCACTATACGTAATCAAAGCTAGTTGACAGATTAAATTTATTATGTAAAATATTCCCGTTGTTTTGTAATTTTACTTTCCAAACATCATATAAACTGTGAATTTGTAGTTGGTTAGTGAAAACATGATGATTGAAGTTTTTTCAAGTTCGAAATTGTTTTAGATACTTTGACGCACATTGCTATTTGGCGTTAGATAAGTTGAAATACTGATAAGGGTGACCAAACTATACGTGACATCAATATTTGAAGTTGGTGATTGTTAATTCAAAGCATGTAGGTAGATCTGAACCATCTGAGTGAAACCTGCACAATAATCTTGATCAGCATACAAAAATTATAGCTGTGACTCGAAATTTGTTCCAGTTCCATTCCGATATAGTGGAATTAAACGCTTCTACAATTTATAATTTAAATATGTTTGCATCTTCCCGATGATGTTGCCGGAAGTCAGATTTGATCAATTTTAGTTGTTATATGTTTGTCCTGAGGGGATTGTCTCGATTCAGTATTAATTTGTATGTTTGATCAAAGTTAGACTATGGCTAGAAAGTAAAATCCAAGAAACAATGTTCGTCCTATTTGGGACATGCCGGCTGGATGTACCTTTCACACTCCAGTGTAAATGCTGACACAAGAACTGATAGTTAATTCATACTCGTCAGACGTCACCACGTTATACATTGATCTAACAAGTTCAAACAGCCGCATAATGTTAAATGTATAGTTTTGTTGTAATTACATATGTACACCTCTGTCGCATAGCTGTCTGAACTTGATAGATCATCGAGAAGCATCATGATGCTTGCCAAGAATGGATTAGGCTTTAATTCTACTGTGAACATTAACATTAGTATGTGGCAGGTACATCCAGCTGAAAAGTCTTAAGTGGGATGAAAAGTGCATTATGGATTCCATTTAATACGCTGCACTCCAACGTTAACTTCATACACTTAATTGCCTAGATCTATTTATCATTTCTTAACCTAGTATTCTTCAAATATCTGACCATTTGTTTACGTTTACCGCAACTACGTTTACTTCTACTACTTTAATATTCATTTTAATATGTTGATGTGATGTAACAACTTTGGCTGAAATACAGTTGTCGTAGGCCACACGTTAATTACATTAATTGTGACTTAATGAATTCGACTGAATAGTATTTTTGTATAAACAACCGATTAATACCAGAACTGATTGATTTTGTAATTATTACTTACGTAACTATAACGTCGTTAAATATGTACAATTTCTTTGCTAGATATGGATTTGTTAAAGAAATTCAAAAGAAATATAAAGTAAGTAAATATAAAAGCAAAAAATACTTTACCATGTTTGTCTTATTATTATTACTGAAGTTTTTTCCTATGAAATTATTATTCCATAAAATATCCTCTAGTTAGCTACCTAAAAGTGAAAGTAAAACTTCATATTCTTATTCTATTGTTTCCTTACTGCAGCGAATAATAATAATCATAATGATGTTTAAACATCTAAATGAATATTGCTTCAGTATGCACTACACATATATCGGTCGGATGAGATATTCTTTTCAACTGGTCTACCACCTTTACCTTCATCTTTATTCTTCCCTCTTTAGCCTTTATTTTAATGGTTTGAAATCAATATAGTAAAAATACCTGGAAGATATTCATGATCAATAACAAGAAATCTATGCAAGTCTTCTGTCTTGATCGACTAAGTTCCAAGATTTTTACTTGACACATAGTGACATTCTGCTCATTGTACATACCTTGTCGGTAATATTCCTTACATAGTTCAATTCGGTAAAATCTCAATCAGCTTTTGAAACTATAGGGATATATATATGAATGTTACAGTGATTCGACTTTTTCTCGTAGCGTTAACTACTTATTCAATATGTTATATTTTATATTCAGTTTAAAGAAATCATTTGATCATCAGTAGGAGGATATGTGTTGCATTTTGCGCACTGTTTGTGTATTGCTTTGGTCCCCATAGGTGGATCATGACTGAGCACCATGAAAAACCAAGTGTAACTAGTAAACATCCATCACCTCACCACTAATCGAACGGAGGACCTTTCAGTCACGCTGCTTACTCTTAACTACTGACATCACCAGGGCGTATGGTGCCTAATAGTAAGATTTAAACTCTAATCAATTTGTGATATAGTACGACGATTATCTCGACTGAATTGAGGCACTTATTATCAATGGCACTGAATGGTCGTTGTGCTGTATTACAGATTAACTAAAGTGGAAGTCCTTTCATTGAACTTAAAAATACTAGTTGTCAGGCGTTCGTCATATGATGTGAATGCCGTGTGATGTAGATTTTGTGCTCACTGTCACCTAGGAGTCCCATGACTCAGCCGACGGTCCAGCGCTTCCTAGTTTTCAGCAGTACCCAATACATAGCCATTTGTGAATATTGCGAACAATAAACTAAAACCAATCTTCTCAAAAGTATGTCGACTTGTTTGTTTTTCTGTCGTATGTATTGAGTACTCCTGTCTTAGGGTACAGTAATATATATACATATATTTTCCTTCTTCTGGCTTAGTCATCAGCTAATATGCTAGTGAAATGCTTTTCCGAATTTTATCGGTACCTTCCATTGGCTACATTAATTGACGATAAAATCTTCGTTTGTCATGGTGGTATATCAGATGAAACTGATTTGAATACCCTTGGAAATTTGAACAGATTTTCAGTAAGTTTTCGGCAATTATTTATTGCAAAAATATATTCTATTTAAGGTTTTTACAAATCCATATTTTTCACAAATATTGTGTTTATTTATGAATTATTTAGGTTAAAACTTAACCACTAAGTTATTTTTACCTTGACTGACCTATAGATCTGAGATATTCACATCGACCGTAACGGTAGCTTACACAGTCTGTAAAGCGTGGTGACCAGCCGCAGTCTCATTGAGATCTCCTGACATTATTCATGCGTATACACCTTACTGACATGTGTCGCTTAATACAAAACATAGATCTAGGGGCTCGTGTTGTTACACACTACTTATCACCGAACAATGGAACACCTGATTATGAATCACGTAGAATGGTAGTCACATTGAAACTTGATCGACAGAATTCTGTTTGTTCTAACAGACTGGATGAATCTGATATTGATTAGCGTTCAACAATCAACCAATGCACATATTGAACTGTTGTGTATTAAAAATACTACCACGAATTTATTCACTCATAAATGGGATATTAATGAATGCCAGTAGCAACTAATTCAGTCCGTCATAAACATATTAGTACCTAGGGAGATTTCGCCTAGTTTAGGAGGAGGGTTCGTCCCGATGTTTGTCACGTTAACTTTAGTTGTTTAAAACAATGAGTAACGTGGTATTTTCAAGAGATGATGTGTCAAAATCGTAACCAACTCATTGGAGCCAATGTTTCAATACTAGAACATTTAACGAGTCATTATCTCTGCTACAACAAAACACCTTTGATTAGACTTCAAGATGTATCAAATATTTTTGCTATTGAAATCGATGAGTGAACACAAAGTAGGTGAACACGCTCGAAAGTTAGATATTCTAATAACAAAAAATTCTAATTATAATAATTCAAAAACAAGGAGTAATAAACAATCTAAACAACTGTTTAAATGAAGAAAAACCTGAGAAATGAACACATTAATAGTATATTTAAGTAGGATTGTGACTGGGAAGTGGAATCCAGGACACGCGTTTCGTCCTATTTGGGACTCATCAGCTGGATGTACCTGCATCCCAATGTTGATGTTCACACTGTGATTTGAACTCAGTGAATTACATTAATAGTATGTTATAACATGTCAACTTATAAATAAGTTAAATTCAACTTAATGTGTCATTCTTAACGTTGGTTTTCTCTTTCTCTTTTCTATTCATTGGTTTTATCATTTAATAAAAATTATAACAATAAAGTATCTTACACTCTTGAAACCCGTGGATGATCAAATTTCAAATAGTGACAGTAAAAAACAGGTGAGATGGATAAAAATTAATTCACTTATGACTGATACATTTTTCTTAATGTTGATGAACAAAAGACTTTTATCTGCGATGTAATGATTCGGGTGTACCCGCTGTTAAGTGCACTTAGTTATTCTCTATTATGATAGTAACAAGCTTCATTAAAATTGCATTGTAACTGTTAATAAAATCTTATTAGTGCATATGAATATCAACATTGTTGGGGATACCAGTACGTTATGAGACCAGTCTTCTGAATTCCAGTGATAGCTACGTTTCAGCTCTAATGAAACTAAATGTCCGTCAGATCAACTAAAGCAGAAAGTTTTGAAATTATTAAAGAAGTGAAGTTTGGATGAATCGCAATTCAACACGAAATATGTACGAATTAAAAAAAATATTTTCAATTATTTCTGCATGAAATATTTCTGCTTCTTTAATTTTTAATACTGTAAAATATCAGTACCGTATGCTTATCACATTGTGATTCGAATTCTATGTATGAGAACAGAAAGAGTTGGTCTAAGTGTAAATTGCATGATATTTCTAACCCGTATCAAATTTCTCTGTGTCTATACTTAGCAAACTTGAACAGGGAGCACATGTAGAACTGAAAAATTAACAAAGAAGCAAAAAATTGTTATAATAAAACCACATAAAAGTTTTAGGATTGTTGTGATAACTTTGAAAGGTAATGTTTATAAAATGCTCTAGATTCGAAACGATGAATCAGCACTAGAAGTCGATATATCCAAGAAAGAATCTATTGTGATTAAAGTAATCAGAACTAACAAGTACTTCAAAGAACTTATCATGAGGGAATTTACTGACTATCTGACTTACAACAAACTCAATACAAAAGAATGTCAACTACTTTCAATGTATAGTGTTACTAAGTTTCATTATCATCCTTACAAAAATACGTAGCTTTTCTTTCTATTAAACATTAAATATAAATTAGTAAGGCACTTATGATAAGTTTCTTTTGCTTCTTATTTCAAAGTTAAAATTCATTTTATGTCCACACACATTAACCTTACTAAAATAATCGTCCTTGATCTATAAAGTTGTGTATGAATTGGTTATATTTTTGATAACTTCTTAGTGAAACAATCATATCATCAACCTATAAATGACACATGTAACATCATGGTGTCCCGTAAATAATTTAAAGCACTGTCGTCTTACTGCAAACCACAGTAATAAGGCATTTTGTGTTTCTAAGACTGTATGTGTAAATATTAACACTTGAATTCAAATCAGTGACTCAACACCATCATGTTAATTTCGAAAACTTATGGTCATAAGCACGATAACAAGAAAGATTACTGGCGTATTTTGAGGTGTAGTTGGAAACCGACATAAAAGAGTCATAGAGTATCTCATAATTTTTAATGGTTTACAAACTTAAGATAATTGAAAAAAGATAATTTAAAGACCTTTTAGAATAGCTCTCTCTTGATCAAATGTTTTAGACTGAAATCAAAAAATCAATTTTTATTCCTACTCTTTTATGTACTTATTCACCTCTTCTGTTTCTCACCAAGTGCTGTTACCTTACATCGAAAATTTGACTACCAGAAAACGGATTATGTGTAGCGGTATTTTGTAATGAATAGTTTTAAATAAACAGCATCTTTATAAAATTAATAATGAAGGTAATTAGAGATTGCTTTAGTTGCGCTTTATATGGTATGCAAAGCAGTTTCAATCAAAGCCATCTTCATCTTTTCTCATTTATATTTCTAGAGTCCATGAAGTAGAGTAAATGTATGCTCGTACCGCACACTTGAATGTTAACGTTTGCAGGTTTTGAACTATACTGTATGCTGACAAAGATGATAAAACGCGAGTTTTATTCAACATTTACATTTACTAGCGTCATCCTAATTCAACTGATGATGACGAGATCCTAAATTAGCTTTCTACTGTGTTCATAATAATCATTATTTTGTCTCTTCTATGTGACTAATGTCCGATAGGTCAACATTCTCATTCAAATTATATAGCTAATCAAGAATTCCTTTTAATTATTTTAAACTCATTCGTTTACAATGTGGTTTCTGTTTTAATTCTTCACAAAATTTTTTAAGGTTTGTAATGTATATTTTCATATGAACTAAGAAAAGTTATGAGGTTGTGGAATGATTCAAACATATTACACAGTTCAAAATGTGAATGGACAGATGATTCCATCAGGTAGAAGGAATCTGTCACAAAGTTTAATGGACTGTTTTCCTTTAGAATTGAAGCACTGTTTACTAGCTTTATAACAACGCTATTTTTAAAAAGACAATAGAACGAAGAAATATTTCTTTTCATTTAGTTTTTCACCAAGGGTCGACAATTAAATATATATGTTTTGTAATAAAATCGATACTAATCAAGGTGATGGGGTGTTAGGTGCTTGAAAAAAATCATGAAAGTAATCCACGAGCACGCAGATAAATTGGGAATATGATCAGATAAATCTTTCATAGAATTTACAAATATCATCGTGCCTGTGTGAGCAATGGATAGATAAAGGCGATTAATAGATCCATTCTTGATTATCAGGTGAATGCTAAATAAAAAGCGAGCATAAGCCTAGATCTCTGAATAGATCACTGTATCCCACTTAATTTGATTTGCATGCATGTATGTTACATATTGAATAGGTAATCGGTATTCATTTTAACGAATCTAACTTAAGGATCCAAAGGAAATGCATTCAACCTCTTTCATTACGTTGGCCATCATCATGGCTGACAACAGTTGGGGTCATAAATGTCTAATTATTTCTACTTTCTTTATTGCTATACTTCAAAATCTATGCTTTCTGCACTTACGTAATAGTCACATTCCGCCTTTCACAATTACATATCCGCGATTGTCACTCTACTTTGCAACTCAGAATAAATTATCTTTGACATGAATTATATGATTAGTTGTACTAGTTCATTCATTTATCAATTAACACTTCTGAATATAAATCACTTTAACCGGGTTACCATCAATTACTTTAATGACCATCCGTAATCAATTTTATAAAATCCCTTGAATACTATTATGTAACATATAGTCACTTAATTAGTGTTGGTTTTATTGCAGAAAATGTATACTGATGTAAATTTCTAATAAGCAACTAGATGAAAAGAGATATTTCGCTGCTATATTGTCTCATAGAATTTTGATTAAGCTGAACTTTGTTACCAAAAGTACTAAACTTGTTGTAACTGCCAATTTGTAAATCTTTGTTTGTTGTTTTTTAATGTTTTAAATATTGACAACAAATTTCGTAGAAATCTTTATAAATCTCGCTATATTGAACTGAATAAATCGTGGATATATGGAACTGCATATTATTCACAACTAAAATGTACTTTATTATTCACATGAATGTTGTCATATGTTTTATGATTACAGTATCAAGATTTACTTTGGAGTGATCCACAAACACAATCAGGACTATTAATTAATGAAAGACGTGGTTTAGGTTGTTCTTTCGGTCCAGATATTACAAAATCTTTCTTAGACAAACATAATTTAAGCTTACTTATTCGTTCACATGAATGTAAACCAGAAGGATTTGAATGGTTACATGACAAACAATTGTTAACTATATTCTCAGCATCAAATTATTATACGGATGGTTCAAATCGTGGTGCGGTCGCCAGAATTTCTGTTGATGGTACTTTGCAAATAATACAATACGTAACTGGTGGACAGAAGAAATTCAAAACACTGGGACAAAAGTAAGGAACTATACATACATATATGATTTTATTAGAACTAGTTGAATTCGTTACCTCAGGAACACGTCGTTTGACGAATTGTTGATAATTTTGTAAACAAGTTTCTATTCACTTTTCCCCACCTCCCACCTATAAATAATACGATTTTATTTGACATGTGAGTATACAAAACAATGTTGATAATTTATGAAGAATATAATTTAATACTCAATAAAATATTTAGATTGTGGTTGATGAGCAGTCTAAAATCCACACAAATCCTTCTATAAAATACCGAAACCTTTCTTCTAACTTATTCCTTCAAGTTACATTATCCAACTTTATTTAATTATTGTTAAAGCTTTTTCAATTTTATGGAATGCCATTTCATTTCCAAACATACATTTATTGCCATAAGTTTCTGCTTATTAGATTTGTTTTGATCAACTAATTTCATCTATTAAATACGTTATCGAACTTACTTTCATAAAATAATTACAAATAATCACGAATCTAATTACCGTGAGATTCAAGACGTATCGTCAACTTGGCAGTTTGTTTATTTTCCTCTTTCATTGCACTTTAGGGATGTGAAAGGTGGTTACAATACAGTTCATATATTCAGAAATATTCTTAGATGAAAGGGATATGACGGAAGTAAGATTGATGGTTTAGTGTTACGAAT
This sequence comes from Schistosoma japonicum, assembly GCA_025215515.1. Classification (NCBI taxonomy): domain Eukaryota; kingdom Metazoa; phylum Platyhelminthes; class Trematoda; order Strigeidida; family Schistosomatidae; genus Schistosoma; species Schistosoma japonicum. The sequence continues at coordinate 39,525,994 of CM046062.1, read as the reverse complement.
GAATATAACTGATAAATACTCACTGCTTCAAACCTTTATACATATTTCTTTAGTATTCACAAAGTGATTGCCTGTAAAGCAGGAATCTTGTTGTAACTGTGTGTATTTTCGTGCTAAGAACTCGTTACGGTATAATTACTATTATGGATACAAAATCATCTCACAGTAGTGGTCTGTCTGTTGAAATTTGCGCATTATCAGAATTTTTGCTCCAAGATTTGCTCAAATCAACCTTTTATTTGGTAAATTATCTCTCGCGCAGGTGCCAAAAATCTTCATTATCATAATATCACTCACCCCCCCTAAGATGATCATTATGATATTGAGAACACTTTTGCATTCTACGTTTAGCGCTACGTTCTTCAAGCATGGCGACACACCCAACTAAACGAAATCTTTGTTTAACGTTCTCTGTATATTACTTATAACCATTTACCAATGACCCATACTACACAACATTAGTCAATTATTTTAATAGATATGTAAACTCATAATAACAACAATTGGTCTTGTATCCAGTATCTTTTTATTATTCTGTTATATTTTATAATAGAATGACATTAGATTACACGCATAACAAAGTTTGATTTTGTAATTGAAAGATCCAAAAGTGATATCCCTACGTTTAGTTTTTGAAGAGATGAATGTTATTTATTTGAACAATAAATAAACGGAATGTTTTCAAATGGTACTAATATATTCTTGTTTATTCGTAAAGTAGTCGTAAATATCTGATAAATATAATTAGCCCTTTTCGATAAGTAATTAATATTAATTAGTTGATTCTTCACTCTACGCTGGTGAAGAGAGTTTTCACATGTGAAGTAATTATAATAGCATAATTTTCGTAATATCACAGTAGCAATAGAGTAGAAATGAACACTATATCTGTAATGTTAAAATAGCATTCGATGAACGAGTAATAATAATAATAATAGTATTAATCTAAACAGTCTAACGGATACAACTAGAATATAATGAATTGCGACAGCAACTGAATTAAATGTCTATTATAGTAACTGGTAGTAGTAACATTAGAGATAGAAACTCAGAATCATAATGGTAACCTGATTCTTTCTAAATGAAAATCGTATAGAAATTAATATCAATCCCGAAGTGTATCAATGTTTTCAGTAATATTCATTATAAATATCTGGTCCTAAATGTGTTTTAATATAAGAACTGAGAACGGCAAAAATCGAATTATATGACATGAATAGATAAAACAAATCAACAGCTTTACGAAACTATTCAGTTAACTGAGTAGATAGATTGACACATGCGATCAAATATATAAATCGGTACGTGAATAGGAGGGTCTTTAAATATCCAACATGTCGCTGTGTTACTTGAATGCATCAAATCATGAATGTCTGAATTCTGGTTGAAATTGAATAACTTGATAAGCAAAAGCCGACTTATAGCTCGTAATTAGTAGTATGAGTAAAAGTAGTGAGATGAGAAGGCATTTAAATAACATGGCAGTCTGATCTGATATGTTCAGGTACTAGAGTGTAATTCTCCATTAAGTCTTTTGTTTAAACCACTAACTTCTGTTTAATCCATCATGTTAACTGCTCTACATCTATATGCTCATAGAAATCAGTTGTGGTTAATTCCAAATCTTGCAATAAAATTGTTAATGTTAAAACTACATTCTAAAATTTATCATTGATACACTATATGAATGGTAAAGTAATTTAAAGTTGTTAGCATTCATATTAAGTGGGCATCAAAAATTGTGTACAACCTCCGCATTACATTAAAATCAACAATCACTATTCTTTTGGGCAGTTTGTTAAGGTCACTTCAGTTGGATAGTAAACTTAGTCACCAAACTCATATCTTCTAAAAAACCTGTACAAACATAGAGATGTTGACAATATTCCGGAGTTCTTAATAACTCATCGTTTGTAAATATAAATACTACCAAACTGTGACAACAGTAACAACATTTTAAACTCAATTTCGGTAAAAAAAATATTAATATGGCATTAAAAGTTTACGTTGTATAAACGAATGTAACACAGAAGAGCTTGTGTTGGATATTATCGTATGTCATACAAATTTTTCAGTTTGAATTCTTCGTCATGGACTAACCATTAGAACTGTATGAGTTCGCGCAATATATTGAAGACCTTAATGTTCTGAGCGGAAACCTTAAAGGGGTCGTAGCTGCAGACTGTTGAGGAGTTTCATGCTGTGACTAAACAGTTGTTCAGAGCTCCATGCTTCTGATTAGTTTTCTGGAGTGAAATTCAATCTAATAGTTCCGATAACATGAATTAATAGATAAAACATTACTTATTTCAATCTGAATAAATATGTTGCACTTGTTTTGCATACCTTTTATTGACCAGGTTTCTCTATTTCGCTTCTTTTCAATAGAGTAAACTGGGCTGAGGAATCCGCACTAACTGATTTGAAACACAAAATAACTGCATACTCAACAGAATTGAAAAAAGAATTTCAGTTACTTGATCCTGCGAATACTGGTTAGTTTTATTTGTCTTATACAAATATTTATCAACCTTATTTTATATTTCTGGAAACATTTATATTTACTCATGAACATACGACTGGTTTAGTCTAAAGATTAAATGATTACTAATTACCTTCCTATATCCTATCAGAGTATCTTTGCAAATGGCCTTTAATCATATTTATTTCGGTGTTTGATATTATGCCTACAAATTAAACCATTTGTTTTGCCTTTTTCATATTCGTACGTTTAAGGTCTTAATGTGATTAGTTTCTATTCGTAGTAAGCGCTTGTCCTTTCAGTATGCTTCTAGCCATTTAAGAGGATTCACTTCACATCCACCTATATAAACAAACCACGCTTTGTGTTGTGAGAGTTGAAGCTAGAATAAACTCTATTAGAGAAGTGTAATGATTCGTATATGTAAATTAATCGTATGACATGAGTATAGAAGAAAACGACTAATTGGATTATCTTGTAGTTAATTTCCTGTAAAGTTTCTTTCAAGTTAGATGAAATTCTCATTTGTAAATATTTTTATCTGGTAGAAAGAAGGATTAAAAACACTTAAAAGTAAGCATCGCAGAACTATCCTTAACATTAAATCAATACAAAGCTTAACACATTTAAATGAAGCTTTGCAATGAATGTGATTCCCAAATACGATCATTTTAATTATGCAAAACTGATTCCATAGAATAAGCTTAATCCAGTCAGATATCACAACCCATTGTACTGATTCATGTTTTTAAGTACAAACATTGATGTAATCAGTTTTTTAGTATCAAGAAACATAGTTAGTATTTGGGTGTTTATGATCTATTCAAAATAATGCCAATGTATAAAATGATTTCATTGTGAAAGATTATGACTGTATCATAATTTCTTCTTTCATTTCACCTTATTATCTTGATGATAGAATTTTGATTATAAATATTTTTGTTTAGGTAAAATTTCTAAACTTGATTGGTGTAGAATAATGGAAAAAGTGTTAGATTTAAAATTACCATGGAGTACACTACAACCACGTTTAGTTGTTGCATCAAAAATACCACATCAAGTGGAATATTTAACAACATTTCAAAAATTGAATGTATATAATACACCATCAAAGGTAACAAAATTTTTATTGTCAATGAATGTATAAATTAATTCAACTTGTAAATTTATTTAACGTTGTATACCAACAGACTTCATTATTCTTCTCCTCAATATATTTCAGATGTTTTTCTCTACAATGTTATTAGTTCTTTAAATTCTACATTAAATCACTGACATGATAAGGAGAGGCAAACAAACAGATCTTATTTGACTAGAGAATAAGTGACTTATACAGTTGATTCTATTGATTCGTTTATGATATTTAATAATATGCTTTTATTTTTAATATTGTTTATTTAATCACGTTATTTTATCAGATTAAACCTTTAAGTTTTGACTACTCTTGTTTGTTAACCACAATTCATTTGGTGTATATGAAATAAAAAAAACATATCATATGGGCGGTTATTACTCAACCATTTCGTATCATTTAGTTTTATCCTATCGATCACTAATGCACTGTTTAATCTAACAATCTCAAAATCTCATTCTGAGAATCAATGATTAACTTATGCCATTGAAGATAGAAATAAAATCCCATTTTTAAAATGTCAATAATTTCCCATGAATGGAAATTATTATAAAGTCATTTGTTACAATAACAGATCAAATCTATAAAAAGTCTCTTTCATTAGTCAAAATCTAAGAAATAACTCACAAACTCAGTATTAGACGCAACTGAGAAAGAATGTATCATAAATGAAAATCATAATTCACGCAATATTTCATTCATTACAAATAATGACATAGCGAACTCGACGTAAAAATCTTAATCTTACTACCTATTCAGTCATAAAGTCTCAATAGGAATTTCCAGAGAATCCTATGAAATCAAGCTCCAAACCTTCACTTGTGGTTCCACGATACTCAGTCGAGTTTAAAACGCATGCTAGATCTGCTTCCAACAAGCTAATTACCAAACCAGGTCATGAAGACAACTGACAATCTTAGTTATAGAGGCAAAATAACTCAAGATTTTATATTCTTAAAGATCAGGTGATGCAGTAAATATTTATCCTAAAGAGGAGAAAGAATGTGAAAGCACGAACTTATTCCTTCATGACAATCTGACAATTACGAAAGGCTGTCGTAAATTATAAGCATTAGTTCAGTCAGATGGAACAGAAATGTGATACTGATGAAAACTGAGAAGTACATAAAATCGAAAATATCACTGTTTTCTTAATGTTGCTATATGAAGTTAGAACATCATTCGATATAATGTCTAATCTCAGAGTAATGGTAATGTATATATGAAAATGATGTCATCATTAATGATTCTAGATGATAACAAATTACTTAAATAGATAACATCTATTAAAAATAAAGTTGATAAGTACACTATTTGGAAAAATGTAATTTGACGTGGTGGTATTTACGTAATTTATCCTTCTTAGCTCTTACTATCTTAGAATAAGTAAATTTTATAAAAGCTAACTCGACGATTATATTTTTACCCAGAAAAAAGAAATTCTAATTCAGATTTTAAATCAGTTCATGCGTACATCTGGGTAATATAAGCGGTCAACAGGATCAGATGTTACTTTACTCAAATCTTGGTAAAATATGAGTTAATAAAATAAAAGTTATCTCATAATTGTTCTTGTTCTAAGCATCTTACACCTTTGCGGCGTTCTGGTTTAGCTCATTATTCACATCTTTGCTGTTTGGTATTAGCCTAGTAACGTGCTGTTTTGTAAGAAAATAATCTACTTATATTTCTAATCACTAGTTCTATGTATTCTGAAACCCCATATTTGAGATAATGGGAACACGAATAGGATCATGTGTCAGGGAAGAGTGAATACTGTTAGATGCGGCCAAACCAAAATATGGCACCAGTCGATTAAGCAGTTGACAGTCGGGCTAAGCGATGTTAGTAGGTGCAGACTATTTCGTTAGGGTTCGCTTGATGATCGTAACCAATCGTTAGAGAGTTTGGGTGAGATGGCTCAAAATCGTCCGAAATGGCGTAGGTGCATTTTCCTTGTCCTCCCCCAAAGTCTGAGCTTCTGAATTTATCATAATTTTCCATTTGCTAATTATTTATATTTTTAAATCTTATCTTCGATCTCTAATCCTTTCCATGGACACTAATCCTGTTACTACCACTACTAATCTGAGGTTTGATCCGATAATTTAATCTTTATGTCCTAATTTGGGCATGGGAACTTAAACTAATGTACGCACTTACGAAGTCCTACGTTGTAAGTGACTGACTACTTTGTACAGTAATGAAATGCATTTCTGTAAAACTGTTAACACATAAAAACACATAAAAATATTCATGTCAGTGCTTTACGTGAATTATAATTTATTTTTCTCTATAAGAAAAAAATGTTAACAATGAGCAATTTTCCAATTCTTAAAACTTGTTGTCTGTAACTACATAGTTAAAAGATCATAAGAAGTCTGAATAGATTGATAAAAACGTTTACAACTGTGACACTGGGTGATATAGGTCCAAATCCTACTAAATGCAATTAATCTGTTAGGATTTTATTTAAATTTAACCGATAAGCTTCAATTGGTGAATACATTCAATTACTCAGTCTTGAATCACTTAAACTAGTTGTTAAAACACAACTTAATAGAAAAATTCAATCCCTACTTAAAAGATAAAATGAACACAATACTCATTGATTATTGCTTTCCGATCAATCGATGGAATCACATGACTTATACATATAATTCCTATCTTGATTAAACTAGAAGAATAATGCTGTTTGTAGCTGATGATTCTAATGATTCACTGTTGTATTATCAATTTAATATTCTTTTACAGAGAACATAATTTAATTCACCAGTTAGAATACGAATAGTTTGTTTTGTTTTTGAAATTTATACTTGCAAAATTATACTGTTTATTTAACAATTAAAAAGGTGCCACCATCAGTTACTGAAGAAATGTACAAATTTCGTGATGTACTTGAAGGAATATTTCGAGCAATGGATAAAGATAATTCAGGTGAGTTTATTTCTTGTTTATATTACTTTGAAATATGAATACATCTTGTATATGTGTCAGTGTGTATGATGAATATAATTTACAAAACTATTTAACTGACTATACAACTTAAGTTGTATATACATATTCATGATTTAGTTTAATAAATGACATCACATATGAAATCTTTAAAACAAGAAAGTTTACAACCCCCAATTGTAACTAAATATCAGCTCACTAGTAACTAGCTCCTTGAGGTAATTCCTGGAGTTCTAGTGTGAAGACGTGACTGATGGAGTTCAACCGTGTCGAGTGTGAGGCAGTTACCCACCGATGACATGGATGAGGTCACGCAAACGTATCGCGAATTGACTGAATTAGAAATATCAACCGTTAGGAACCGACTCAGTGGTCCAATCGTAAAGCGCTCACCGTGGAGCCAGAGGGTGCTGGGTTCGGTCCCCAACTGGGTCGTGGATGCGCACTGCTGAAGAGCCCCATACTTAAGCTAAACAGTTGTCCAGTGCTTCCAGGTGATCAATGGTTGTCTGATTCAGAACTATTCGTGATATCAGGATTGACAACTAACTATCTCCACAACCCCCAATTGTTACTGATTACTGTTTATTTTGATTTCGTATTGGATAAATTAAATGTTAAATAGCAGAATACCTTTTAATTTAAGCTATTTGTAGAAATAGACATAAAACAGATACCTAACTAAACGTGGTCTGATTTAAATGAGTTTCAATTAATTCAAAATCATGCTCAAAATATCTGAAATGTGTGAAATGTCAGTTTCTGTAAACATTCAGCGATAAAAATCTTAGAAATCTATGTTGAATGCTGTATTCATAAATTTCGGATTATAAGCAGAAATTTGATCAAAGATTAGCTTGAATACTGCCAGAGATACGAGAGCTGTGGTTACTTTTAGGCTGCCATAACTTTCGTAGGAATTTTTCATCCTGAGGTGCGTTGAAACGTTAATTAGTCAGAGGACTTCCTGATAACTTGAGGAAGAGTGATCCATGAAACTCTTATAGGTAAGTCCCTGACGGAATCTCGTCACAGATTTAAAATGTCCACAATTAGTGGTTGAATCAGTTAAGTAACACGGCTTGAAAATAGACTACAGTTCCACAAATGCATCTACCCTATAATTTTCTGTAGATTTTGAGACAGATTTTTTAATCATATACTCAATGCTAAGTCCTCGTTATTATTGTAACTGCAATTAATCAGATTCTTTTACCACTCACCTAGTCGATTTCATCATGTTGTGCTGATATCACATGACATATTGTACTAACACCCAATTTGTATCAGGCTCTATATTCACTATACCTGACTCAAACAATTAAGGTTAAACGAAGTAGGTGAATGAAAATAATCAATTTAATTACCGTTTTCCTCTATTTCTGTATATTTAGGTCGGATTTCATTAAATGAATTTAAACAGGCGTGTTTACGTTTACCAAATTGGACAGAAACAGATGAACAAATAGTTATGGATATGGCACGTTCAATCGATATTAATAAAGATGGTTCAATCGATTTTAATGAATTTTTAGAAACATTTCGATTAGTTGAATCTGATCATGATCATAATGAATCGTTAAATGATCAACAAACAGATGAATAAAATTATTGAAATATATACTTTACAATCTTTTGGCAGTGTTGAATTATGAGTGTTAGATGACTTAATTGTGAACAATGTCCTCGATAACATCGATGTGTGATGTCTAGAACAATAATGTAAGCTTATCTGGTAAAACGTGTAGCCAAAAGAACACAACATTGCCATCAACTGTGTCTACCATCATCAGATTGTTTAACAAACATTTTGATAAACATTTGTACAGAGAGAAAAAAATATATTCATTTAAATAGATTGTCTTTATTTTTTTACATTTACTCCTAATGAAATGAAAGTAACTTCCATGTGCACTATCTCACTACCTTCTATCTTCTATTGATAGACGATGATTTCAAAATACATATTGTCTTTAATTTAAAATATGAGATGCAGGCTATTATACTTTGACAAGTGAAGTGATCTTGCTAATAAGAAAAAGGTGAATGTGATCGTGCAAATGAAGATTCATAAAACTTTACATTAGGAAAATCCACTAAAATTAGCGCATATAGGCTGTGATGCAATTAAGCGAATTTTATCTAAATAAAACAATAAATAGATTGCTAAAGCCCCTTTAGGTGAAGCGAGAATACAGAGACACGTCAAATACAAAGTCATTCAATGAATGAAAACAACTACTTCTCTGTATTATGTACTAGGCTACCTTATAATCTAAAATGCAAAGCATAAATAGGTTAGTGTTAACTGGTATAGTCTGTTAAGCTGTATTGATCGAATCCGTCAGATGGAATCAGTTTCCTAATGAAAGCAGGTATACCTCACAACTGCTAATTCGCTTAAACTGGTGACCATATTCATACTTGATCCATAGAATTCAATCCGCACTACAATTGACTCAACAAACTTGAAACTGGTTGCTAAAAAATAATCAATAAATGTACAGTTCTAGTCATTTGTACTCGTAACAGATTGATGATGGTTGGGTACCAGTGAAAACCAGGGAGCACTAGACAGCTGTCTTGTTCTACTATTGGATACCTCAAAAGTGCGCATGCATTATTCTCCAAGAGGATCAAACCCACGACCTACGGGTTTTACAACTAACGCTTAACCATATACACCACTGGGCCGGTGTAGAATGGTATAATTCTCACTTTTATTATTTGTGATATGGAGCGACGACCATCTTTTGTTATTCCAGATTACTGTCTCATTCCTGACAATTCTGAACTCCACCAGTCATGACTTCCCACTAGAAATGGGAATTCCACGACTAGTACAAAAAATTAAGTTTTTGCAATCAAACCAGAAGGCCATATGTTAGACTCTCTAGTTAAATGGAGGAGTCCTCAGGAGACTATCATGGAGTCCCATATTAAGACAAAACGCCCATCAAACTTTCCCTAATCTTTAATTGTAGCAAATGAAATCATTCTATGACCAACAATTAGATTTATTAATAATTTTCACAAAACCACTTCTATCTGAACAATACAAGTTTTGATAACCAAACAAGTAAATTCCTCAGATTATGATTCCCAATTATTCATTCAGATACAACATTTAACATACATGAATTAATTATCATATAAAATTTTGTAACTTATTCATTTATAAAGAACAATTAATTATTAATTGTTTTAATTCGCTGTTATTTATTTATTTGATTTTTTTATTTGTATAATTTAATAAATAATGGAAATTTGTTTTGAACTCAAAATTGATGTTTTTTTTTAAAAATTTCCTCTTTTTTTTATAGTTAACCACGCCCATTGAAACAAAAAAATAAAAGTTAAGTTACCTATGAACTCATTTACACTTCTCTCTTCATTTTCTTTCATTACATGTTTCTTTTTTTTTTTTATTGTTATTTGCAGTACAGTCTATGTTCACTAAAAGAGTTTACTTTACAAATAGTAAATTGATTTGTCTATTGATTTTGGTTACTAATGGTAAGTGAAAATATTCGCTTCTATATGAATTTTGTTTTAGATTATCGTGGAAAAATCATTGTAAACTGTTAGTTTGACTAAATATTAAAGGAATTTGTAGACTTGACTGAATTCATTACAGATTGATATTGACAGGATGCCAGTGGAAACTAGGGAGCACTAGACTGTTGTTCCGTTCTAGTATGAGACTCTTTAGCGGTATGTACCCTAGATTCCGCTCCAGGAGTTTCAGATTCGCGAATGCCTAACTGTGTACACCATTGGACCGGTATTCAATGATAGAATTCTCGCTTTCATCCATTTGTCATATAGCGCGAAGATCAGTAGATTATTGAAATGAAGATCAACATATACCTGAATAAGTACTGTCAGTGTTCGAATTAACAAACTAGATTGTATTAATTCCATTTGAAATATCTACACCATGGTAATAACTTACTTTCAGGTGGTTGCAATCAATTGATAAAAACAACCTGAAATCTGTCATTTGTATTATTTGATACTTTGTCCACAAAACTTGTTCATTTAGTTTAAGAAACTCATACTCCACGTATAATTCGACCATGCTTTACTCAGAGTTTAAAATGTCACTAATGAACTATTCTAATGTGACAAATTTACCGTAAGACTAATTTAGGGGCTTCCTGCCAAATACCTCAAGAAATCTACTATTCGATAAAGTACAGTGTGATAGTAAGTCAATTAAACAAATGAGCTGCATTATGACCATATAATCAGAACTCGACCAGTACAAAAACTAGAAAAAACAACACATTTAACTACTTAGTGATACAGTCAGTACGATTTCTTGTTTATTGTAAACAAAATGAGTAGGCCGATGTAAATACCTGATGCCCTTTTAGTTTTTATAACAGTTATCTTATGTCGTGATTCATTCTTCACGAATTAACCACTAAAATCACACCCCTTGTTTCATTTTCTTTAAATTGTTCTATCCAATAGTTAACCGAAATATTCATCACTTGGTTCTCTATTGTTTGGAATAATCTATTTTATTGATTTCTGAAATTTTTCAATATGTACTTCAGTTGAGTAACAATAATTAAAACTGCTTACAACAAGGTTACTCACTTTTGTCGACATTGAATTGTAGACACTAAGCATACTCGAAAATAAAATACCTATTTAGTCATTTCTAATTATTATTATTATTGAAATGCGAAGACACTTACAGTCATCATGTAGATTGTCATCAAAAACCATGGAAAGTTGGAACGGTTATCGAGTGACAGATTAAGATCCAAGCTATTGTTTACAGACTTCATAGCCAGATGATATTATACTTGATGTAAGGTCAGAATACTAAAGTTCTTTATATTTTCCTAAATTTGTACATTGTACAGGCTGTCGAGAAGTTCTAAGGTAGGAAGAGATATATGTCTGATACCTTGGATAATATTTGATGTATAACAGACCAGAACGATTGTTATTAATCAAGATTATATTTTATAACACGAATGATGTCCCAATACTTCTTTGACTAGGCATGAATGGATATATAACAATAAGACAAAGTCACTAATCAAATGAGTCACATCCTCCCTATTCAATCTAATTCTCGTATCGAATACATTTTAACCATATGTCCAATGTAATTACGATAATCGGATCCTATAATCTAACACTACATGTCAGATACATAACGTTTCCAGAGCGGGAGAACCGATTTTGACAGAACGTTAATTGTTTAACGACCATCCATTGTTATCAGGTGATAGCTATTTCGCTCCTGACAACTCTGAACTCCACAAGTCACAACTCACTTAGAGCTTCACGAACATTCTGAAACTAGTCACTAGCGAGCTGATTATTATAACTGAATTGAGGCTGTTATTGCAGATCAGGTATTAGGTTTTAGTTAACCTAACTTCATTATTTTCCTGAAGCTCTAGATGATAATTCGTGACTTGTGGAGTTCAGACTCATCGGGAATGAGGTAGTTGTTACCGATAACATTCGATGACCGTCGCAATATACCACAAATCGATAGAAGTATGCAATTCCACCATCGGATGCTGGCTTAGTTAGTACTAACTGTTAGGCGTTCGCCAACCTAAAACCCCATGAGCGGAATCTAGTGTGCACGCTGCTGAGGATTCATTTGCTAGGACGAAACAGGCCATCTAGTCTTCCTTAGTTTTTACTGGTCCTCTACCAGTATTATTCTGTAACGAAGCCGACCCACAAACCACCTTAGTTCAAGGAAGTTATAGTCCTAAGGATGGCTAATCGATATTATTAACGAATTAGTATCAAAGATAAGCTCTCTTAGTTTAGCTGAACAGAAAGAACTTATCTTAGATTCTTCGAACAGGTTTCAAAACGCCATCTGTCAGGTTGAAGAAAAACCGTGGACAGGACCATATCATGACATCTCCTTGATTCAGGACATAGGGTCGACACGGGGATCCTTCAAGGTGATTATTAAATAATCGAGCTTCAGTCCCCTGAAACTCTTGTAATTAAGCGTCTAACATCTCAATCGTGTATCCGAAAGGCGACTGTTACCAACCTTTCTTAAACTTGGTAACAGTGACTTAAATGCTAACATCCAAAGTGTGTATTTACACGCGATTTTAGAACCATAAATAATAACTTTTCTTAGGATAGGCAGATGTTATGCTTCTGTTTAGTGAAAACGTAGGTAAAATGCGGCGTTTTCTAATACTTTGAGCGACAAAGCGTGTTTAGGATGCCTTGTTCCCTTACCCTCCACCAACACCTCACCGTTAAGTGACAATTTTCGTTTCAGGACTGGTTTGATTCAACACTTGAACCTAAATTTATTCCATGCCATCCCACAAATAAATTCTTCTTTTTTATACCAGATTCTGTGTTCACACTTCTTTTTTTATCACCGATGAAGCGACTACTACTACTGCTAACTTTGATATTTTTCTTGCTATACTGCTAAGGAATGCCAACTTGGACTGATAGACATGTCAGGTTCCATGTTGTGATACAACTCATTTCCGGTGCTTTGTAATTCGCTGACACGATCACCTGAAAATTACTACTTCACACTAAATATATTTTATTCAGTTCCATTCTCACTATAAAAATTGAAAAGCAGAAACGCCCTGACTTCATTTATTCAAAAACTTCTGAAATATGATTAGGTTAATTCTTTTCTTGTATTATGCACTTAAATACAACACTTAGAGCATTATATAATTGTCTTTTGTTGGTTGTAGTAGACGGGAATAATGCACATATGGTAAAATATTGTTAGTTTTTACAATAACCACTCATTATCTAACTCTCTTCAAAAAAAGACGATGTAGAAGATACGAAAGGAAATTATCGCATGCTCATAATAGTAAATGACTATTAGCTAGCATTTTATTAAATATCTGCCTTATTGCTGTCCATGTACGCTATTAGCATAACATATGAGGATGTAATGATGAAAATACCCAGTAAAAATGAAGATGTCTGTTGTTGAAACAAGATTTTATCACCCCCACTTATGATTGGTAAGACAGTTCGGTATTTCTCGATATTTTAAGATTTGATATCTCTTACAATATACCGTAAATGGGCTAGAAGCAGTGATAAGACATGGTGTTATGTCGGACCACTAAATAAGAGTGAAAAATTTCCAGAACTGTGTTTTTGAGAATTTATTTATTTATTCCGGTCGTGAGCAGTGTAAACATTAGATTTCTATTATTGTTACATTCCTCTTACCCTATCCTCCCGTTTAGCACATTTACTGTTATTATGTCCTCTTATTATAGGTTACAGTTAATTAGTTGTGTACAAGTTATTCCTATTCACTATCACGATTTCCTTAGTTCTGTATTAATGTTAGATTTCTAGTTGGTTTGCTATGTGGTCTGATTTTGTGTATGTATAAAGACATGATTGAAATATAATTCGATCCGATTCTGTCTATTGGGCTCATCAATAGCTGTTTTCTCTATTCCGGCTTGGGGGACTGGTAGTTGCGGGGCAGACGAGTCCATACAGTGATTAGTAATCATCAAGGGCATTTGTATTTTCACAATACATAACAATTGGCGACGAGGCTTAAAGTGAATACAACTTACGCAGTCATTGGTCATAAGCCGTAAAACATAACACATGGGGCCAAATAGATATCTTATATTTTATTTAACCGACTTTGAAAGTGAGGATGATAATGTTTAGTTCGTTGTTTCGTATGGGTGATTCCAGTCTGAAGATAATTTTTGATACAAAATGATGCCAGATGCAGAAGTATGGACACGTGGGGATTGCCTAGATGGCTTTGGTTAAAAGTGTTAGCTAAATCTGATTCCACTACTAGCTACAATTTAATTACACTAAAACATTTTTTTCTGTCTGTACACAATTACCGATGTCTTACATTGTTGCTCACAGTGATTAACGACGTGATTTTCACATCACATACCCCTATCACAAAATTAGAAAAATAACAAAGAATACGCTAATTTTACCTAGTAGTATTTCAGCAATTAATAAAACTAGCTGGTATCACTAAGTTATGAACCTGCGAAATAATAAACCAACTGATATATTTTATAACCATGATCCTCTTAATATTGTAGATATGTCTCTTCGACAAATGTCGACTGGTGATGACATAACTGATCGACAACACGTTTTCAATGTGGGCTGGTGATAGTAACGGGTAGTTCAAATCAACGGCGCAGGATTTGACCCCATTACACAATGATCATAACTACGACTGGAGCCCCTCTAGGGTTGCTGCCGGTCTTAAGCCCTTATAAAGGAGGAGGGTTGAGCATGGGGTTAGCAACCCAATCCCATAAAACAACAACCTTGCTAAAAAAACGCTGAACAGTAAAAACCTTTATAATCACTTTAACTCTACCGTGGGAGTTGGAAGGTCTGTAATGACGCCTCATGGTGAAAACCGAGTTTCTTCAGAAGCCACGAGGCCGATGCTCCTAATAACCAGAGCAACACCTAATATAGATACACAGAATGTCTGCACGATGTGGAAGACAGGGAGAAGTAAGTAAATAGATGAAAAAATGAAAAGTTACGACATGAAGATACTTGGAATAAGTGAAACCCATTGGATACAAGCTGGACAGCAAAGATTATCCTCACAAGAAGTGCTTTTATACTCCGGTCACGAAGAAGAAAACGCCAAACACACAAGGAGTAGCACTAATGTGAACCTCATGGACCTAGGATCATCAAAGTATATTTCAAGACGAAGGAGGAAGGGATTACAATGAATGTCATCCAATGCTATGCTCCCACCAGGGACAGCCACGAGGACGACAAAGATCAGTTCTACGCAAGGCTACAGTCAACCATCGATAAATGCTCAGCCAAGGACCTGACCATTCTGATGTGAGACTTCAACGCCAAGGTTGGAATGGACAACACCGGATATGAAGACATCATGGGATGACATGAATTGGGAAAAAGAAACGAAAACGATGAGAGGTTTTCAAACCTATGAACCATCAACAAAATGATTATAGGTGGCACCGTATTCTCCCACAAACGTATACACAGAACTGCATGAGTTTCACTGGACCACATTACGAAGAACCAAATCGACCACATCTGCATCAATAAAAAGTTCAGAAGGACCATGGAAGACGTAAAAGTAAGGAAAGGAGTTACAAAGCTTCAGATCATCATCTGGTGGTGGCTAAAATGAAACTGAAGCTGAAGAAGCATTGGACAGCTGATGCAGCAGTATTAAAAAAGTTTAAGACAGCCCTTCTCCGGGATACTAATAAATGCAACGAATTCGACATAATTCTCAACAATAAGTTCCAAGCGTTTCACGATCTACTAGAAAAAGGTGGGACTAATATCGATGACAACTGGAAAGATACTAAAGAAACAATAACTTCATATCAGGTTTTGGGTCTCAAGGAATAACACCATAAAGAATGAATTTCTGTTGGTACTCTGGACAAGATCCAAGAAAGGAGGAGCAATAAGTTAGCAATTAATAACAGCCAGGTAAGAACATAGAAAGGCAAGGCACAAGCCAAATATACCGATGTCAACAAGCAAGTGAAGAGGAGTATCAGGTCAGATAAACGGAAATATGTGGAGGACCTAAAAATGACGGCGGAAAAAGCTGCAAGAGAAGGAAACATGAGGCACCATTACGACATAACGAAGAAGCTAGCTGGGAAATTCAGTAAGCCAGAACGGCCAATCAAGAGCTAGGCTGGCAAACCAATCACTGAAGTGCATGAACAACGAAACAGGTGGGTAAAGCACTTCGAAGAACTCTTGAATCGACCAGCCTCAACAAAGCCACCAGTCATCGAAGAGGCAACCACGGATCTCCCTATAAACACCAACCCACCAACAGTTGAAGAAATATAAATGACCATCCGACATATCAAGAATGGCATATCAGCGGAGCCAGTCAATATACCAGCTGAGGCACTGAAGACAGATATGGGAGCAACTTCAAAGATACTTCACATTCTCTTCAGGAAGATTTGGGAAGAAGAACAAGTGCCAGCAGACTGGAAAGAAAGGTATCTCATCAAGATACCAAACAAAGGGAACACTCTTCTTTCAATACCAGGTGAAGTCGTCAACAAAGTGTTACTGAACCGAATGAAAGATTTAGTCGACGCCCAACTTCAGGATTAACAGGTCGGATTCCGTAAAAACTGATCGTGTATCGACTAAATCGCAACTCTGTGATTCATTGTTAAACAATCAATTGAATGGAATTCACAACTTTACACCAACTTCCTTGACTACGAAAAAGCATTCGACAACGTGGATAGGAGAACACTATGAAACCGTATTCGATATTATGGCGTACCTGAGAAGTGAGTTAACATCATACGGATTTCTTGCGACGGACTACATTGTAAAATCGTGCATGGAGGTCAGCTCACAGATTCATTCGAAGTGAAGACTGGTGTTAGACAAGGCTGCTTACACTCACGCTTCCTATTTCTGGTGGTGTTTGACTGGATCATGAGGACTTGCAACATCTCAAGGCAATATTGGAATACAGCGGACAACATCGATGCAACTAGATGGCTTGGACTTTGCAGATGACCTAGTTTTTCTATCCCACACATAGCATCAAATGCAGATGAAGACGAACAATTTAGCAGCAGCCTCGGCAGTAGTAAGCCTCAACATACACAAAGGGAAAAGTAAGATTTTCCGATACAAAACAACAAACACTAACCCGATTCCAGTTTGCGAAGAAATTCTGGAAGACGTAGAAACCTTTACATACTTGAGCAGAATCATCGATAAACAAGGAGAGTCTGATCTGTGGCAGATGTGAAGGCGCGGATTATAAAGGCAGGCAAAGAGCAGCATTTCTACAACTGAAAAACATCTGAAACTCAAACCAACTGTCAGTCAACATTTTCAATACAAACATGAAGAAGTTCTATTGTATGGAGCTGAATACTTGGAGAACTACGAAAAGCATCCTTCAAAAGAAACAAGTATTTATAAACAACTGTCTGCGTAAGGTACTTCGGATCAGTTGACTAGATACCATCAACAACAACTCCCTATGAAAGAGAACGAATCAACTCCCAGTCGAAGAAATTAGGATAAGTCGTTGGAGGTGGATAGGACACACATTGAGGAAATCACCAAACTGTGTTACAAGACAAGCATTAACATGGAATCCTTAAGGCCAAAGGAAAAGAAGAAGACTCAAGAACACATTGCTTTCGGAATTGGAGACAGATATTAAGAGAATGAAAAACACTTGGAAAGAGCAAGGAAGGAAAGCCCAGGATAGGGTTGGTTGGAGAAGGCTGGTTAGCAACCTACGCCTCACATGGGGTAACAGGCATTGATTGATTGACACAATAATTATGCACCTAAACAAACTATGTTGAAACTAATGTTTAGAGTTTCATTTCGACTATTTTTAATCACCCGATGGACTCCAGAGAAAAGTCTAATCGTTCTAGACAACGTTATCAATCGATCCTACTGTCGCAATTCTAGACAGATAATGAAAAACGAACAGTTGTACAAATTTAGAAGATACATTTTTGAGAGAGAAAGTATTGGACAGGACACAAATAAGCAAATTTACGAAATCACAGATACAATTTTTAAATGGAGAAATATATGGTAGATAGATACAACGAAGTGAAAAATAATAACACAAAATACAACGTTAACGTGATAATCTACTTTGTAACGAATGTAAGTCTGGAAAGCGAATTTCTTTGAATTTTTGATGGAGGTTTAAATCACGCATCGCTGAGACAGCTCGAGCTGGTGCTCCAGATAATCCAGACTAATAAAAAAAAATACGATATTCTAAAGTAACTGTGTTTGTGATGTTTGAGTGATATAAGTCGAAAAATGCACCAAAACCAAATTGATGCATCAAGCGCTTCATATTTATTTATGTGATGCTACACAAAATAATAATTTCCCTAAGCAACTTCCATCTAAATCCGTCAGCTATATACCGCAATGAAATACAGTGACAAATATCCAATGTTACTTGACACTACTTAATAGTAAGTATAAGTGTTGATGAACATTTTTGACGTTCTGTAAAGGAGACAAGTGATGAGAACATTTTTTCATACTTGACAGTTTGATTCCAAACTATTACGTACTTTAGACATTCAGTAATAACTGGCACTTCAGATTGTAAACTATAACAAGAAGTACTCATAACTTTTTGTGCTTATTCAAAATACAGAAATTAGACAAATATGATTCTACCTACTAATAAGTAGTGTAGAAAGATAGTCCAAATGCGACAGCCTTTTACAGTCATACAAACAACATAAAACTATTCTGCGCACAAAAAATAAGATATATTCCGTTTGTGGAAATAGGAAGGTTGAAGTATACCCTTTGATGTTAAATCTAAGTTATTTTATGATATATATGCCTAGTTTATTTGAATAGGTATTCAAGTGCATAAAGATATTACAAATACAGAGATTTGTACAGAATCCTAGAGGCTTTCATTACTATGAACAATCTAAAAACACATAGAAGCATAAATATGAACAACAGCATGACTTATCAGAGTAAAAAAATATAACAGTAGTACAGTGTCTAAGATTTTAAGGAAGACACGCAATGAGAATACAAATATCACTATAATCACAAGCACAATATGACTGAATTCATACAAATAGATTTTATATGGTAGTGTAGTTTACTTGTGCGAATCGATTTTAAATAACCCTGCTAAAATACCTATTGATACATATATATATATATATACGATTTCTCGACTTAAAACAACTAATATAAGATCACAATATATTACTATTAGATAATACGATACACTGGACCACAATTATGTACGAAACCTGAGCGATTTACTTTACCTTCTCGTCCTTGAGTTTCACGTAATCGCCCAAAGATTATGAATTACTTTTCTATAAACTAGACAGATCAAGAACCAAGACGAATCTAAGCGGACAATCTCTCAGTACTATCATCGCCTTATTCTAAATTAACCACATACATATGCTGATTGTTAAACTTGAACAGCAATGAATTGCCTGGAAAACATCGGAAATAATGTTACATACTGGAACTTGACACGCTTAGGCTGTTTAAGATCAATGACCCACGTATGTTTGCCTTTAAATGCACTTGAATGACTATTTTCTATTATTGTGAAAAAATGGTTTTATCAGGGGCGCCCTACTTATTGGGCAGTACGTATATTTAAAGAACACATGTCTGGAAAGCACAGTGACACTGAAATATCTATAAAAATATATCTCAGGCATAGTAAGGGTGTAAAAACAGCTTAAATGTCCCAATTCACAGGTGACGCTAGGCAAAATTATAATCCCTCCATTCTCTTCCAAAGTTACCATCGGTAACATGCTTGAAACAGCTCTAAAGAACGTGGCGATGTAGATTGACACTATGAAGAAGGAATGCAATTTGGAATATGAGCATGATAATCACATTCTGCAACTATACGAAGTTCAACCAAACTTTACTTAGTCGGTTGACTAATTAGAGATTATATGTAATACTTTCTGTTTTATCTAACTGAACTGGAAGTCAACAAAACTGATATAAACCTGTATCTGCACCCACAGCTGAGAGTGGACTGTTAGGCCACTGATATACTATATCAACACAATATAGAGTGAACTTACCTCTTGTTTTTCCAGTTTTTGTTGTTCCTCATATCTATGGGTGATTTCATTAATATGAGTTTCTAAGACCATTCCGCCTAGTACAAGTTCATTCAGTATGTAGTGAACCTATAAAAAAGTGCGAAGATAGTATAAAATTCAATAATAAGTTACTTTATCTGCATGAAATATTAAGTCGAGTTCACAAACATTTTCGAAACATTTGTCTAATGCTTCGACGAATACCTGGATCAAATCCAAAATGCCAAGTTCGCTTTCAGACGAATCAACACAAAACACGAAATATAATGTTGCGTAATGACGATAAATTAGTCTATAATCTTGTCCACCAATTAATCTAGATAAGTATGTAAATATACTAAACACTGAGACATCATACGTGCCACCCTCTAAAAAATTGCAAACATCATCATCTCTTCGAGAGACAAGATTAAAAACCTCCTTGACAATTTTTTGTTGCTCATCTTCACTCTATAGTTAAACAGAAATAAAACAATCATTCAGACGTACGTAGTGCTCATAAAACTTTATCAACCTTGGCTTTCCATGATTATTAATAACAAGTACGGCACGAATCATCCACAGAAACGAGGAAGGTATTCACAAATAGCGTAGCATAAATAAAATATCAGTGAGCGAACTGTAAGAACCTATCAGTAAAGTAAAAAATTAAAAAAATAAACTTCTACCACGGCAATAAAAAGTTGAAGCTACTAACGTTTGGCAAACAACATTATAAATTTTCGAAGGTTTAGGTATGAATTATTTTAAGACAAGCTAGAGAAACCACCTAATTTTGTCATATAACCTGTCAACACCAATCATAGATTATGACTATTACAAAACAGTCGGTTATTATATGGATTGGTGCCCTTGGGTTGCTTGAATAAATCTGCTCACCCATTTATAAACCAGCCAGCAGTGCACTTTGGAATAGGTTGCTAGTCACCTGTGGTTAACATGTGTGAGTATAGTACACTTTTAGTATGGTACGTAATTCTGGAGTATACAGAACTAATTAATCAAATACGTAGCGCTTATACACAAAAATGAAACGTGAATCCAATTATGAATAGCCTAAATCCATATTTTAACAACCAATTAAACACATCCATACTGAAGTGCCAAAAAATTTGAATAGAATTCCAGAGTGAAAACAAAAAAATTAGACTGCATATTCATATAACATAGTTTCAAACCTCTAATACTGAAGCAATCTTGACAATGTCAGAACTAGGCATAGAAAACGTACAGCAATCTTTAGGAACTCGAAAATGCTAATTATTAAAGGTCGCAAATAGTGGCACTACTGTGCAAGTAAAATTTGCAATAATTTACAAATGTACACTGCCCGTAAGCACAAATCACGAAGCGAACAATCTTCTTTCTAAACATTTGATTTCTAACTACAGGACGTCACAACAGGTAAGAATCCTGACTAAAAATTTGGAAAAAAAAATACACTGACGTTACTCTAGCCATGGACACAATCAGCAAGCGAGCCCGAAGAACACTAAGGAACTCCGTTGATATAACTGAATTGGGATCACAAGCTTAGCTAAACGAATTAACTTAAAGGACCTGGCACCTTCACGAGAATTCAACGACTGATACAAGTATTTTACACAACAAACAAAAGTAGTATTTTACGGAAATAAAACAACATTGTTCAATATTAGGGACGGGTCGACGAACCAAGTAAAAAAAACTAGACAGGACCTACTTAGCGTTACTACTTTGTCTAGATAAGACGAGCGATCCTTTGCCCCAATACACAGGAAGTTCGTAACGCTCGACGATTACGACACAAGCAATATCCCCAAGGTCAATAAATTCAATATCCATCAGCTCCGTGACTAGTTGGAGTGAACTCATATTTTAACGTCGGTTTGGTTTAACAAAAAGCCAGGTAGGTCGCGTCATTTCTGAAAACAAGAGTTTATAAGTTGACCTAACTTCGTTTTTAATAGGCCTGCCAAAGGGGTTAAAACTATGTGTTTATTTAGAATCCTATTTGTTGACATTTCTGTGGCGGAGTCAATAAACAGCTGACAAATAATTGGTTTTAAGCATATGGCTTTTTGAACTGTCTTTCCAAATTTTATATTCCTTGAAAGGAAGGAAGGAAAAGCAGTGTTACAACACCAAGTGTATTTTGAAGAATGTTATTAGATCCCCTGTTTCTTCTCCGTAAAGAGAGAAAACAAGTTTAGTTTAGCAAGCGTGTCGTCATATGGAAGCCTTGAGAGTTCAAAAATAAATTCAGTTCAGGATCTTTCTAACCTAATTTCAACAACTCAATATTTTTTATACGAAGTTTATCTGATTTACACAGTATCCAAGATTTAGTTTTATAGACACAATGTACAGTAGAAAATGTCTAAGCACTAGCGTACCTGAAGGCTTTTCGCATTGACCAAGAAGTTTGATAGCTACTTGTAGTGACAGCGCAACAATTTTTAAAATTTCTAAACTGTTTACTAATGGTGGTAACCAGATCAGTATGCCGGAATCGCAACATGCATTTGGCCAATTTAAGCTTGTCGCATAAACAGAGCATTTTCTAACTATTAAACCCACACGTACAAGTAGGAACGAATCAGAATGTAGTGGTTGATAGAAAAGAAGGCATATTTAATTGTAAGTTGAAAGCGAATCGGATAGCAACGTCTAAACTGGTTGACCAGAGTATGATTCGCTTCCAGTGTAGAGTCCTGTCATGATCTAGTGGTACTGATTGACCGAAAGCCTTCAGCTAGCAGTGTTCACTAAAACAAGCATTCTCATCATTAATGACGATAGCCAATGTAACTATTTATTTAGGAAAGTATGTACTGCATCAAGCTTCTGGACGACGGGAAGCACATCGAAGTTCGTCGTATATTTATTTTTATCTTGGTGACTAACATGCAGCAGACTGCACTCGGAGACGCTCATCAGCCGTTGTTAGGTACTTGACAATTCCTACAATGTATTCTGTACAGTCCACGCTCGTTTGCATGACTCTACATATTCTACTATATTCTGCAAATATCAACACTATTGATTGTAACAATTTCCAATTTGTGTGGAAAGGTATTCCCAGTGTCCTTACTTTGTAGGAAGGACTCTCTTTGATTCGCCTTATTAACCTTTACTGTTCCTGACACTTTTGGCAGTAAGGTTTAGGTTTATCTTAAATTAAAATAAGATTACTTTAACTTATTTGTCTGTGATTCTTAATTCATCATCCTCCTTCTAACGAACTAAAATTACAAAGACGTACTAGAAATGTCTAAAAGTTTGGAATCAAATCTCTGTCAGCTAGCTACTGATTTCCACTCAGAATCAACGAGAGAACCTGTCCATCTCAGCACGTCGTTGAAGCCTTATTTATCAAAACATTTCTTCATTGAGACCTTGTTCACTCCACAAGCTGATTATTTACATGCTAAGGTTTTCGCGAGTTTATGGTGACACCTAGATAACCGCTAACGAACGTAAGACCAGCGAAACAGTAACAGGAAGCTAAGCTATTCCGCAGCGCCTCAGCCCAGCTAACTAGAGTAAGAAGTCCAAAGACAGCAAGAAGCGTTTACTCCACAGGCAGCCTGTCAGACGACATCATCACACACAACTCATGCGTATGTATACAAAATATAGAGCGTCCTTGGAATATCATAAGTAGCGTACTGAAAAAACAACGAACCAATAAGATTTAGTGTCTTACCAAGTGGAAAACAGGAACTGAAGATGAAAAGGGGACTTTTTGGCGCGAAAACAGGAAATTCAAATTTACACAATAAACTCACAAAAATAACAGGTTTGCCAAGTGAGTTTTGGGGATCTAACATCCCCAACATTACAATTAACTGATATACTAGTAAGTAACACTATATTTTGGCTACAACAATCTACTTGCGTGGTGCCAAAGACAATACTTAAACTAACATTATACAAACTCTAAAAGAAGACTTAGCTTTTGATGAGAATTGTACCTCGGAGCAACTGAGCTACTCAAGATAAACATGAATTCGGAATAACACTATAATATCAAGACACAATTGTGAAGAAATGAGCTTCATTACAGAAGAGCATCAATGTCATGTTAAATACTGGAGGTTCGGTTACAAAGCGAATTGGGAAATTGTGAAAAGTCTACCTTAAGAATGCTGTACAAAATTATTCCACAGAGAAATCTTCGGAGAATCGCCTTACAGTAAAACATACTAAAATGGGACCTAATTTTCTACCATCAATGGTCAACTCTATCTAGCGCGCAAAGTCGAAGCTCAGATTACGTCTCATTCAGTGAAAAGCTTCAGTAGAATGTTAGATGGTTACACTATAAGTCTCCGGGGACGTTGGTCAAACATTAACTACTAAACCAACCAAATCTGATTTCTACTTTTCAAGCGCCGTATCAAATGCCTTACTTATTCCCCACTTAGATTTAGTTTCTTTAATGAGTTTGTTGTAATTTCATAAGGATCATTCTACATTTTGTTCGCCTACGAATGATGGTAGATGGATAATAATAATAATAATTAAACTGGATTCAAAATTTAGTAAAAGAAAATAGTTATAATTATGAGATGATTTTACAAAAACGAAGGGTTAACGGCTGTAGCATTAAATAATTTTCGAAATAATTGTTTACATAGGTTATCGACATTGGAGCTGACCATGTTTGTTTTCGGGCGGACACGATTAGTTAGAGGCTTAGGTAAAGCATCACCACTAGATCACGACACAACACAACGTGGGAATCACTTCTATCTGGTTAGCCAGCTTAGACGTTGTTATCCCATCGACGTTCTATTTACGACCAAATATAACTTCTACATCCCTCATTGCCTTCTGATTTGTTCTCATTTGCACGAGTGGGTTCAATCGTTAAAAAATGCTCTGGATGTACGAGAAATGTGACTTGATCATATACCGGTTGCCCTTAAAGGCATTAATAGGCGTTCATTAAAATGGATAAACAGCTATCAAAATGAGAAGTCACTAGCAGTCAGTGTTGTTTTATTCTATCTAACTGATATGCAATTACTAGCGAAGTACCCCTAGGTTCCATCCTTGCGACACTTTATAAACCACTTTTCCGCCAACTTAGAGTCACGCGTTCATTTATGTGCAAACTATCTTATATCTGAAGGGAGATTCACGGTCCCTTTGACATGACGAATCATCAAGAAGACTTGAATAGGATATATATATATGTGTTTCCAGGAACATAAAGCATTGAACTTGTATTTTGCATTGTATAAAAAAATCAGGACGTGTCATACAAAACATGACACTACACACTCAAATAGATTGTTGGTGAAATTCAGTCTCAAACGTAACCTACGAAGACGCCCTCGTACAAAGCAATACAAAAAAGCTCACGAAAAGCTTGAGCTGATCTTTTGGGGTAAGGTCAGGTAAGCTTTAGAGCTCTTAACCTAAAGAGGTCGCTTTTCCACATTTTGTTGAATCTATCAAAAGAAGAGTGAATGTATAACTAAACTCTAAAACAACTACAGAACAATACTTTTGGAGCAACAGCTTGTTTACTATAACTTTTACTCTTAATTTAACGCTTTTATCTTCAGTTTCAATGGTTATTTAACTAGTTCTGTATCGTCCAAATCCATTAACATTTCTGCCACCTAAACGCAAATCTCAATGAATGTCATACAATGTTGAAATTTGAAGCGGATACTTAATCCTCTCAGGGTCATTTATCAGCTGACATTTCATTATGATTACTCTTTCTGTTTTGCTAGCACTTTTGATCGGTGATAAAGATTACCAACTTTTTTATAGTAAGCAACATGAAGACTTAACAGGTGGACCTTTGAAACGTTTGCTTCCAACATTAGTGAACTTTTATAACAAATATTCAAATGAAGCCCACAGATATGTGGCATTTGATGCTAATCAGACATTAAAAATTGTATGACTAAAAAAATCACTTTCTAATTGTTAAAGAATTTAAGAGGCTTCAAGTATCATTTTTCCGTATTGTTGGCCCCCACGGTTTGCTCAAAATACCAGGAAGAATATGTATCCATATCACATTTAGGAAATTGCCTTTTGAAAGAGCATGAAGTAAGTCATAAAAAAACCAGTGCTTTGAAAAATTTTAGTTTCAACATTGCAGATTCACTTTAAGCTATCGGGAGGGCATCTTTTATGATGACAGTGTTCTAAACCTTGATAGCTGTCGGCCTTCTATCCCAAGAATGCCTCAAAACTTAGAGGTAATTATTTATTAAAGATCTTTTCAGGTTTATTGTTTATCTTATCATCTTTTTAAACGTCGATAATAATCCTATAGGCACCGAGAAACGCCATATTCGACGATATTTTTCACTGTAAATTCTAAAGTACCCCGTTGTTAGAATTTGCGAAACAAATCTTTCTGTCATCTAAAGACGGCCATATAGCAGCATCGAAAGAATCGAGGAAGAGCTTCTAGTCTATCAGTGTTTACATGGTCATCAGATACCTAATTCTTATCGAAATTTTCAAGCCTTTTTTAATCTTGATATACGCCTGCTTACCTAACCCGTGATCTTAAATGACAATAATATCTAAGTGATATTTGTGGTTTGTCAGAGAACAAACCTTATACCAAACTAGCTTATTACATTTATGACTGTCTCTTTAGAGTAAGTTTGCATGGTTAAAGATTTTAAAACTACTACAATCTTTAGACTATGTATCAATGATCATAACTTTATCTATCAGCATGTATCTCAATTATTGTTATTTAGTGGTTAAAATGTGACAACTTATAAAACTAAGTATTCTCTTACTTGTAGTCAGTTTTAGTTTGATAGAACTAGTGATTCTGTGTAAACAGTAAATGCCATTATATTTGCCTTTTTTATCGATCATCACAAGCAGATAGGTACAGTAATTCATAAACAACAGTATTCGTGTAGTCGCGTTGCCACTTTCAGGTGGTGACTAACTTGGAAAGCTGAAACAAGGTGGAAATAGATAAGTAAATTTCTTATACTTTTAAAGGTAGTGACATGAAAGCACTTGATTTAGCCAACTATGTTGTCGTAATCCTACTTACTGTCTGATGGAATGCCAGATACATATATGCTGAATTAACAATGACCGGTGGCATCAAGATTATATACTCCTACCATCACTTACTTTCTGTGTCAGCTCAGTTTACTGAATGACTTTTATTAACTCGTGCCAAATTGTGTCACTAAGTTGTACTGCCAATATTAACTCTTAGGGACAAAATTTGACAGGATTTTCTTGCAACCAATTATGCAGTGGTTGTTTTATAGGCACTAAACTCCTAAAGTAACATTAATATCTAGTACAAAGTTCTGACCTTAAGTGTGGTTTAACCAGCATAACGCCACTTTACATTGTCATTAATTGGCAATTCTATCCGTTTGGTGAGCTGTTAATTTCCTCTAGCCATATTGGCCAAAATATGATTAGAATTCTAAGTACATCATATTGGCAAGTCCTCTGTTTTTCTTACTATATGTCAGTATTTTGATAAGGAAAATTTGATCTTTAGTAATGTCTGTGCTTTGTATTTCAGTACCTAGGTTTTGAACTACCTGAAAATGTAGGTGAGATGTATGCACAATTTAAATTAACGTATAGAAAACAGTATCATGAAACAGGTGGTTTTATATAATATTTGGAAATTAATATATTTTACTTAGATAATGAGAAGAGATTTAGCATCTTTAAGTCTAATCTACTGAAGGCACAATTATATCAAGTACTTGAAAGAGGTTCTGCTGTTTACGGAGTGACACCTTATTCAGATTTAACAAGTTAGTATACATTTTCTAGCGGTTATAATTATAATTAGCTGACGAATTCTCACGTACTCACTTAACTGCTCCTTGGAGGGCATCTAGTAAACGCAACACAATTTCACCTCGCAGAGAAGTTGGGGATATACCAAATAATTTCGACTGGAGAGAGAAGGGTGCTGTAACTGAAGTGAAGAATCAAGGAATGTGTGGATCATGTTGGGCATTCTCAACCACTGGTAATATTGAGAGTCAATGGTTCCGTAAAACTGGAAAATTACTATCATTAAGTGAACAGGTCAGTTTATTTGTAATGCGTCGACGTATATATATTGGATGATGTGAATCGACTGATGTTTCACATTATTTAACTGCACTTTTAAAAATGCCATCTGCTGCACTTAAAACAGTAGAACATATTTTTATGCATAAAATACCGTCATTGAAGACTACTCTTTGAATGAGTTGGATTGTGTAATTGGAAAATACATAAAACTATAAATTGATGTAGACAGACATTTACTCAATAGTCATTCGACTATAGATCATAACGTACCCCCTACACATTGGTTTGCACAACCTAAGTAATGTCATCACCGATTTAGCATATAAACGTGCATATAGTTAATCAGTCAAGCAGAATGCTTATGTTTAGCTAAAGGGTAAACGTGGCTCGTATTTGTTTGAATCATCAAATAGTCACTGCTGAAATTAGAAGCAGGCTATTAACAAATATTGCGAATCAGTTGATATGATTATGAGTCTTCACCTACCCAAACACCATTTGCCTAGATGCCTAGTAATAATTAGAGTGCAAGTAAACTCGGAGGATGAAAAGGATAGCCAAACTAAAACGTGGCATCAATTTATAAAGTTATTGGTCGATAATTTGAGACATACTGGTAGGTGCTTAATATCTGGTTCGTGTAGAAGTGATCATTGTAACCAGTCGTCACTGGATAAGAGACATTAAATGATATTAACTAAAATCGACCTCAATGGTGCAGGTGCATCTACCATTTTCTCTTAAACCTTATGAGTTAAAGTTACTTTATACGTTTCTTTCCACCAATTACTTTTTTCTTCTAGCATCCTAATCTCTTTGTCTAGTCATTTTCACTGTCACTGATGTTACTGTTACTTTTGTTTCAATTATCGTTGTCGTCTTGTGCTAATGTGGTATTGTAAACTGGACCGATGTACATATTTTCTAGGCTTTATTTTACCCGTGACTGACTGGTTTAAGAAACTATCATCGATATTGTTGTTAAAATATGATTAGACGTAATATACTTAAAGCGCATATCCATATTTTCCAACTTCATACTTGTGCTTTTCTAATGATGTCAAATTGACGATAATATTTTACGTTTAATTCTTTATGCTTATCACAGCAACTCGTCGACTGCGATAGTCTAGATGATGGTTGTAATGGTGGTCTACCATCTAATGCTTATGAATCAATAATACGAATGGGTGGTTTAATGCTTGAAGATAATTATCCTTACGATGCTAAGAATGAGAAATGCCACTTAAAAGTTGCCAATGTTGCGGCTTATATTAATAGTTCAGTAAATTTAACTCAAGATGAGTCAGAACTTGCTATTTGGCTTTATCATCATTCAGCAATAAGTGTTGGCATGAATGCATTACTTTTACAGGTAGATTTCGTTGATTTATTTTTAGTTTACTTTGAAAGTAAGATTTATCAACCTTAAGTTTATTCGTTGGTTCATTTTACTAGTGACTGTCATTTAACTAATCAGCATGAATTATTTTTTCACAGTATTTCAAGCTGATTAGAAATGCATATAAACAGCTGTATATTTAGTTAATTATTAATTATCTGAAGTTACAGACTAGATAGTTTTCTGGTATTACTGGAATCGATCAATTAATGCCTGTCGCCCCTCATAGAACATAGGCCACCGAACAACGTTTCCTAATCAACTCTGTCTTGCGCTTTCCTTTCCACTTCTCAAGTATTCCTCATTCTTTTCATGTCGGCCTCCAACTTGCGGCGCACTGTTCTATGGTCTAACTCTTTTCCTATAGCCTAAATAATTTCAAGTTAGTACCTGTTTGATGCAGTTTGATTATTTTCTCACGGTGTGTCATATATACCTCCAGCGATTATTCTTAATTTCTTCCTCATCTGGAAGTTAATTTGTTTTCTGCCACAGTAGGTTGTCGCTAATGATGTCTGGCCATTGGATTCGGAGTATCCTGAGTAAACAACTTTCCATAAATACTTGTATTCTTTGAATGATGCTTTTAGTAGTTCTCCAAGTTCAAGCTCCATACAATAGAACTGTTTTGACATTTGTATTGAAAATTTTAACTTTGATGTTAAACGACTGTTGGTTTGAGTTTCAGATGTTCTACAGTTGTAAAAATGCCGTCTTTAACTTGCTAATTCGCGCCCTCACATGATACTGCTTTCCGGTTATGTGAAAGTTTCCACATCTTTCAGAGCTTTTCCGTCACGCTGTAACTGGATTGGTGCTCGTTGTTTTGTATCTAACGATATTGCTTTCTCCCATGTGTATGGACTGCTGCAGAGGTTACTGCTACATTGTCCGTCTTTATCTGCATTTGTTGCTGTGTGTGGGGTAGAGGAGCTAGGTCATCTGCGAAATCCAGATAGTCTAGCTGCATCCAAGTTGTTTACTGTATTCCGTGCTTCCCCTGAGATGTTGAGGTTTTCATAATTCAGTCAAGCACCAGAAGAAACAGATAAGGTAATTGTAAATAGCCTAGTCTGACAATTGTCTTCACTTAAAATGAATCTGTGAGCTACCCTCCATGCATGATTTTGTAGTGTAGTCCGTCGCACGAATTCCTAATAATATTGACTATCTTATAGTGTACATAATGTTGAAGAAGACTCCATAATTTTCTCCTGTCTACATTAACAAACGCCGTCAAATGTCGTAGTTCAGGAGGTTTATATAAAGTAATAATTTCCATTTCAGTTGATTTTTCAACAATGATCCATTGCGTCGCAATTCGGTTGATACACAATCGGTCCTTACGGAATCTAGTCTGTTGATCTCAAAGTTGGGCATCAACTGGTTCAACAACACTCTACTAAAAACTTTTTCTGGTACTGAATGTAGAATGATGCCTCTATAGTTCTCGCACTTACTAAGATCTACTTTCTCTGGCATTTTGATGAGGTATCCTTCTTTCTAGTCTGTTATTACCTGTTGTTCCTTCCAAATCTTCCTGAAGAGAAATTGATGCATCTATGAATTTATTTTTACATCTGACTTCAGTACTTCAGCTAGTATGTGATCTCCCGACCGTAGCTGCTACCTTGACGTGGTGGTCGGGCTTGCCTATCGTGATGACCCAACCGAGCTATACTGGCTGGAACATATGTTTCTGTAGGTTCTACCATGCCAGGCAGGTCGATTGGAGAACGATGAGACTAAAGGCAGCTACTTAAGGTCTGAGGGCGAAGTCGTACTGCTGATTGCAGAGGGGTGTGACAGCAGTAAGGTGTTTCCCTCGGACAACCAGCATCTGCGGCAATGCTGCCTTCTCACAAAGAAGGAAGGGTTAGAAAAGGTCGGCCCTAAAAATGTCACACCTCACCCTACCTCACAGATTTCCGTCTCTGGCGGTAAGGGTGCCCACTAAGGGATTTTAAGTGCGGAGCTAATACTCAGAAAACCCTTCATAAAAAGGCCGTGCGTGACAGGCCTCAAGCAGTTGTCCCTTGGCCTCTGCAGTCACGCTCTCAGGTCTTTAAGACCGACACTAATCTACCTTCTTTTTCAGGTTCCTCAAGAAACACCCTTCCACGGTGTGAGCAGCCGGGAAGTGACAACCGCCCTCATACCCGCAAAAGCACGAGAGTCCAAATTGGTCAAAATCAAATCCTTTCTACACCCCATAATATCTCTCTTATCTCTATGACTAACTCTACTCACATTCCTTCACCTCACTGCACCGCTAATGCAAACGTTGCGAGCTCGCGAAAAGTCATTCCTGGTCTCTTGAAACCCCGTTCTAGACTATACGTCGGAGCTTTTAATGTACGGACATTGAGTCAAATAGGGCAACAGGCTTCCTTAACTAGGACTTTAGAATCTCACTCAATCGATGTATGCTGCGTCTCGGAAACGCGCATACAGGATCCTACGTAAAATCACTAACCTGATTTCCCTGTATCAAAATAAAGAAGCACCCCAATGTACTCTTCGTGTATCCGGTAGCCCTGATGCTGCTTCCCGGGGTCCCGCTGGTGTAGGTATAGCATTGAGTCGTAGGGCAGAACTAGCTCTCCTAGACTGGATCCCTATAGGTAGTCGCTTGTGCTCTGTCCGACTGAACGGGACAGTTAGGACTCGGAAAGATAGGGACACTCGTCGTTACCTCTTCGTCGTATCTGCCTATGCCCCCACTGACTGCAGTTCAGACGAGGTGAAAGGTGAGTTTTACAGCAAGCTTTCGGACCTCTTTCAAAAAGCTAGGCGCTCTGATATAGTTATAATGGCTGGTGATTTTAATGCTCAAGTAGGTAGACTAAGTGAAAATGAGAGACACTTGGGTGGATGTTATGGTGTCGCGGCTCGAAGAACAGATAATGGCGATCGTCTGTTGCAACTATGCTCAGATAACCGCCTGTTTCTAGCGAATACTAACTTTAGGCATAAGGAAAAGCATCTTTTGACCTGGCGACCCCCAAAATCGTCTCAACGTTGGACCCAACTAGATCACATCGCCATCAGCCACCGATGGAGGGGTTCGATAGAGGACTGTCGCTCGTTCTGGGGCACATGTTTAGATTCAGATCATGCTTTAGTGCGAGCGCGTATTTGTTTGAGGCTTACTGGACGTAGGAAAGACATTACAATGAAGCCTCTTAGGGTTTTACTTAATGATAATAAAGCTAAGAATATATTCAAGGAACAACTAGAAAAACAGTTAGGCGACCGTGTAAGCGATTGCCATCCGGAAGCAGGTTGGAACGATATCAAAAAGGCTGTGGAAACAGCAGGGATATCTGATAGTAAGGTAAATCATAAGGCTAGGATGAAGCCGTGGATTTCAGTAGCATCCACCGAACTGATGGATGCTCAGTAAACTCATCCCACCTGGCTCTGAACATGATGAAGAGCGAAGTGAGCTTAAGCGCAGGCTGATAAAAAGCCTACGCAATGACCGTGAACAGTGGTGGGTGGCGAAAGCAAAAACAATCGAAAAGGCGGCGGCGGTAGGCAACAGTAGGCAACTTTTTCGACTTATCAAGGAAACTGGTATTAGGAATCCGAATGTCAGTGAGACTATCTCGGAAAAGGATGAGATTATAATTCATTCTCAGTCCAGGAGATTGGACCGATGGGCAGAACACTTTAGGGATCAGTTCGACTGGCCTTCAGCCACACTTCGGTTGCCCACGATCCCCAGTCATCCTGAATGGCAAATCGACTTAACTCCTCCTAGTCTTTATGAAGTTGAGAAGGCTATAGGAAATCTGAAGCGAGGTAGAGCAGCAGGTCCTGATAGGCTTACCCCTGAGATTTTTAAGGATGGTGGTCCAGTTTTAGCAGCTAGATTGACTGAAATCTTAGGCAGAATCTGGGAACTGGGCGTAATACCATCTGACTGGTCTCAATCCCTGATTGTCCCAATTTATAAGAAAGGACAAAAGTCTTCTTGTGACAGTCACAGGGGAATCAGTCTGACTAATATAGTTTCTAAATTGTTAGCCTCGATTATACTTAGACGCCTAACTAGAGCTCGTGAAGAGCAGACTAGAGAAAACCAGGCTGGATTCAGACCTGGACGTGGCTGTATAGACCACATCTTCACACTGCGACAGGTCCTGGAACACAGACACACGTTTAGGCGTCCTACAATAGTTGTCTTCCTGGACCTAAAGGCGGCATTCGACTCGGTTGATCGTGAGGTTCTGTGGCAGTGTCTGTCATTGAAAGGTGTACCAAAGAAGTACATTAACCTTGTACAAGCTCTCTACTCTAAAACTACAGGTCGAGTGAGAGCTTATGGCGAACTGTCATCGGAATTCCTCACTTCAAGTGGTGTTCGTCAGGGATGTCCACTTTCCCCATTATTGTTTAATTTTGTCATAGACATGCTCCTAGATATAACCTTAACTTCGTCTGACTTTTCAGGAGTTGACTTTCTACCAGGAGCCTCGCTTACTGACTTAGAGTATGCTGATGACATAGTCCTATTTGGTGAAGACGCTGACAAAATGCAGAGTTTTCTGACTACCCTGAGCAACAATGCAAGCATGTTCAGGATGCGGTTTTCCCCCTCGAAATGCAAAATGTTGCTCCAGGATTGGGTTGCATCGGCACCTGAACTGGTGATAGGGAGTGAAGTAGTCGAGCGTGTAGACCGCTTCACGTATCTGGGGAGTCTCATCAGTGCTGATGGCCTGGTGACTGACAAAATCTCAGCACGGATACCGAAAGCTCGATTGGCTTTTGCCAAGTTGCGTCACTTATGGCGCAGGCGAGATATCCGCTTGCCAACCAAAGGACGAGTGTACCGTGCAGCAGTTCGCTCTGTCCTACTATACGGGAGCGAAACATGGCCGTTAAGAGTATAGGATATTCGTAGGTTACTGGTCTTCGATCATAGGTGTCTCCAAAGCATTGCTCGTGTATCGTGGGACAACCAAGTGATCAATGCTGTTGTTAGGAAACGGGTCCTAGGAAAGGATGGCAAATCAATAGATGAGGTATTGAAACTTCATCAGTTGAGGTGGTTGGGACGTGTTACGCATGTCTAACTACGGACTGCCTCGACGAGCTATGTTTTGCGGTGTAGGGATAGGTTGGAAGAAAGCTAGAGGCGGCCAAACCAAAACATGGCAGAAATCGATGAAGTCACTGACAAGTGGACTAAGTCATGTTGGTAGATGTAGGCTGCGTGGTCGGGGTCCGCGAGACGAAAGTCACCAATGGTTAGAGACCTTGAACGACATGGCTCAGAATCGTTTGCAATGGCGCAGGTGCATCCACTCTTTGTGTTCTCTGAAAATCTAACCTTCTGAATTCTCTATCTTTCTCCTTTCAAATTTATCTCACTGAATTATACTTTTCGAATCATATCTTCGCTCCCTAATCTTCTGCATTACTGCTAATACTTCTACTATCGCTATCACTCTTGGATTTGAACTGACAGTTGAGTCTGTGTGCTGATGTGGTATGTCAACCTGAACTGATGTACGCACGTACGAAGTTCTGCGTTGTATCTGTCTTGTATGTTATCTGGCCCTACTGACTTGTCACTCTTGATTTATCGGATATTCATACTGATGTCTTTGTTGGTGGGTTGATTTTTATGGGAAAGTCTGTAGATACTGCTCCGGTGATTGGTGGATTCAATGAGACTGGTCTGGTCAAGAGTTCTTCAAATTGCCCTACCCACCTGCTTCACTATTCTTAGGTCTCTGTGATCGGTCTAACGTCCTTGTTCTTGATTGGTTGTTCCGATTTATTGTGTTTCCCATCTAACTTCATTGTATCACATAGGTGTCTCATGTTTCCTTCTCTTGCAGCCTTCTCTGTTGTGATTGCTAGGTCTTGCACCTGATGTTTATTTGTTCTAATGTTTCTCTTTACTTGTTTGTTGGCTTCTGTGCATTCGACCTGTACCTTGACTTTCTTTATTCTTATTCAGCTGTTATTGATTGCTGTCTTCCTGTTCCTCCTTTGTCGAATCTTGTTGAGAATGCCAACAGAGATCTACTGCCTATGATGTTGATTCTTGTAGGTCGAAGCGCTCTGATATGTCAAAGTTATTTCTTTCCTGTTCCCTTTCCAGTTGTTCTCCATGGTGGTTACCTCTTCTTTTAGTAGATCGTGAAAGGTCTGTAACTTGTTGTTGAGACCTATTTTGAATTCTCTGAGTTTGTTTGTATCCTGAAGAAGGTCTGTATTAAACTGTTGCTGTTGCTTCAGCTATCTAGTGCCTCCTTGACTTCATTTTCATCTTAGCCACCATCAGGTGGTTCTGAATCTATGTCAGCTCCCCTCTTTGTCTTCACATCTTCCACAGTCCTTCTGAACCTCTTATTGATGCAAACGTGTTTGATTTGGTTCTCGGTAGTGTAGTCTAGTGAAACCTATATAGCTTTGTGTATGCGTTAGTGGGAGAATGTTGTGCCACTTATAATTAATTTTTTGAGGGCACATATGTTTGCGAACCTTTCAGCGTTTCCATTTCTTTCTCCCAGTTTGTGTCATCCTATGATATCTTCATATCCGGTGTTGTCCATTTCAACCTTGACGTTTAGGTTCCTCATTAAAACGTTTAGATCCTCGTCTAGACATTTCTCGACGATCGACTGTAGTCACTCATAGAACTGGTCTTCATTGTCTTCGTTACTTCTGTTGGTGGGCACACAACACTGAATGGCATTCATTGAGATCCGCTTTTTCTTTGCTTTGAAGGATGCTTTGATCATTTCAAGTCCATGAGGTTCCCATTCTATAAGTGCTTTCCGTGCTTATTGGGACAGCGTTAGTGCTACTCCTTGTATGTGCGACGTATTTTCTTCGTGACCGAAGTACAACAGTACCTCTCCTGAGGTTAATTTTGGCTGTCCAGGTTGCACCCAACGGGTTTCACTTATTCCACGTATTTTCAGGTTGTATCTTTTAATTTCCTTAGCTGTTTGGATGCTTCTTCCCGTCTCCCACATCGTACGAACATTCCATGTACCTATATTAATTGTTGCTCTAGTTGCCAGAAGAGGCAACGGCCTTATGACTTCCGAAGAAACTTGGCTTTTACCATGGGGCATCATGACTCTTCGAAACGATAGTCTTTCATCTCCTAGGGCAGAGCTTAAATGACTTGTTCTGGTCAGCGTTTTTTCAGAAAGATTATTTTTAACAGGATTGAGTTACTAACTCAATCTTAAACCTTCATCCTTCATTCGAGATTGAAACCGGCAGTAACCCTAGGAGCATTCAAAGTTTATGTTACTGCAGCTCAGAGGAACTTGAGATACAGATGGTAGGAGTCGTATTTATTATTGATTTTTGTGATCCTTGTGTAAATACGTTCTCGTGATTATACTTATACACGTAGTTATATCCCTCTGCTATAGTATGGGATGAGTTTTAAGTAGTTTTGGTAGTTAGTATCTTGTACTGAATCTCCCTATGGTCCATGTATTTTTTTATAGACTGCCATGCAATTTGTGTATTGACTCTGTTAAAGTGATCATCTAATACCGGAAAAGATAAGGACTGGTTAAATAACTATAGTTTGTTGTTAGAAGTTACTTTAAGGTCATTTGCTGATTTGGTCCCTATTTTCATAATGTCTAGTAACTACATTCTATCGTTAATCTTACCTTGCAATCGATTTAACATTCCTTTGGAAATTGATCTTTTGTTTCAATTATAAGTTTTAACACTTGATTACACTAGTTAAAGTCCATTAAGATATTTCGCAAAATCATAAGATGAAAACTCAACAAGTTTTATGAATAGGGTGTTCTTACTCAAACTTGTACAAAGTAAACTTAATCTATGAAGTCACCGATATACCATGATTTTCAGCTCTCAATAATTTCAAATTGCTCTGTTACAAATATTCTCAGTGAATTTTTAGGTCTTATTTTGCACTATCTTTCCTCTGTCCATCATATCTTAATTTAGTTTTATCGACATGGAATTAGTCATCCGTGGTGGATCTTCTGTTCAAAGTATCTTCTTGATCATGCTGTCTTACTTGTGGGTTATGGAGTCTCTGAGAAGAATGAGCCCTTCTGGATTGTGAAGAATAGCTGGGGTGTTGAATGGGGTGAAAAGGTAAACCAATATGTTTCATAACTGATAAGTATTTCCCTATTGTAGTTATTTAGTATGAGCATTATATTAATTCGAGTGATCAGTTGCTACCCGAATATCTCAGTGGTAATAGCTGCAGACTATGAAACTAGATAACTCTAGACT
Organism: Schistosoma japonicum; assembly: GCA_025215515.1. Taxonomy (NCBI): domain Eukaryota; kingdom Metazoa; phylum Platyhelminthes; class Trematoda; order Strigeidida; family Schistosomatidae; genus Schistosoma; species Schistosoma japonicum. The sequence continues at coordinate 39,488,063 of CM046062.1, read as the reverse complement.
GGATTCGTCAAAGACCGTCAGTTGCATAAAGAATACAGATATACACCTTACTGACAAGTGCATCGAAAGTAGGTAGAATGGCGCTTGAAATTTAGGCCTGCCAGCTGAAAGCTGTTTTTTGACGAATAAGCCATATGTAAAGTAGATGATGTATTGATGATTCCTTCATAATTTAGCATGTGTTGCATTCAGCTATACTCAGCTGCTTGTTTAAATCAGTATATAAAATTAAGATTTTTCTGACATTTTTATGTTAGTTCATTAGTATGATCAAAGCTGCATTATAATTTCTCATTTTAAATTTTGAAGATATTTTCACCATGGAAACATTTACTTAAACTTGTAGTAGGATTCTATCTAAAGCCTGTCCAGTGATGAGCACTGAAAAATGTCATTTGTGTTATATCGCTAAATAAATAGTCCAACTATGATAAGTATTTACTATTTATTGCTTTCTTAAGTTTAGTTCGAATAAAAAAGACCATTTACTACACCAAAACATTTTACTAGTATAAACCGTGTGATGACTTAGAGTTTATAAAGCACCCCATTTCTAATCATCAAGTCACAGGTTCGAATTCCATTTAACTTACTTTAGTTTGGGTAGCCTAATGGTATCACTTATCTTCACACGAAAAATTAAGACTCAGTGATGATAGAATTGGCCTTCATTTAGTAAATTATTTACAGTTATGGGCTGGATGAAGTTACACTTGTAACATGCTATAAAAATCAGATCATGTTTATCAAGACCATCTCTATGTAAGAAATACTAACTAAGCATTCTTTTGGATTATGTGATTTACTTTTTTCATGGGCATAGTCCAATGTCCGCACCCATGGTCAGTGATACATGTATATATATATGGGCTTTTCTTACAGTAGCCGCTATCTTGATGTGATGGTCAGACCTGCTTATTGTGACGAGCTACAATGGTTTAAACACTCACTCCCTTTAAGTCCTACCATGTCAGGCAGACCAGTTAGTAGGATGTTGAGACCTAAAGCAGAAAACTAAAGGTCAAGGGGGGCGAATTGATATTATTGGCTGTACAGAGGCATTATGGTAGTAAGATGTTTCCCTCATATAACCTGTAATGGTGCCCTCTCAAAATGAAGAACGTGTTTATAAAATGTTAATTCCTAAAATCCACTACTCACGTTATTTTACGGATTTTCGCATTTGGCAGTTAGGCCTTAACGAGCTCACATATCGAAAACCGCTTATAAAATGCCGTGCGTGACTGACCTGAAACAGTTGTCCCTTGAACATTGTAGTCGCGCTCTCGGGTCATCAAGATCACTTCTAATCTAGATCTTTTTCAGGTATCTCAAGAAAAAAAGCTCTTCTTCGATTGTGATTGCCATTCTCATACCTCTAACACCACTCGAGATCATCCTGTTCACGGTCAAATCCTTTTTGATATTTCTTTTACTTACACCTTCAACCCCCATCTTTTTTCCTCTAACTTTTCCCACACATGCCACTAATGGTTAAGGCTTGAGTTCATGATATGCTATCTCAGGTTTTTTGAAACCGCGCTTTAAACTTTTTAAGCTTTCAATGTGTGAACACTGTTTCAATTTGGTCACGAGGCCTCAATGAATAAAACCCTAGATTCTCACCATTAATTTATATCGTGTCCTTGAAACACACATACAGAGTCCTAAAGTAGTCATTCACGTAACCCTGCCTAATCAACACGATCTACTCGTTTATCGAGGAATCCGGCAGCTAGTTTTATTGACCTTTCTTTTATAGGTTTAGCACTTAATGTGATGACAGAACAGGCACTTGAACTAATTTTTGTCGATAGTCACTTATGGGATGTTCATCTATGTAGCACAGTGTGAACTCAGAAAAATAGAAATGCACTCAGATGCCTTTTTTCCGTTTTCGTCCCTACTAACTACAGCTCGGATGGAGAAAGAGATGAGTCCTGGAGGAAGTTCATTTAACTCTTTTAGAAAGCCAGACTCATAGGTATTTTAGCGTCAATGTCGTTAGGCTAAGACGAGCTAAAAAATACTTAGCTCTTTCGGCATTTCAGTTCAACGAACGAATAATGGAAACGGTCTCCTATTATTATGTTCAGATTACCATTTATTCCTAACATGCACCAATTGTAAGTATAAGGAGAAAGACATTGTGTTACTTGGCGTCCTCTGACACCAACACAGAGGCAAACACAAATAGACCATATCTTCATAAGTCGTCGTTGGGGAGAATCCACAGAGTACTGCTCCTCGTTCTGGAACAAATGTTTAGACTCTGACTGTGAAAGGATGCATTTCTTTGCGTTTTACTGGACACAGAAAGGTCAGATCAAAAAGATCCCTTAGATGTCAGTTTGTGAATGAAAAGGGCAAAAATAAAGAATTAACGAAGCACTTAGTCGATCACGGGCAGAAAGTTTATCCCGAAGATACTTGGATTGATTTTCAAGTAGCTGTAAGTTCAGCAGCGATATTTCCATCTAACTTGAATCAAAAGGCTGAAGCGATTAATACATTTCTGAAGCTTCTACTGAACTGATGGTTTTTCAGAAACTCATTTCGGGAGGCGTGGCGAATGTTAAAAATCAACGATAGTCTAGGCTAATAAGAAGTCTACGTAAGTACCATGAACAGTGGTAAGTGACAAAAGCGAAACGTTAGAAACGGCTGTGGTGATAGGTTATACTCGATAAATATTCCGACTTATCAAGGAAGCCAGTATTAGAAAATCGTTTCTTAGTGCAATTATTTTGAAAATCGATAAGCCTATGATCTATTTGTGGTTCAGCAGACTAGACCGATAGACAGGACAGTTCAAGTGACCTCTAAATACCCTTCAGTTAGCAATTATTTTCGAACTACTGGAGTGAAAAATAAACACAAGTCCCCCAACTTTCAGTGAGGCTAGAAAGACTACAAGTAATTTTAAGCTAGGGTAAGTAGCAGAGCTTGATAGATTGATCTCGGATATCTTTAAGAATTGTAGTCTTTTTTTGCCAGGTAGGATCGACCCTGTTTATGATATAGGACAGAGATCCTTTCGTGATATACAGACGATACTATCTTATTCATTGGAGCCATTGACAACATACAACATCTCATAAACGCCATAAATAGCAATTCAAGCATGTTTGAGATGCATTTCTTCCACTCTAAACACAAAGTACCACTTCAGGATTAGTCTGCATTATCGTCTAGATTGGTTATTGGGACTGAAGTAGTTGATTATGTTGATCACTTTACTTTTCTTGGAAGTATGGTAAGCCCTAGTGGATCGACATCTGATGAAATCTTAGCACAGATTTAGAAAGCTCGTTTATCTTTTATCAACTTGCACCTTTTGTTGTATATGCGAGTTCACCGCACAACAGTTCGTTCATTATTAACCTATTGATGCGAAATATCACCTACCGAAATGGAAGACATACGTAGGCTGAAGGTCCTTAATCATAGACGTCTTCGAAGTACTGTTTACATTATCGTGCAATGACTAAGTGAGCAGTAGTGAGGTTAGGCACGTAGTACTAAGTAAAAATGACAAATCGGTTAATGAGTTCATGAATCTTCATCGACTGAGGTTTGTACACATATTACGAAAGCCTAACCACCGCCTTCGTCGTTGGATGATGTTGGTTGGCGTAAAAGTAAAATGGAGAAAACACTAGGAATGCCCAAAGCATGGTATTAGTTTATGAAGTCATTGACTGTTTGAGCCATGCTGGTTGATGCAAGTAATATGCCGGCCACCTAAAAAAGATTGATTACCTTCAAGAACTGTTTATCTGTAGACTATTTCATTATTTCTAGTTGTTTTAAGGTGAACATTTTATTTCTATCATTATTCAGTTCCCCTTGCCCTATCCTCCCATTTGACACATTAACTGTCAGTACATCATTTCTCATTGATGAACTATGGTTAATCAGTCGTGTATACATTAATTCAGTTCACATTCACTATTACTTCTCTTTTGTATAATTGTCAGTTTTCTAATTAGTTGACGGTGAGGGGTATATATATATACAAGGGGATGTTTGAAATACAGTATGATTCTATCTGTCTGGTTCATCAGTCTTGTGTTCTCTTATTTCGACTTGGGACCAAGTGGGCATAGGGCAGATGTGCAGTAATCGATTAGGTACACCCTTTGGCATTGAAATTGAAACAAGACCAGGCTGCTTGTTTGGTGTCCGCGCGACTGTTGTAACCAATGGTTGGAGACTGTATGATATAGCTCAGAATCGACTACTGTGGTCAGGTGTATTTACTTTTAATCTCCTTCTAGATCTGAAATCCCAATATCCTTTCATGCACACCTTTGTTTTATTTCTTCTTATTGAGTTATATTTCGGTATTTATCTTGTTAATTTGATCTCGTCCTGGTAATGTAATGTTATGACGCAAGAAATTGGGTTGATTGGATGGCCGAGTGCCAATTGCTAGTACCTAGTTGATTATTGCGCGCCTGCCCTCTGCCCACTTAGTCCCAATCCGAAATAAGAAGAATGCGAGCCAATAGATCAGCCAGACAGAATCATATTATATTTCAAGCATTCCTTTATATATACATAAAGTCAGACCACACAACAAACCAATTAGAAAATTAACATGATTACAGAACGAGGGAAATAGTGGTAGTGAATAGGAACAACTTGTACACAACTAATTGACTGTAGTCCATAACAACAGACAATATAATAACAGTAATTATGCTAAATGGGAGGATAGGGCAAGCGGAGCGCAACAATAATAGAAACAAAATGTTTACATTACGGAAAGTTCGAATAAATGAAATAGTGTTCGCAACCACAGTTCTGAAAGTTTGTTACACTTCTTTGTGGTCCGGCATAACATGTAATATGATAACTTTTAATTACACGCATATATACCAGGTTCTACGTTGTACGTAACTGACTGACCGCTAGCTTTATCCAGAATACTAAGTTTTTTTTACTAAAGCTTCATATAATTTCTCAGTCTCTTTTCACTTAGCATAATTAATAGGCCAAAACATTAGAAATCATCATGTTATCGCATCTAGTTGAATATTATGGATTACAACAGTCATATCTTAGTTCTATGTTGTATCTTTAACCAACTCTGATCGTATTGTTTTCTTAGTATATCTAAAGTGACGTCTATATTTGTAAGTATAATTTCATTTTTTTTGCATAAATTAATATTCACTATTTTATGTTCTGTTTTCAATTTCTCAGGGTTATTTTCGTATGTATCGAGGTGATGGTACTTGTGGTATTAATACAGATGCTACATCAGCTTTGATCTACTAAAAAGTATGTTTGTTTACAGGTTTCTTTTTTCTTTTTATTCTCTTATTTTATTTCAAAAAATAATTCATCTCATTTTTGACAGAATCTCGTTCATTTTTGTTTCGGGTATTATTATTTTATCAAAAAAGTACAAGTCTCTTTTGTTATTTTTGTTTATTTATTCTTTTCATTCCCTTAATTTGTTTAACTAATACATACATACATTATGAATCTCTAATATTGCGCCAAATACATGTTTACTATTATCAACAGAATAATAATAATAATATTTCATTTGAATAAACTATTTAATGTATGATTGTAATAATTTTTAGTTAAAATTTTTATACTACTCTTTATTATTATTATTTTTTCTTATTTGTTTATAATTTATTCATTGTTTTAGGTTACCATTTTTTTATATAAATACAAATTACATATAAGTCTATTAAAGGTATTTTATTCTTATGTAGATTACATTGAATATTCACTGTTTAATGAATTAATTTAATATTCATTATGGCTTTTATTGGGATAATTGAATTCTGTCGGTAGAATTGTATTGTGGTTACTTGATTCAATATTTCTATCTGTTGTATAGAAAATGATTTTTAAAGGCAAACAATTTAGTGCTTGGTGATATCATTGAAACTAATAGTTTGTTTTTCTTATCTTTAAATAGTTATTTTATGTTAGTTTAAATCATTCAGTAGGTTAAATGTTTGAAACTTCACTTTACTTCATGATTAGAATGTATTTGGATCTTTCTGTTGATTTGTTATGGACTAAAGTTGATCAGTCTCTGTTACCATACCACGACGAGTCCTAAATAGGACAAAACACGCATCCTGGATTGTACTTGCCAGCCACAACCCAACTCAAATTTCACTTCAGTTTAAAGCAGCAATTCATTATTACCATTAGTTTTACTTACATCGCAATATTATGAATTGACTGGAGTTAGAAATGTAACCTATTAGCTGACAACTTTTTAGCTTAGAGGCTAAGCTAAGTATTCAACAGTGTGACTCATTAAGGAGAGCTTGGCATTTAAAATAAAATAAATGAATTTTATGAGGTTTTCCCCCATTTGTTTCGCCTATTCTCTTTATTTGCTTCATAGTCATGAAACAAGTACATGAAATGAAGTGGTTCTGTGGAGATAAGTGTTGAGTTTATCTGTTTGTATTTGCCATAGATTGATTTCGGTTGGGTACCACTGGAAACCAGGGGACACCGGATTACTTTTTCGTTCATTGTATAGAGCTCCTTGGTAGTATACACACTCCATTCCAACATGGAATCCGACCTAGCGCTTTCAGGCCTCATTGTGATTGCTTAACCATCTACACCACTGGGCCAGCGTTAAATAATAAGATCTCCACTTCCATCAATTTTCGATATAGCACAACGATCATCTATTATCATCTGCGATAACTATCTCATTCTGAACAAATCCGATATTCACTAATCACGATGTCTTACAAGAACTTCAGGAGTATCCTGAAATTGGTTACTACTGAGCTCGTTATTGTAATTGGATTGAGATAGTTTTGTAGCAGAATGAAGAGTGTGCAATGCTAGGACGAAAAATATGTTCAAAGCTTCTTATTTTCCATTGGTCTCCAACCAACATCACTCTGTGACGAATACAAATAATCAAAATTATATTAATTATTTAAAAACAAACAACTATACATACGTTAAATCACTAGGGTTCTAAAGTTGACATAAATGTAAAACAATGAAAGACTATAACTACGGAAATATTAAAAATAATTTAAATTAGTGATTACTTATAGTTGAAGTATTCGAATGTTCAGAAGAGAAAATTAATAGGACCATCAAGGTATAATCAGACGGTGGCTCTTTGTAAACGTACGTTTGATTTAGAACGCTTGATTGCATTTGCTTATGCAAAATGTATTAAATTGGTAATCCTTTTTGGCACATCAACTTCGTATTCACTGTCAAGCAAATGGCTTACAACTGCAATGTTTTCAACATAGCTTCTTAATTTGAAATTTTGAGGAATGTATTCAGAAATGCCTTTTAGTCAGAACCATGATACATCTTTCAGCACAATCGATTACATAAACAAATTTCAATACACGCAAGTTGATAGATGCAAACATCATATAAAAGTTGGTCATCTGCTTTTACCCCCTATTATTGATATGCGACTTTAATTGGCGTAGTAATAGATTGAGACGGAGATATCTGCGACCAAATTCAAACTTAGCATACGTCCATGAGTTCATTGACTGTCGATCTTATGCTTTGTAAGTGTGGATTATATGCTTGGAGTCGTACAATCATTGTGACTGCTGAATGCAAATGGTAACGGACTTGCCTTAGAATCAGTCACAATGATGAAAATATTCCAGTTGTTTTATTTCTTCATACATTAAGATTCTAAATTGTTTCGTACCTTCTATTTCAAGAATTAATTATCTCTTTCTGAATTGTATTCTCTCTTTTATATTCATTTCACTGTATTGGTGGGATATGGTAACTTCGGTTGATGCATATGTATACCTGGTTCTACATTACTTTGATTCACTGACTATTTTTTACAAATACGTTAATAAAATTCATTTAAGTGGAAAATCATGATTCATTCAAGTTCGAATATGTTGGTGATTCAAGAATCCTGGTGTCAGAAAGGAAACTTCAATTTTTACCGCAATGTTGTTGCTGACCTTATTTTGACAATTCGAAGAGTTTTATTTTCTCAATGATTTTTTGAATTGTTAACATTTTAAACTAAAGTGACTAGACGAACTTCGTGAACGGATACTAAGACATATTTGTGAAAGGTTGTATTCAACCGTCATGTAAATGAAACAATTAACATTACATCACTATTTTGGTTATCGATTCGGTTCTACCAATCAAACTTCAGATAGAAACGAATTTACTGTAAAGTGCGGCTAATCTGATTCAGTTTTAACAGACTAGCATTGATCAAGTGGCTTGTTTGATTATAATTGCATTTTTTGTTGCTTACTTCTCATTTAATCTCTAGCGAATCAGTTGAAATTGAGCACAGCAAAATGTCTGATCAGTCAACAGGAACATGTTGTTTTCTATTTTTAAGTAGCTTATACTTAATAAAGACTAGTCACAATTATAATTCAAAAATATGAGAACAAATTTAACCCACATCAACTATAAATTACGAACAAAGCCTCTGGGATAAACGAATTTATCACTCACTTCGGCATAAACCAGGTGCTAATGATGTCTAGAATAACAAAGAATGTACAGCAATTAAGTTATCTAGTTTACAGAACTTAATAACAAAGCAATCAACACAGCCTTATACAACTGATGTACAGCAACAAATTAATATAAAATATATGTTCAACGCTTTCTAATTTTCAATAGTTCTCTAGCAGAGGTTAATTTGTAGTGGGAAACATCTCTAAAGTCTTCAAGCTAAAACTACATTCGATACATCAACTAATAGTCAGATATTAATTGTTTGTATTATCCATTGTTTGATCTCGATTGGGTGCCGATGAAATTCAAGGAGCATAATCATTTTACCCACATTTTCGAATCCTCAACAGTACGTACTCACAACTTTCAGGTTTCACAACGAATATTTTGTCATCAGCACAACTGGGCAGGCCAGCATCAAGTGGTAGGGTTTTTGTTTCACCCAGGTGATGATACAAGATGACAATTATCAAATGTCATTGGAGATAACTATCTTATTCCCAACATATCCGAACTTTAAGTTGATTGAAATGGGAATCCTAAATTGACTGTGATATCTGAGGGTTCTGGGTTCGATTCCTCTAAAAAGATCGACAGTGTACACTTTTGAGGTATCTTATATTAAAACAAAACAGCTGTCTAGGAGTACTCCTCGGTTTATAAATAATATATAAATGAAATCAGTGTAACGAATACACAATAAATTAAGTACTATTCTCAGCAAAATCACAAGTTGTGGCATAGAAGGAAGGTGATAATCTTGCTATGACCAATTTACACAAAACGTTAAATACGTCACTGTTGTCCTTTACAGAACGCTTGGCTTGATACCATCTAACCCAAAGGGAGTACAGTAAGAACACAAGACATTGACTCATCAGATAAAAGACTACTTTCTATCTATGTATAATCAGACCATGTAACAAACCGATTCGAATAATAATATCAATATACAACGATAACATTTAGACTAGATAAACGGAATAAATGATCCACATATAATCGATTCTAATATATTCATGAGAAAAGCCATAACAAGAATCCATAATTTAAATAAAAGCTGGAAACTAAAGCAATACAAAGATAATAGTAATAATAATAGGACAGTAAATAGTTGAATAGTCTATATACATGAATAAAGAGCTCTGTAAAATAGCTCTGAGTATTCCTACCTCTCACAACATTTTTAAAAGATGAAAGTATCGCTTTTCAGTAAGATTAGTAAGAATGAAAGTGGCTTTACGTAGATGGGTATTACGTTTTTGTTGATTGGATATATCAGAGATTGATGTTGGTAGGTCACGATTGTAAACTGGACAGCTGTTTTGTCCTGTTATGAAACTAATCCTACATAACCGGCTTAAATCAGTTACAATATCAGCTCATTAGTGACTGACTTCAATGTTCCTATAGTTCTTGTGAGAAGTTATAACCAGTGGTGGGTCAGACTTATTGGGAGTGAGACAGTGTTATGTCAGATCACTCAAGAAGAGTAAAAGATTTGCAGAACTGTGTTTTTGAGAACTAATCCATTTATTCTGGTTATGAGCAGTGTAAATATTATATTTCCATTATTATTACGTTCCTCTTACCCTATCCTCCCGTTTAACATATTTGCTGTTATTATATTGTCTCTTATTATGGACTACAGTTAATTAGTTGTGTACAAGTTGTTCCTATTCACTACCACTATTTCCTTAGTTTCGTATTAATGCTAGTTTCCTAATTGGTTTGCTGTATAGTCTGATTTTGTGTATATATAAAGGAATGATTGAAATACAATTCGATTTTGTCTGGTTGGTCTATCGGCTTGTGTTCTTCATATTTCGGCTTGGGACTCAGTAAGCATAAGGCAGACGCGCAATTATTGACTAGGCATACATCCAATTGGCATTCGATCAACCAACCACATTTATCGCATTATAACAGTTAGATATCATCGATGACAATCAATGATCGTCGTGTTGTATCACAAATCGATAAAAATGTGAACTCTGCCATTAAATGCAGGCCAAGTGGTTCAATGGGCTAGGCGTCTATAAACCTAAAGCTTCTGGGGAAAAATCTAAGGTACACATTGCTGAGGAGTCCTATACTATTTTCACTAATACCCTACCAACGTCAATCTTATTCTTATTGTAACAATACAACTGTATAATAATTACTTGTTATAAGTTTTACATGTGATATGCAGTATAACATCACTTGATATTATACATTCAGTATGAGTAATTAGATATTTAGTATAGTGTAACATTCTTAAACAATGTTAATTAAAGTTAGTAATAAATTGTATCTATCTACTCATAAAATAACAAACGAATATCCTAATATACAAATAAAATCTCATCATAAAATCAATAATATTTTCAAGTGAAATCGATGGATAAAAAAAGGTTGTCAATATGTAATATTTAGTACTATGAATAGAGACATTAGTTACTATTGTGGTGGCGGTTAATCTAATAGGTAGAAACACTCAATGCTATTTTACAAGGCTCTTTATTTGCTTATACGGATCATACAACTATTTACTTTCCTATTCTTCTTCTTCTTCTTCTTCTTATTATTATTATTATTATTATTATTATTATTATTATTATTATTATTATCCTTGTATTTCCTTAGTTTCCAGCTTCATTTAAACCATAAATTGTTGTTATGGCGTTCCCTATTAAATTAGAGCCAATCATAAGTCATCGTTGTATGCTGATATTATTATTCGAATCGGTCTGTTATGTGATCTGGTTATACATATATAAAAGTGTTTGAAATATATTAAAGAGTATTATTTAAATTGAATTGTGACTGGCAAGCGGATTCCAGTACGCGCGTTTCGTCCTATTTGGGACTTGTAGTCTGGAGGTACCTGCATCCCAATGTTCATGTTCACACCGCGGTACAAGTTCATCCTAATGTTAAAAGAGTATTTGTGTGCCTAGTATATTCCGTTCGAGTTAGCTGATATCTGGCCGACTGTCCCGTATAGGATAACAGTCACGTAATTAACGTTTTGTGTACATTGGTCTTAGCAAGATTATCATTTTCCTTCTGCATGTTCCGACTTGTCAAGAACAGGACATAAGAGATATATTTGAATAATTGTTGATAAGTTCTTTTGACGTGTAAAATATGAAATATACAATCTCTGTTTAATGTAAAAGAATGAATTGCGAAATCTTATCAATTTTTAAAATTATGTAAGTGCATTCTTCATTACTTTTAGTAATGGAAATGTAATTAATGTATGGAGCTGAAACTTGGTAAACTACAAAAAGCATCCTTCAAAAGATACAAGTATTTACAAACAGTTGTTTGCACAAGATACTTCGGATTCTTTGACCAGATACCATCAACAACGATCTCTTGTGAAAGAGAACAAACTAACCTGAAGCCGAGGACAAAATTAGAAAAAGCCGCTGGAGGTGAATAGAACACACATTGAGAAAATAACCAAATTGTGTCACTAGACGAGCACTAACTTGGAATCTTATAAGCCAAAGGAAAAGAAGAAGACCGAAGAATACATTGCGCCTGGAGATGGCGGCACGCAAGAAAAAAAAGCGAGTAATACTTGAGAAGAACTGAATAGGTAAGCCCAGGACAGAGTTAGTTGGAGAATTCTGGTCAGTGGCCTTTGGTCCACGTGGGGTAACAGGTATTGATTGATTCATTGACTGACTCAGTTGAAGGTGGGATTTGTGAAACATGAAGAAATGTGCAATCAGTAGAGTGGAGATGCAGTGATCATGTTTCTTGTTAGATTAGGATGAAGATGCACAAATAAAAATCAAGGTAGTGAAGCCTTTTTCTGTAACAATCAGATTATAATGATATTCTAGTCATAATGATCAACAAATTGCTATTGTTTAGGAGCTAAGTCGGTGATGCATTTATAAAATATGATGAAAATTCTGACATTCACGATATACTTAGATACTTTAATAGTTTTAATCACTAAAATTCTCAATGATACAAGAATGTGATTCACAGCTACCAGTCCTAGACGTTTCCTAACTAGAAGAAATGAAGAATCTCTACGCTTATCAACTTATAGGAAGACTGCTTGAAAAGAACAACTGACCAACTTTCGCAGTTGAGTCCACATAATGAGAAAACTCAACTTAATACTCTATCCAAGTTCATGATATCACAGAATCTGTCCACCAGATTGCATGGATAGAGATCTAATCTTCCTTACGTCTATCTCCGTGAATAACTACCCTACATGCTTTAGCGAAAAGAATATGAAGAAGAAATAACATTTATAGATAAAACACACTATCCCCAAAATGCCGACAATTTAAAGAAGATAATGCTACCTACATAGTCAAAATAGTTTGATGACGTTGATTACCAAGACCTTTCCTTCATTGTATTTTCGTATAACATCCAGGGGTCATGTAGTTCTATGCTTCCAGCTAAAAAACGAGTTGTCACGACTGACCATTTCCAGTTATAATACCAGTTTACTTGCTTATATGGAGCTAGGTAAATAGGTCCTTCAACAAGATTGCTTCTTCACTGTATCCGAGAGTATTTTCCGGCTTGGCTGAGCAAAGAACAAAGTAGATTAGTGACGTCTTTTATCCTCCAGCGTATAGTAGATTCAGGGCATTTATTCTCAGATTCGTCGTTTAACATAATCTACAAAATTTCGCTAATTACACCAAATAACTCATAACTGAATCTACTTTTATTGTAGAAGATTTAGCTAACTACATTTTAAAGCCTGAGTGGTACACATCAAATCAATTTGTAAGATTGCTTTCTTTGCTTCAGCCTTAGTTTAAAGTTTACTTTATTTGATTTAGTTATTCATTTTTAATCTACCGTTTCTGAATATCTCATCCCAACTTCTAATATCATTATTCACGTTCATCATTGTTAGAATTATCTCGATAACTGTTGAATTGAGGTGGTTTTGCAGGGACTGTTATTAAATTTAATTGGTTGGATTTGTCACAGACTGATGTTAGTACTGTGCCACTGAAAACCAGGGACAACTAAACATCTATCTCGTCCTACTATGGGACCATTTAGCAGTGCGCACCCTTCAGCCTGTCAGGGGATTGGAATCCATGACCTTAAAGTTGGCGAACGCCTAACCCAATAAACCACTTGGGTGACGTCCATTGGTAGAATTCACACTTCCATCAATGTGTGATATAGTATGACAATCGTCCATTGTTATCTGTGATAGCTGTCTTACTCTCGACAAGTTTGACCTCCACTGGTCACACGAACTTCAGGAACATGTTGAAATTCGTCACTGGTAAACTGGTTATTGCAATTGAATTGAGATGGTTTTGTAGAGAGGGGTATTATTATTGTCACTATTATTATTATTATTATTATTATTATTATTATTATTATTATTATTATTATTATTATTATCATAATTAAACGATTGCCACCATCCTGATTTTCACTTTCATATCTTCATTCTAATCTAACGACATTCAGAATTATTGTGTTTTCAACCTACTGATTACACATTTTCTCCTGATTCATTAATCTCAACTGCTTCAGCTACTAATTGATTTTGATAGTATGATGAGAAGATGGAGTTTGTCCGAAAAATGTGATGTATTTGAGCTATAGATTTCAAACAATCTGATCAAACATGCACTTTTCACGGTAGTCATACGTAAACATGGACAACTTATAAAGGTCAAGTTAAATGAACTGTAGAATGGCTACAATTTAATAATTGACGAATAAAAAATGAGGTGGCTAGGACATTGTTACGTCATCAAATAGATCTATAATAATAATAGTGATTAAAATTATCAGGGCAGATACAATGCTATGGTAAACTGTTTCTTTACACATAGTGAGGGAGGGGTTTAAATGTCGTAATAGCTACGGCTGCTATAAATTTTAATATACATTTGTAAGGACTTTTATATAAAGCTATAAAAGTCGTTTCAAGGTCAAACTTATGGCCAGTATCAATTATGTTTGGTAAAGGATTTTCCATTCCCTGTCTCTGTTAGGCCGCTTAGTGTCATTTGTTTTTGAAGCCACTCTGGCACTGTCATCCTTAACTGCAACTTCCTCTTACTGCTCCCTATAAATGCATCCAAACATACATATAACTTGATAAATATAATGGAATGTGATGCAATCACCCATTCAATAATAGGGCTTATGTGAAGTCATGATTTTTGACGTGTCAATGACTATTATTTTGACACCATAATATATTTTTTCTCTTCAGTAGATTTTAACCTCTGCTCTAAACTTACGACGCTAGATTCCTCCGATGCGGCAACATGGTGAAAACGCTTGTCTTAGAAACAGAATCACCTAGGGTTTTTTTTGTGTTAACCGACTACTACATTAATTTTGACATTTCGATGGATATCCATTTAATATCAGTGTCTTGGTTGTCTGTTCTAAATTTTCGTCAATCTCATCCACTGTGAAGATACGTCTGATTATGTCAAAAAGGCACTTTATCAGGCCTCGCTTATATTTCAATGGACAAAAGCTACGGAAATGTGAATATTAGCCAGTCCATGTTAGCCTCCTATAAAATGATCGTTTGGTAGAAACATGCCTCTCCGATATAGAACGACAATTCGGAAAGGTAACTGGTTATTGCTTTCTTTCTCATGAGCTAAATTCATATCATTCTTTACTGTACTGAGTCTGTCTAAAAACAGAATCAGACCAAAATCTTTATCTTAAATTATAAGAGTATCGTCCCTATATCTCCTATATAGAGGAACTTTCATAATGAATTCAGTCGTCAGCTTTTTCCATGCGTGACTTATAATCATCAGCTAGGAGTGGTCCGAATGGACTGCTCTTAGTAACAACACCAGTCTGTCGAAAATGGTCACTGTCAAATGTGGAGTGAGCTTTTACGGTAGGCGGTATTCCTTCAGTTGTTTTTGATAAGCAAGAAAAAGTACACATTGAAACTGTCTATGCTTACAAAGAGGATTTGAATTATTAATTAAAAAAAACATTTGTAAACAAAGAGTGTGCACCAAACAAATGCATAGTCTTGTCCATTATATTAATGTTGTGAAAGTCTATCTTTTAAAGAAGACTTACATGATTCATTTCTCATTGGATGTAACAATTTTACCAACCATTTCGCTAGTTCATTTGTCGGTATACCATACATTGACAATATTGATCTTAATGTATTATTGGATTTGTGGATTTTAGGTAACCCATATAAATTAAGAAGTGTAGACCCAATCAGGACTAAAGTATTGAATTTCTCTTTGGTGATAATATTCATATTATGGAGTTTCACTAGATTAGAGATCATTCATATTTCCAATTTTTCAATATTACTTGACAGAACATTCACCATGAACTTGGTTTCATTACAAATATTAAACAATATTTTTGATTATAATCACTTCTGTTCACAACCACAACCCACCCTCTAGGAACTTTAGTAGATTTATGTATAACAATATCAGGTCGGTGTCGAGGAATATCTATGAAGATGTACAGCAATCAAAACATTTCGTTGATTACTTGAAAAACTAGGTAGGTAAAAATTTCACATGGCAACTAATCAAATTCTTAGAATTATTCATTATCCTATCGTATATATATATATATATATATATATATATATATATATATATATATATAATTATGCAGACTGATAATGAATTCGTTGCGAAGATATCCCATCCTAGAACACATTTGATTAATAGTTTAATGGATATTTATATTAACATAATTATAAGTTACTTAACTGTATGATGATATAAGTTTAAATTCTAATTCACATGAATTCAACGAAAGAATTTGTCGGTTAATCAACAAACACTTTTGGCAGATTAATTGTTACTAAGCGTAATAAAAGTATATAACTTCATCACTCATAACTTTTTCGTAAAAGTGGGAATGAAACATAATTTCTTCTGTGAGAAAAACATAAGAATTACTTTGATTAAATATTACTTTAATGTCTCATGTTCATAAATCTATGACTATTAAAATAGAGGTCAGACAGAACATACTAATGAGAAACCAAGACAACTTTACCCATTTTAAACTCTAACAGATACTATAATACATAACTATCTAACACAGCCCAACTAACTGTATCCTAATACATGAATCTATCAATATGCTATTGGTGCATAGTTTTGGTAACAGTTTCTTGGAACAATCAAATCACCAAATGCCTTTGTTAGGATGAGAGAAATTGTTATTATTGATGCATATGACTAATTAGTTGATGCAACCTTGTGTTCATTAGATTACAACATTAAACGTAAATAAGAGTGCCTAGTTAGTCTCCCTGGTGCCCACTGGATATCAGAATAAGAAAAACGCAAGCCGATAAATCAACCAAACAAAATATTTCAGACATTCCGTTATCTATACACAAAACCAGACCATACATTCAACCAATTAGGAATTTAGCATTAGTATAAAACAAGGGAGAAAGTTATAGT
The DNA here is from genome assembly GCA_025215515.1 of Schistosoma japonicum. Taxonomy (NCBI): domain Eukaryota; kingdom Metazoa; phylum Platyhelminthes; class Trematoda; order Strigeidida; family Schistosomatidae; genus Schistosoma; species Schistosoma japonicum. The sequence goes on along the minus strand of CM046062.1, from coordinate 39,471,132 downwards.
GAATAGAGATAACTTGCACATGACTAATTAACTGTCATTCATAAATAAGACATAATATATTAACAGTAAATATACTAAACGGGAGAATATTGAACGAGAGGCACAATGATGATACAAATAAAATGCTTATATTACACACAGCTAATATAATTGAAATAGTCATGCAAGACATTCTGAAAGTTAGTTATTTTTCATTATTCGCCCAACAAGACAGCTTCATGGTGGGATATGGATAAAATATAGCCAAGAGCTATGAGCTGAATGTGTAGAGGGTTGATAACTAACGCTGCTTAGTCATATTATTCTCTTTTAAACAAAATTTTTCCAATGGACGACAGCCTGTAATTATTTTTGTATGCTTAAAGATCAGTTTCTTATGTATAATATTATGTAATAAAGTTAAAGCTCTATTTACTGAAAAGGTTAATATCATATAAAAAGATTCAAACATTTTGTGTTAACACTGATGATTCTCTGGATTCTACCTCACTTTTGATTTTGTGATTTTCCTCTCGAATAATTTTTGAGTTCTGGTGTAGATAACAACACTGGGATGCAAGTACATGAGGCCGATGTGTCCCGAATAGAACGAAGCTCCTGTTCTAAATTCTACTTTCCAGCTGCAGCTTAAATTAAACTATTCTTTTCAAAAAGTATACATCAATACCTAGCTTATCATAATAACTTTACATCTGGAAAGTTCTGGTCAAGAATATCTGTGTTTTAACCATAGTTACATATGACATTATTTTTGCATTTAAAGTCGATTTTTCTAATCTAGCGTGTCCTACTGTGAATTTACAAGATTTATAAAACATGACAAGTAGCAGAACCCATCTTCGATATCGGTGGATTACAAATGCTACTTCTGAAGACTCTAGTGATTGGGGGGGGGAGTTCAAGGAATATACTGTGAATTATTCAGTGAAACTCTAACGTAGCGTTAAAAAATCACTTTGATGCTTAGTGTTAGCACCTAGGTGCTCCCTGTCTAAATACACTGTTAAGCCGCTTAGAACGAAAGAACCCTTACAATACTACGTAGAGCACTAAATCATGCAGTATCTTACATTTTCATGTTAAATTAATAGAAGACAGGAGATATTACAAGGTTGATCTACTTGACAAGGACAACAGAAAAATTTACTGCTTTTCTGCTTTTATTCGTCATCATATTGATCTTCAATTTTACCAATCATGTATTGAGGTGTCTTCTATTAGTTTTCAGTAATTTAGTGTCAATTCTTACTATTATATTCACTTATTCAGGTTTTATTCATGTTAATTACCTCTTGTTGCATTGTTTATAAAGTACTTACTATAGTCAAAAGAATCTGATATTCATGTGGTTACTTCCAGATATTCAATGCCATTCTTAAATAATCACCATTTCGACCTATGAAGTAACATTACTTTGGTGAAGTATTTTTTTTTATCTAAACGTTACCAATTGTTTTAGTTTCTCAATACATTGAACCAAGTAACCAATATGATCAGCTTATAGAATATAATTGAATATTTTTTAGAAGTGGATTTAATTAATTAATTTTATTCGATCAATCACTTTGGTGTTTTACTAAACCATTTTTTTTTTGCATAACAGTTCAGTGTCTTAAAACTAAGCCAATTACTACATCGTTTATATCTGCATTTCATGTATCTATAAAGAACTGAAGTAATTAAGACACTAGAACACATGACTTAATAAGTAAGATTTGTTAAATCATATAGATTACCTAGTTATTTCAAAGTATTTTTGATCTCATTATCTTAGATACGAATGATAAAACATCTATGTAACAGTATATTTGAAACTTAAATTAACACGTATTCATATCTCACAGTAATTTAGGTGTCTTTTGTTTTACTGAGTAGATTCTTCGTGTTCAAGTCACTGATTAGAGATTGTAAGAATCTGTTCTCTAGTCAACAACACCAATTAGGAATCAGAGGTCTAATTTCTAGCTTAATATAGTCAACTGTTTGAAGTAGCAGACAACAAATAAATTAGATAACTATACCATAATTTGTGAATAAAATATACGATCAGTATATAACAACCAATAGTGATTCAAATGTAAAATATCTTGAATGTAAATGTAGTTACACTACATAAAACAATTCATATTTTCTGATTGATTATTCTGTTTCCTGATAATTATTTAATGAAAATATTACATCAAGAAGTTAGATTTGTAAGTAGATAACACAAATGATGAAGCAATCAATCACCCCTTCCTTTCTAGATCAGTACAATTCATACAATATCTTCCAGCCCGAAATAACCATTAGTAACATTGTAGATTGTGAAATTAGATGAACTGGGATGAAATTCTCTGTGGTGAAATAATCTCCATAAGATTGTAGGTCCATCGTACTAACGAATGATAAGTAACAAAAAACTAGATCGAGGGCCTTATGCAGACTAACTACAGACTACCTTAGCACTGTGTCAGCCAAGTCGAGCCACTTAGACTAGTCGCCACACTAAAAGTTGATTGACAGAATTCAATCAACACTATGAAAAATTAAACAAATATCATATTGATCACTACTTAAAAAGTAAGAGATAATTAACAGGTAGAAAGATATAAAATAATTTCAAAGTTGGTAATTCAAGGAAACACAAAGAATGGATCCATTTGGACCACTGTGATGGATTGTGATTGTACATTTAACAACTGATTACTAATAAAATGTCGGGAAATAGGAATATACGCTATAGTCATATTACACTTAATTCTATTTTGTTAATAGTATCGATGATATTTAGCGAAATTACTCATTGATAGATAGCGTAGGACTTGGTACATATGTCCATTGGTCAAAGTTGCAGCTCTATATCGACACAACAAGACAAATATTAAAAGTAATAATAGTATCAGTAATAGCAAAGAACATCAGACATAAGAAAAGTTGTTCAAGAATAAACAAGTGATTCATAGTAATTGACATGTAAAGTAATTTGAATCTCATATCCTAAAACAAAACAGGGGTGTATGCACTTGCATCACTGCGACTGGTTTTAATCAATGTATTCAACTATTGAATATAATAATAACGCCACCCAAACCAAGTAGTCAGTACCAATAAATATGGCTCACAATAGCAATTAAAGACTTTATAAAATGATGTCAAGTCTCACTTTGGCTATTTGTTGCTTTCTTTCATCCACCTACTACTCCAGTTAGCATTACTCACGGTATGAGTTGGCTGAGCATAAGAAATAACTATCCAAATTATATCAGACGTTGAAGACGGACTACCTTATTAGCTGATTTATCATCTTTCCCACTAGTATCATCCATCTGATCTCACCATCACTTATTCGATGGTTCCAAGACTCATGAATAGCTTGGAAGATACGCATAATCAAACTGCATTAGCTTACGAATACCATCTGCATTTAAAGAATGCATTTAACAGACATATTACAAGACTGGATTTTATCTAAGTAAAGTATTCTTGTTGGACTTAATTATTCTGAGTTCTATCTGTAGAGATGTCGTGTATATACTTGTTTGCGAGATCCCATAGTAAGGTGAAAATATCGTTTAGAGAATCATGAACATCGATAGATGCCTATCCAAAAACTAATCAGTGATTTTAAACCTTCGAAATCTATAATTACCAAAATAATTTATTTGACTAAAAATAGTACTATCCAGTATATAAGAATCAAATGGAACCATTGTACTGTAGACTGAATGTAATATTTTCCATATAAAGTTACATGGTCATCCAACATAATTTTAAGTTTGTCACTTCAACGATAAAATGTTTTCAACAGACATTTTAAAAAAGAACCTACTTGATATGAACCCTGTTCATCGTATCGATTGATTCTGTACAGTTTAAAATATTTAAGCACTTAAACAAGTCACTTTACGATGTTCCCAATTAACAAACTAATCTTCAAATTTCAGTTAATCCATTTATTCATAAAGCTTCGTAATTTATATGACAATTACACTACTTAAAAATTAATGTCAGTAGTGTACATATCTGTTATAAAAGTCAACTTCATCCAAAGTATTTTTATCTCGAACTATGAATAAAAGTGCTTTCCGGTGCATCTTAACTATCAATTTTTATTCATCTAGAAAAGTCCCTTGAAAAGTTAGATAACTGAACCCAATCTTTTGGACTGCAATACTGAATATAGTTAAGATGAAATATTTTTATGAAAATCGATTGAAAGTTGCAGTTTGTAACCTTGTTTAGATATTATTAAATAAACAGAAAAACAATCAACATCTTCTTCGTCCTATTATTGAAATCCCTGAGCAGTTTACACTCAATTACAAATCTATGGTGACTCCAAACAAAATTGTCTCAGTTTAGTTGAAAATAATCAGTTTACTAGTGACCTACTTCAGTACTATGTCAACATTCTAGTGAGAGGTTGTGACTGGAGAAATTCAATCTAACTGAAAGTAAAACTAATGTCACTAGTCATATTAAATAACAGTCACGTTACATCATAATTCGGTTAAAATATGAATCCTATCACTGAAAGCTGGTATAAAGTATGGTGCTGATGATTCAGCGTTTGGTGTTAAACTTCATGGTTCTGCATTCACTTTTTGGTGAGGTTATAGGTGCTCACATATGAAGAACCCACTACTACAACAAGAGATCTGTCTACCAGTGGTCGCTGGTTTTCAGTGTTGTTTACCGGAAATAAAACTTTGACAAATGGAATTAACAATACTCATTAATTGATTGAATTCGTCATAGATTGATGTTGACAGGGTACAATGAAAACTAGGGAGCAGTGGACAGCTATTTCGCCGTAACTGGTAGTTTTCAAACTTTTCGGGAGTGAAACAGTTATCACCGATGACGATGGATAATCGTCGAATTAAATCATAAATTAATTGATGTGGGAATTCTACCTGTACACGCCGCTCCAGTGGTGTATAGGGTTAGGCGTTCAGCAACCCTAAAGCCACTGCAGTGTAATGTAAGGTGTGCACTATCGAGGAGTCCCATACTCGGACGGAGCAGCTATTAAATGCTTCCTAGTTTTCAACGGTACCCTACTAACATCAATCTGTGACGAATTCAATCAACTAATACTTAATACCAATCTCCACAAACCATCTCAATTTAATACTTAATAAACCTATTTTCTAAATTTATTAGATGGATTTACTGGTTCAACTAGACTTAATTGTTTAAATTATAATAATCACATGAATATTTTTTTAGTTAGTAATATAAAATGATTATTTAATTAAACTTTCATTTCATAAATTGTTCTGTTATTTAGTGACTATTATGACCTAGATTTCCTTGTACCAATAAGTTTAGTGTAGTAACTATGTTATAAATTAGTAACTATGGTATATAATGTAATTGATCAAATATTTGCCTAATTTTGTATGAATTTATATTTATGTTCAGTTTAATGAAAAAGTATAAACAATTTTGAATAGATGATGTGTACACATCAAGTGGTTAATACAAAGTGATAATTATTAAAACAAACTATTCTGTTTGTAATTATAATTAATGTTGAATTGATGTGGTTTCACTGTTATAGTTAATAATTGATCTGAGTTGAATATTAGTTTAAACCAGTAAGCATTGAAAGCTGTTTAATCATAGTATTGAATTTATCAGATGTGAATACCCTTGATCCGGTCAAGAAATTTAAGCCAGGACTTACAAGTCTCAACTCCGTTAAAGCAATTAGCTTATTAGTGACTAGCTTCAAGATGCTCCTGGAGTTCTAACTAGAAGCTGTGACTAGTAAAACTGTTATGTCGCGATATAACGCCTACTGCTATACGCGAACTAACCGCAACTTTAATCTGCAAATTTGTCTGCGTCAACTGATAATCACAACCGTGACCAACAACTCGATAACTGATTACTCACCCCGAGCCAAACTCAAGAAGACACGAACGCAGCACTAAAAAGATTCGATTCTATTATATCCCAACTCTGTATATATAGTTACAAAGGCGACCTTGTAGAAATTAGAGTAATTAGCACACTAAAATGACACTACAACCAATCACAATTAACAAGGTCCGAGCGGAGGAAATGAAGAGCAGTACCGGTTACCGTTTACTTTACAATTAAATAAAAAATAGCGAAATTGAGAATAATTACATGAAAAATAACTAGTTTCTTCTCTTCATAGCAAAATTCAGACTTGTTGGGAGTCAGAAAGTTATTACCAATAACAACGGATGATTATCATACTGTATCACTAATTGATGGGAGTAGTAATTCCACTACTGGACGCTGACCCAGACGTGTAGATGGTTAAGCATTCACTATGAGACCTGAAGGCCCTGGGTTGAATTGTTTGGAGAGATGGAGGGTATACACTACTGGGAAGTTCCATACTTGGATAAAATAGCCATCCAGTTCTCCGTTTTTCAGTGGTACCCAACTGAGATCAAGCTGTAGAGAATATAAACAACAAAATATAATTAGTATTGTTTTGTAAGCATTATTTTAAAGACAGTGGAAAGGGGAATTTGTGCAGTTTTCAGAGATATTTTACTTCACAAACATGGAACCATTGAAAGTGAACTTTCTAATTTCAGTACACAGTACTCAGCAATGTGCACTGAAGACGTTATAGGAACCTAATTATTTACGAGTAGTGAATTCAATCAGTGACAGAAACTGCCTTTATATGTACAATAATTTTAAGTATATGTTTTTATGAACAACCGAACATAAAATAAAGCCATAATATCTCTGGTACTTTCTAATTATTTGCAAATTGTACTTGAAAGACTCCATAAGTAAGAACATACGGTAAGAATAACCCACATCTATTTATATACTAAGATCGACTGTAATAGAAAGTTTCAGATTGTGAAGGTAAATGATATGAATTTCAATCCCATAAGGAGGATAGCTTCCTGCAAAAATGCAGGTTAACTTTGCTTATTAATGTCAACTAAAAAAGTGAAACTTAGGTCAAGAAGCTTTCTTTCTAACTACCTCCAACCATCTAACATCCAAGGTTTGAAGTATACAGTTATTGATCACTGTGTAGTAACCAGTTTGCTGTTTGTCAAGTATATCTACTGATGGTATCGACCTAGTTGCGGAGTGGTCACTAATGTAAGTAACTTGACATCAATAGCACTACTTAGAGATGAAAAGTGATTTTGAGGGTGGTTGGCAGGTAACCATGGACCTTGGTTACACGATATTTGACATTCATCATCAAGAAGTATTTGCAGTCGTTGAGGGAATGTATTGTCACTGAGGGGATTTGATTCCAGGTTACGCAGTTTACAATCTGCAACCGTTACCACCAAACCATTTGGATCGCGATTGAACCTCCCCTTGCAGGACTGAGATGTATGCATTGGTTGATTACTGTGTGGTGACCATTTTAAACATAAGTCCTCCCAAAGATTAAAGACGTCTTGCTGATGAACGTCAATTAGCTCAAAATCCAGGTCTAAGGTTTCCTGCTGATTAACCACTAAACAAAATTTAAAGTTGTTACAATCTGCATAAGTAACCACCATGGAAACTTTATATATTTATATTCATTTAGTAGTGTCTAAGTTCATTAGAATTATAATTCAACGACAAAATAAAATATCATCTTTATAGTTAATTAAAATCAACAGGACTTACAACAAAGAAAGTATTTACGTTGTGACTTAAAGTTCCATTCATTACTGTGTTACCTCACCTATACACATTAATGAATTATTGTGACTATAGAACATAATTAGGAGTGATTAACGTTGTTCATCGTAAACATTTAATGAAATCAATATACTAAGAAGCTGACATAAGATTGCTTGCTCATTTGTAGTAACCTTCACAAGTTCGAGGTTATAGCGGTTAATTATGATGATGATAATAATAATAAGAATAGTAGTGAGCGAGGATACTTTAAACGCAACTAAATCTCGAGTAGTACCTTTCAAACGTACTTCTAGCAATTGAAACCTAACCGATAAAGGAGTAGAAAACAACAACGAATGACGAGAAAATTTTGTTTGGTCGAAGGTAAACTGTAAATAGATCTGTAACGTCTGTACTAGTCATCTAGAAGACAAAATGCTTTTCATACTGTATTGAATCGTAATCTAATGGTATTACTCCATTGAACACTGTCCAACTAACATGGTCAGCACTAATGGTAAACATTAATATAAAAAATTATTTTAGACGTTTACTAACTAAGATAATAGTTTTGTTTAACAATATAAATTTTGTCAATGCTGATATCACGAATTGATCTGAACCAGACAACCATTGATCACCTGGAAGCACTGGACGGCTGTTTCGTCCTAGTATGGGACTCCTCAGCAGTGCGTATTCTAGTGTGAAGACGTACCCGGTGGATTTGAATCGTGTCAGGTGTGAGACATTAACTCACCGATAACAATGGATGAGGTCGCGCAAACGTAACACGAATTGACTGAATTAGAAATATCGACCATTAGGAGCCGGCTCAGTTTTCCAATGGTAAAGCGCTCGTCGCGGAGCCAGGGGGTCCTGGGTTCGATCCCCAACAGGGTCGTGGATACGCGCTACTGAGGAGTCCCATACTAGGACGAAACAGCCGTCCAGTGCTTCCAGGTGATCAATGGTTGTCTGGTTCAGATCAATTCGTGATATCAGCATTGACAAATTAACTATCTCCACAACAACCTCCTGAATTATAACATAAATTTTGTTGTAGCAAAGCATTTTCAGCTCCAGATGAGCAATATTGTAAAAAATGTCTGTCTTATATTAAATAAAATTTCAACAATCTTTAAGTGTCACTTATTTGTAATCGTAATACTTTTGCTTCCAAGTCAGCTGATGCAACTAATTTTCGACTTATAGCAGATTCCAATATAATCATCTTTTTCCTTTCATTTGATATATAGAATAGAAAATATATTAACAACTGCAATATTTTCACTTGAATTCTCCAGGATTTAGAAGTGTGATTATTTGTAAGTCTTTTGGAATAGCAGCTGAATAGATATAGGTACAGTCAGTGATCCCACAATTTCGACCTCTTCATAGACCATAATAGGTTATCCAGGTTTCATTCAGCGGATGACTTATGACTTAAATATTCTTACAATATGTCGTTTTCAGAGGAGGTTACAAAGAATGTATCTGAAACATACTGAATTCTGGACTACATACTACACAACATTAATAATAGTGATTGACGTATCCCACCTCACAACAAAGTATGTGATCTGTACTCTCATCCTCAGTAATATTTGCGCTAAAGAAAAACTTAGATTGTAATGTATTCAACGTCACTTAACACTCCATATTCTTCAAAATAACTGTGTTCTAGGCTACAAATCTAGATGCAATTAGCCAGGACTAGATACCTTAAAGAAGTGGCGTCTCATGTAAAATCAAATTTCATACATTCATGGATTGACAGATATATGTAGGTGATTATTTTAACTACATGAATTTTCGCAGAATCCTGACAACTTCACTCCACACATGTATTATATAACGATGAGGCAACATATAAGGCATCCGGCAGATTAAATTTTTAACAACTAATGATCAATATCCAATGTTTTTAACCGATCTATTATAAGTTATTATTTTCTAAGATGACTAGTTGTCTATACTAAGGGAAATTATTTAAACAAGTAAATTTCTTCTTGATATTCTCAATTTGGAAAGTTGTCTCAATTTATTGATATATGAAACAGTTATCCTTACAATGCTAATCTTTACCAGACGTTAACAGTACTTATTCGATCCTTTGTAGCTATTAATAAACCAAGTATACTCAATTTAAGTTATATTAACAAGCCTTAGAACTTCATAAATTGAAATAATAATAATAATAATAGTAAAGACTCATCTTCAAACATTTAGTAACCTCAAACTAACTTTGTACTGTTTAAGCATCCTACAGAAAAATCAAGTGTGACAGGATCTGATATGTTCATATGCTGGACAGAAATCACAGATATCAGTGAAATTTTGAATTGAACTAGAGCTTTCATTCAACAGTACACTTTAGTGTACAACATTAATTTGCATAAGTAGAATAGAGAAATTGTTAAAATTGTCAGGTATGATACAATTTGTTTACATTAATAACATCCAGAATGACCTTAGTGACTTCTATCGTTCTTTTATCTTAAAATTATAACATTGTAACTATTTTATCTCATTAAATGATCATGGTTTCAACAGGAATTCATAAATTGTTTGTATTTATTTCATCACCCTTTTGTTGAATTCATATTCTTGTTTATATTGGATGACCTCAATGTATCAACTAGAATAAATCACATCATAATGTGAACTTACTATACAATCTGATAATCAATATAGAATGTTTTATTCCTTAATAGTAGTAGTATTTCATTATTAGAAAGATTTCCAATGCATAAATTGTAAGATTTTAACTTGTCAGGACTTAACAACTGCTGCAAGATGGCTATAAATGAAAGTGTAATGACACCTGATTAATAACTTAAATGAAAGTATTACATAATGTAGAAAGACAATGGAGTTAACTATTTCTAATGCTTGATAATCCACTTGGATTGTGTCAATTTCAAGTCAATGTTATATGTTAAAGACCTGTTTAACTAAAGCATAATAACATTGGAATTATAAACTTATTGTAATAACCAATATAAAGAATGTTATAAAATAAACCCATGCTATTTTGAAAAAATAACATTTTGTAAACAGTTGAAAAAAATGATGAATATATTGTTCATGTAGACATTCAACAATTCAATAGATTATCACAATTGTTAGTAGTTGACAATGATTTATATCAGAAAGTGTAATCAACTGGAGAGCTACTGGAAACCAGAGAACAGAGACTAGTTGCTTCCTTCTCCGTAATGGTTAATCACAGTTCAGGTTATATAAATATTTCTAGTTATACATATGATATCATTGAGCCATTCAATCTGAACTAAAGGAAACCAATTTTTTGCAAAGATAAAACAGTTGTTCAGTGGTCCTTAGTCTTCAGTAATTCTATAAGTATGTGTTAATTTGTAATGATGATCACCTTCAGATGACATAATACTCTACAATCACGTCTAACGTTGTCATTAATAACAAACTACATACACTTCAAAATGTATGAACTCTGATCTATTTGCATCTGTTTGCATACTCAGGTAGTACCACTGATTCAAAAGATTGATACATGAATTTCCTTTTTAGTAAATTAGTCATCTTATTAAACAAGTAGGAGAATCTTGAGAGAAATGTTTCTAGTTCAAATATTTATGAACAGTTAATTGATAATAGGATGAATTTGTATATTCCCATTGCACAAACGTGACTGTCAGGACTCAGTAGTCTAGTAGTGTACGCGGTGGCGTATGACACGAACCGGTCTGAGTTCAAATCTCACTGGGAACATCGACATTGGGATGCAGGTACATCCAGCTGATCAGTCCCAAATAGGACGAAACGTGCGTCCTGGATTCCACTTGCCAGTCACAATACAAATTAAAGTTGATCGATAAGTTGTTTGTGTTCGTAACGGATTGATGTTAGCTGGGTACCAGTGAAAATTTGGGAATACTGAATAGCTGTTTGTTTCGCCCTGTTGTGGGGCTCCTCGGTAAAATGCACTCTTCATCTAACATAGTGTTTGCAGATTTCAGGTGAATGTTTAACTATCTAAACCACCGGGCTAGGGCTTAATGGTAAAATTTCCACTTCCATCAATTTGTGATATCGCACCACAATCATCCATTGTTACTGATGATAACTTTCTCACTCCCGAGAAGTCTGAACACTACAACTTCTAATAAATAAAGTTTCAATTACATTAAACTAAAATTAGTTAGATTACAGTTAAATCAATATCATTTTCTTCTTGGACCCTTATAATGAACTTATCAGTGGCTTAAGAATCCTCAGCCTACTACTTGTTCAGAGCTTCTATCATAAGTCAGGATTTTTCAAACGTTATCTACAAGCCAAAGTGGGATTGATAATCAATATATAATGTGATTTTAATTATATAAAAAAATAATCTAATATTCCTTACACATTTAAGAACACAATATATCCTGCTTGAAATTGTATTTTTCAGTATACAGTTATTAGTATTCTATAGTGGTTTATTTTACTGTTAGATCAATATAAGTGAATAGAACGAAGTCATTTACTTTCATAAACTTTGTATTGAAGTGCAAAGAATAATACAATTAATCTTAAAAACATTTCTTATCAACTGAGTATTTCATATTTTGAATTGCTCTAAATAGATGAATTTTATCAAAGTATAACCAAGTGATTTAAACTTCAGTGTCAAGAGCAAACAACACTTCTTTGTTTACTGAAGACTAGGTTTGACAGTCCACTTCATCGAATCGATCAACACGATGTGTGTATATGTACAGTGTGGAGCCTAGAGAATATATGCATCAGTTCAAGTTGCCACACTTCAGAAGCAAAGCAAGATTAACACCAAACAAATAGAAGTAGGGGTTACGTCGATGATAATAGTAGTAAAAACAAACACAAAGAGTGGACATGTAGAATATGATCCATAAAGAGGAGGGGGGGGATTAATTCATGAAAAGAAAGGTATGAAGTCGTTTTAATTTCAGTCAGTGACTTAATGAAATGATTTCATGTTTCGATTTGGCCACCCCTAGCTTTCTTCCATCCTATTTCAGTATCAGACGGTACATAAAATTCATCCAGGTTGTATCTTGTTGGAGGGAAGATAACAAAATATCTTAGAAAGTATTACAAGCCATAATCGTTAAAGCAAAGCATTTATAAAATAACTATCGTACAAGATAGTCCTTGTAGCAAACAAACGGATGATAAGCTTTTTACAACAAAATATTTTTGTGTGACTCTGACAAATGAATTCCAATGTATTTGCCTATATGGTACATTAATTTAGAAGCTAGCATAATTTATACGAGTTAAGACACTGCATGTTTGAGGCGTTAATAACAATATCATAACAAGTACTATTCTTAATATTGATTCGTTAAAAAATGATCTTGTGATTACTAATGATTAACTTCAACAAGTAATTCCTGAAGTTCAAGTGAGAAGATATAGTTAATAGAGATCAGCTGAGTGTGTGATGATTGCCAACCACAATGTTGTGAACGAACAGAATGTAGAAACGAAAATGACTAAACACCTACTCAGTGAGTTAGAGCTTAAGTGCTTACTTCAAAGCTTTTGAGCATAGATAAGATCCCTAATAAGTATACCGACCACCATTGCTAAGAAGCCGTATGGTAGAAAGAAACAGGTATCAAGTGACAACGATCTTCTAACTAATATCAATTTGTGATTCGAAACCTAAGAGAGTACAGTTAATAATCAACCTTTTCATAGTTATTGTAAGACATAACTCCTTTTGCAAATGAACCACTTATTCATGCAATGTATTACAATAAGCATACATATAGTATCAGTCAATTGTATCTTTGAGGTGAATAATATTAACTTCAAATACAAAGTCAGAAACAAAAATACCAGTTACTAAAATAATGTATATGAGCTAATCATTCACTTTCTAAAGGTTGTTTAGCTGGTAAACTAAGATATTTTTAGCTTTCATTCATTCGATTAATAAATGTAAATGAAGAAACCAAAATTTTGAATTACTGAGTTCTGAAGAAATAACTTATTATTGAAAAATTCAATTTTACACTGGACATCAAATTAAAATTTCTTTCAATATGGAGTTCAGTTTTAGTTGATTGAATTAACTAACGATTGATGTTGGTAGGGTACCATCAAACACCAGGGAGTGTACTGTTATTAAGTCCTATACTAGGACGTAACAACTATTCAGTGCTTCCTGGTTTTGATTGATACCTTACCGATATCAGTCTGTGACGAATTCGATCAACTAAAACCAATCTCTACAAACTAAAGTTCAATGAAATTAAGCATTAAGAATAGGATATATATGTTGTCGAAATTACTTACATACGCAAGGTGAAGTGATAAATGTGTTGATTTAATGATTGATCATTCAGCTGTTTAACTAAAACGTCTTAAATAGATGAGAGATGTAATCCGCAGAAAACGTTTGATATCGATCTCACACTTGTTATCAACGTTTAGCTTCAGCTTTTAAAAAATCCATCCTATTGAAAAGACTATGACTCAAGTAAGAGTTTACTATCTCAAATCAGAGTCGTATGATAGCCTATTTAAGTGGCCACTTACTTTTTAAGACTGTGTTATTAATATCACCTAGATTTTTTGGAAAGCAATCAATAACATGTTGTTGTTTAGTTTAAAATACTGCCCAAACTGTCCCACTAGTCTGTAGTATGTTCACTTAGTTTCGCAACTCGACAACGATACGTATTAGATATGATAATCAATAAGTGATCAACTCGAATGATTGGACTCATGAATTCAGTAACTCCTTATTGATATGATCCAAGACACTTATATGTAACAGAAATAAATGGCACACTAGTTTATGTATTTAAATGGAATTGATTGAATAATAACTCGTGTCTTCTTTGTCTAGACATTACTGTTGATCGGATTCCAACAATCAGGCTGTAATGTGTTTACTGCTTTACTTGACTTAACATCACTAGTACTATCTTTCGTGTCAGTTAGAGACGATCAATAGGAATAGCTAAAACTAGGTTTCATGTTTTTTCGCATTTATTTTGATATTCACCTCATTAAATTTTAACACATAGGTAAACATTAAAAAAGTACCATAATCTTTAAAGAAATTTATAGTGATGAATGAAATTTTTACTTCGAAACTATTAGTAGATACTACTAAATTAATATTAGTAATATACGTTATATAATGTATGCATCTCATCAACATTGCTACAGTAATAACATATTTTGAGTTGGATAGAAATCATAGTGACTTTCTTTCAAATGACATTCGTTTATTCGTATCATTTTCACATATAAAACTGTAACTGTAAATATAATTTAGAAATGATTCCACATTAGACAAGTTTTGCAGATTCAACTATTCGAACATTTAAATAAACAACATTATTCATAACGTGATGATTAAAACCTTAACATTTCTGTATAATCAAACAACTAGTTTGTAAATATAATTATATAATAGGATTTTAGTAAAACAACGATATGGTTTACTTCTAATGCATCATATAATACTTACTAATTCAGATGTTTAAGAATAACAGCACTTCACAAGAAAATGATCTACTGTTCAGTTGATTTCAAACAAAAAGTTATGTTTTGCGATTAGTAAAGGCAGATAGAATTAGACTTAATTTAATTCAACAATTGACCAACACTACCATAAAAATTAGTAAAGGTGTCAAATATTTCATTGTTGAGATTCAGGATCGAACAATAATCAGCTATTTGAAAGTGTATACTGACCATGAGTCAATTATCACGGTCTAACCTTCTCATCAACTCTAATAATAATATGGACTATGGCTAACAGTGGAATCCGAAAGTTTTTCGCTTTATTTCCGACTTTCCAAGCTGGATGTGCCGTGTTGTGAGACGAACTAGAGACATATAATATTTGTGAAGTTTGTTAACTTTATTTTTCTGTTGAATTTTATTAGTATGCTTAATGATGTGTTATTAGTGTTTACCTTAACACATTAGTAGTAATAATAACAACACGCTTCTCCAACTAGTTCTCTTCGTCGGAGCATGTGTATTGATTGTTACAAATAAACTGCTTATCATCACTAATTGCCCTGATTGATCCCTCCTGTTGCCAATACTATACATTAGTAATTGTTCTTAATGACGGTTCGACTCTACAGAATCATCGTATTTTGTATTCACAGTTAACACTGTATTATCGATTTGCCTATGATTACTTTTGGATCCTAATTGATTAATTAATGTAGTGGAAGTTCTAGAACAGTGTGAACACATAATTACGAACTTTCAGTTTATTTTGCATTATCATAATAATTATATTATACTTTCCGGCTGATAGACGTATATTCTGAATTTATTATAAGCATCTGTAACGTTAAAGTGAGTTAGTTTTCAGCTTCCTTACAACCCCCATTTAGGTATTGATAATAGGATAGACATTATGCTTATTGAAGAAGTTAGCGATGATTTGAACTCATTAGCTTAGTAGATAATACGTTAACGTTTACACTGATATCTGTTGAATTTGAATGTGTGAAAAAGAATGTGGTAGGCATGCCACCGCAACACGGTCTTGATTAAAGCGTGTTCAAAACATGCTTGCGAAGCTCTACAATAATTGGTTCATTTTTGGCTAATCAGGGCTAACATACAAATTAGATGTCCTATCGTAGATGGGAATGAAATACAGTGTTCAGCTAAGTCAAAAATGGGACGTAACATTAGTCCTTAATTCCTATCCTAGCTACTATTCGTCTACACTAATCGTCAAGATAGTATTTAAACTATGCTATCTCGTTGGGCCCTTTGAACTACTAATCGACAATGTGGGTTTCCAGAAATCGCCTTTTTTGCCATGAAATATTTGTGTTTTCTTAGTTACCTATTGATTAATTATGCATCGTGTTTGCGGTTACTAAAATAATATGAACTAATTACTGGAACTCAATACAATTTGTAGATAGAAACAGAACTTTCTGTTCATTGTTACAAAGGGCATAACTACTATATAACGGAAAAAGTGATGAAAAGTACAGTTCTAATCAATCAATGTAGCTTATATTATTAAAGCAATGATTGTCAAACCTAAATCTTTTAAAACTTGAGTGTAGAATTATAGTATTTATTAGTACATCAAACTTAGTAGAAATGCGTCACAAAATTGCATGCGCTAAACCATTGGAAACAGGGTGTTATAAGGAGGTAGACGATGCAGAGTGATCACAAGCAGAAACGGAAAAACTTTAATAAGATGGATAATAAAATCACAAAGTAAGAAATTCAGTTCAGATAGAAACACAAGAATATCTTCATTTGATTGCGGGAGATTGTGGTGAATTCCTACAGTAAAGTTCACACAATCACATGACATTCTTAGTATTTTCAGAAATATGACTACTATGCACTGTTATTTATATAATTCTTCATATGTGTAATTGTTTGTGTGTCTGCTTGTTTATTCCTTTTACTGCATTGCTCTGGAGTCTGACATTGATTCACAACTTCTTTACTTGTCATTAGCAGGGTTTCCTTTTTACTATCTAGGCTTACTTATACTTAAGATAACTCTATTTGGAGAATGTGCTGATATATTCTTGGAATTTCTGTGACACTGTATTGATAATTAATTAGAGAAAGGATAAACGGTAAAAACTGATGTTTCTTCTTAATTAGTTTTTCATCAAATATACACTGATACACCCACATAAAATTGGTAATAGTTTTAAAATTATTACCAAATAATAAGTGTGTTACGTGATAATAATTTCACAAGTTCAAAGGTTGATTGAATTCGTCACAAATTAATGTTGGTAAGGTACTATTGAAAACCAGGGAAGATTGAAGAGCTGTTTCTTTCAAGTATGGGACTCCTCAGCAGTGCGCACTTTAGATTCCGAGCTAGGGGCTCTGGGTTGGCGAATGCCTAACCCTCCGCATTACTGGGCCAGCATCGAGTGGTAGGATTCCCACTCCCATTAGTTTGTGATATAGTGCGACGACCAACCATTGTCATTTGTGATAACTCACTCTCGTCTGAACTTCATCAGTGGTGCAGAGGGTTAGGCGTTCGACAACCTGAAGCTCTTGGGGCAGAATCCAAGGTGTGCGACGCTAAGGAATCCCATACTAGTATGAAAAAGGTGTCCAGTGCTTCATGTCAAAATCAATCTGTACCAGATTCAATCGACTAAACCTAATATCGATCTCCACAAACCACATCAATTCAAGCTCAGTAATGTTTAAAAGATAAATCAATTAATCAATGCCTGTTACTGATGTGAAACATAGGCCTGTCAACTAACTCTATCCTGCGTTTTCCTTAACAGCTTTCCCCAAGTGCTCTTCATTCTCTTCATGTCTGTTCCCAATTCCCAACGCAATGTGCTTTTAGGTCTTCCTCTTTTCCTTTGGGTTTCACGACTCCAATTTAGTGGTTGTCTTGTGACACAGTTTGATGATTTCCTTAATGTGTGTCCTATCTAACTTTGGCGTCTTTTCCTAATCCCCTCCTCGGCTTCAGGTTAGTTTGTTCTCTGTTACAATAGATCGTTGCTCATGGTATCTGGTCAACGGATCCGAAGTATCTTACGCAGACAGTTGATTATAAATACTTGTTTCTTTCGAATGATGCTTTTCGTAGTTCTCCAAGTTTCAGCTCCATACAACAGAACTGTCTTCACGTTTGTGTTGAAAATGTTGACTGACAGTTGGTTAGAGTTCCAGATGTTTTTCAGTTGTAGAAATGCTGCTCTTACCTGCCTTTCTAATCCGCACCTTTACATCTGCCACAGATCAAACTCTCCTTGTTTATCGATGTTGCTGCCCAAGTATGGAAAGGTTTCTACATCTTCCAGAATTTCTTCGTAAAGTGAAATCGGGTTAGTGTTCGTTATTTTGTATCGAAGAATCTTACTTTTCCCTTTGCGTATGTTGAGGCTTATTGCTACTGAGGCTGCTGCTACCTTGTCC
The DNA here is from genome assembly GCA_025215515.1 of Schistosoma japonicum. Classification (NCBI taxonomy): domain Eukaryota; kingdom Metazoa; phylum Platyhelminthes; class Trematoda; order Strigeidida; family Schistosomatidae; genus Schistosoma; species Schistosoma japonicum. Next base: position 39,452,583 of record CM046062.1, on the reverse strand, counting down.
GTCTTCATCTGTATTTGCTTCTGTGTGTGGCGTAGAAGAGCTAGATTATTCGCAAAGTCCAAGTCACCTAGTTGCATCGATTTTGTCCACTGTATTCCGAGATTGCCTTGAGATGTTGCAGCCATCATGATCCAGTCAATCACCAGCAGAAATAGGAAGCGTGAGAGTAAGCAGCCTTGTCTGACACCAGTCTTCACTTTGAATGAATCTTTGAGCTGACCTCCATGCACGATTTTACAATGTAGTCCGTCGCAAGAAATCCGTACGATGTTAACTCACTTTTTCAGGTACGCCATAATATCGAACACGGTTTCATAGTGTTCTCTTATCCACGTTGTCGAATGCTTTTTTGTAGTCAAGGAAGTTGATGTAAAGTTGTGAATTCCATTCAATTGATTATTCAACAATGAATCATAGAGTTGCGATTTGGTCGATACACGATCAGTTTTTACGGAATCCGACCTGTTGATCCTGAAGTTGGGCGTCGACTAGATCTTTCATTCGGTTTAATAACACTCTGTTGAAGACTTTTCCTGGTATTGAAAGAAGAGTGATGCCCCTGTAATTCTCGCAATCGCTAAGAGCACCTTCGTTTAGTATCTTGATGAGATACCTTTCTTTCCAGTCTGCTAGCACTTGTTCTTCCTCCCAAATCTTCCTGAAAAGAATGTGGAGTATCTTTGAAGTTGCTTCCATATCTGTCTTCAGTGCCTCAGCTGGTATATTGTCTGGCTCCGCTGATATGCCATTCTTGATTTGTCGGATGATCATTTATATTTCTTCAACTGTGGGTGGGTCCGTGTTTATGTGGAGATCCGTGGCTGCTGCTTCGATGACTGGTTGTTTATAAGATAATTACAGCTAATTAACAAAGCAACTAAGACAGGAGCGTAGATAAGGTAATTATAGTTTATGTGGGTATAAATATAATAATTGAATGGATTGATATATTTTTGATTGCATAAGATCTATTGAAGAAAAACGATGAAGTAGTGACAAGGAATCTGATGGTCAAGCAAATTACGTAAGAATTAAGTGGTAATTCATAGGCAACAAATTTCAGATTTATGAAAAGAATCAGAATCATGATAATGACAATAACAAGCGTAACACAAAATATAATGAAATAATTGGGTGTAATAATGACTTACGAATGACATTCTACACTCGATTATTATTATTATCATGAGTAGCGAATGAGAGTTGATAGGGCTCTATTATGTTGATTTCTAGTAAATAATTAGTATAGAAAGTTCGACAACTCTTCAACTGTAACATGCTGCAACTCAGCTTAAAATTGCTAGTTTGACATTTTCACATTTATTACTTGCCACTCAGCATGCTATTAAGCTAAAGAATATAAGTAATCGTCATAGTAAAAAAGTACTAATTAATCTTGGAATTTTTAATATCTGTACTTCAGATAAGTGGTGGGAGGACATCTTAATAAATTGGTCACAACCGTACTAAACTTTATTCTGGCCTACATTTAGATTATCATAGAATTTTCAAGCATGAAAAATAGTTGGTAAAGTGGGGTTCGATAATCTTATGAAGGCAGGTATACGTTATCGAATGATAAGAATTTATTATTAACTGATATTTTACTATACAATCCCGGATTTTGCCGAAGACGGAGAGGCTACATAACTATCTTAGTGTCATTCGGTAGGTAGGTTAAGCTTCAGTTTACTTCTTACGATGACTACTTAACGTTAAACTGGACAGGGGAGAAAAGTAACCTGAATAATAGGTACTAGGTTAGAGTTTGAATATCATGTTTATAAGTGTCAAGTAATATGAATGAGATAAGATATAAATCCATATAGCTACAACTTCCCATACATTATACCAATCGTAACAATGAATAAATAATTAAGTATAATGAATTAACCCCTAAAGACTACTTTTTCTTTGAGTTCACCGCCGCACATGTTAACTAACATCCTAAATCTTTTACATACTCACATCAGGTTACGTAGAGAGATACCTAAACTATAAAAAAATATGAAATTAACCTTACAGTAAAGTCCATCTATCCGAAGTTGCCACAAATAGCAAAACAAAGGTTTAGCAAGACACGTGGAATATCATAAGTAGTGAGTAATAAGGAATTCAATATTTATACAAAAAAGAAAATACACTTGTCATTCTAATCGATTATTGAGCACAATATCTATGGTTTTGAACTGTCGATTTGTCGTCTCAAAGACTTCACCAAGAAAAGCTTCATCTTTATACAGGACTCACACAAGTGATGACTTTGAACGAATGTCATGTACTGATATGGGAATACTCAACTTTCTTCAATTTAATTCCACTTTTGTTACCATCGTACTCCATTGTAGACAATAACTGTACATGAATGACATATGACTCAGCCACCTAAGTTGATGCAAGCTCACTATTTCATTGACTTGAATCAACTATTTGACTTCTGTTTATAACCGTCTTCAGATGGTTAAATACTAGACAGACTACGAAATGACGGTGACAGGAAAATCACCCAACCTTTAGCAACTAATAGTGTCTAAACATGACGTTCCGTGGAAATGGTTATAAAAATTGACAGTAACATAGAAGATGGCAGAAGCAAACAGTGCAACGCATATCCCTTTTATATACCTCGTGTAACCATACTAGGGCTTAGACCAAACCACTTGCTTCAAATATCATCCTTTATAATTAGTTAAGTCTCACTTCATCAAACGAAAATTAATCATTGTCAAACCTTATAATCTTTCATGACCGATCTTGATGACTCTGATTATCAGCAAACCATGAAATTTTAGTTAGGCAACCTAAGTGGAGTGCACAGGTTTAGTAATTTGTCCCAAGGAACACTAAACCTCTAGCTGAGTATGAAGTAGATCCTGATGGATGCACTGCACTTCACTGCGAGCAAGAACAATACTTCATAAAAACTTAGGTTTATATCGTGTAGAGGCTTATGTTGAGACAGCCAATATGTACAGGTCAAATAATTCAACCTTATGTGATAACGTGGACATAGAAGCTCTGACAATAGAAAATATTATTTGTGGACCTAATTTATTAGATTTACTTTCGTCCGTTGTTAATAAGTGGAAGGTATCAGTTTAAACTTGAAATAGTAGATTTTATTTAAATGCTAGACACTAAAACATGCACAAGTAAACATGCTCAGTAAACAATTAGTGACCTATAACCAGTCGCCCTGAGAATATTAAACATACGCTAGAGGTACACAAGACAACAGACAAATCAAAGGATGGCATAAGACAAATAAGCTAAATGGTCACTTATGCATACCATTTCATTAACAAACTAAAAATATCAAGGTTTGAGTCTCAAAGTAAATTTGATTGAGACAATATTCTAGCAAGATTGGAGTACAGTAACTATTCCTTGTTAGAAAGAGATTGCAAATATTTCTGGTTAGATGCCGTATTGACAAAACATACATCACTAACACTAATTAATTTTGGACTAGTAGCAGAAAGGTATCACAACCCAAATACAGAGAATATATAAAACTCGATAGTTTTGGGTCGACCAATCTTTATTAATATGATTTATGGAGTCTTTAAGATGAAAATCGATACAAATACTGAGATTAAAATAAAATTATCTACTAGAAGAAACTAACAAAAGTGAATAAAAGATAAGACGTCTGAAATCGTATTAATTTGACTAGAATATACTAGTGCAAATAGTTGCAAATGCATCCAGTAAATTTCAAATAGTTGTTTGATAATGACCGACAAGAAATCAGATGTACAAGGTAACACAGAAATAAGTAATGTTTATAAAAAGCAAACTAGTTAAATTAACCGAAATAGAATAAACATATAGATACGAAGTGGGATAAACGTTGATTCAAACTTAAATATACATTGGTGAATGAGACGCAAGTATAGAATAAGTCCAGGAAGATCAACTGGCATCTACCGAACAATTAACAATTTTTATTATTTCGGACTCATTGGATGCAAGCCACGGCCTTTTCCATATAGTAACTTTGCAAATCTTACTCTTTAAAGAATAAATTAAGTATAACTAGAAATACCTTATTGTTTCCACTATCACACGAGTCACGGCTAAAAACAATGTTATCTAAAGAAACTAAAATACAAGGATTAGGAAAGGAATGTAATTATATTGCTACCTTTATCTTCAGCAAAGTCTGTACATGACGCAGGGGTAAATTTGACGAACAACTTATATATAATTCCTGCGACAACCTAAATATCCGTGTGGTAAGTTACTAAAAAACCCTCACTTGAGAAGTTGCGTTTATTAACTCAGTTACAATATGAAAAGTGTGATTTCCATGTTCCCGATTGAATTGATGTGTTGCTTTGGCCAACTCGCTGCTAAACTTTTCTAAAGTCGCCTCATTCGACTGCAGTTTTCTAGGTGCTCCAAACATTTCACCATCTCCAGAAGCTAGAAATGCTAAGACGGGTAGTATCAGAAAGAAATACATAAGAACTATTTCTTGGTACAGCGACAATGACCTTTAATATCAAATTAGGAAGTGAAGTCAATATCCAATATCCTTGTAACGAGCCACTTTATGCCGTTTGTTTTTCTGCTCGTATCTTGAATTTCAAGATTTTGGTTACAGATCTTAAGTTCCTTTCAATATCAAAGTGATTACACGACTGTTCTGGTCCTAACTGCTTAAACTCGTTTTTTCCTTATTATTTTTGAATCGAAAAATAGACCCAATACAGTTCTAGAAGGTAGTATGTCTGAAGTAAAACTTGCAGCATTGGGTCTCTAGTTTCCACCTGAAGACTTGTGTGCATTTTTGAAAGTAAATTTTAAAAAAGCCTTCTAATTAATACCGGTGTGTTATGAACACTTAAGAAATAATTATAAAATCAACTCGAAGTCACCGATATTCTAAAATATATAAGTCTAGTGTGTGAACAGGCACTCCTTACAAGTTTCCTATGTGTTCGGTAATCAATTTCATGACAATATTGTTTACCTATTTTTCTGAGGCGAGGGGAGAGATGGAATGCATCTAACCCCTATATAATAGCAGAAAAGTTCAAAAAAATAATGATGGTATTGAAAATACTTATACATCTCTGGCATTTCTGCAGGACAGGAAGGAGACCTTTAATTGACCCAGAAGTGGTAAGGTTTGACGTCGGAGACAAGCAAACTATTCCAGTAAATATAACAACTCCTGTCAATCGAGTTTGTAAACTTACTCAGACTCTAAATATTTAATCAACTAAGGAACAATGCAAATTAATTTCCTGTAAACAAATGAATGCCCCGAAATGCTACTTCTTAAACTCAGGGAGAAAAACAAAAGTAAATGAAAGTGAATATTTGATGTGATTGGCCAGGAAATAAAGTTAACTGTTAGCAATATTATTACATACTCGCCAATGCATACAGTCCAAAGAATCAGTTTCATTAACGTGACATTTAATTAAGCAGCTAAGCTAATTAGTCATGACTGACAGGGTAACAAAGTTTAAGAATGCTACTACGATTTTTTTTGTCTCACAAAGGGCTGAATCTAAACCAAGTATCAGCGTTGACAGTTACTTCCAAAACCCAATTAGAATAACAAATTGTTGTCATTTATCAATCATATACTTCACCACAGTCCATTAGATTATACAGACTAAAATAGCTCAACAAAATATACAAATTTATACAGTCATACTCTGAACGATATGGACTTCCAGAAATAACACCTTAATCCCAAATCCAGAACTTAGAGTTGTGAACTTGGTACGTCTGGATTTGAAGTTACAATTAAGGTTAAACCGGACTGATATGAGTAATAATGTTTATGAATAATAATACTATTGTTGGTTGATAATAATAGTTTTATTCTCAAGTATCACTTTGTACATGAGAGTATGCCAGCTTACAGGCATGATCACGATGATAAAGGTTTACATAAATACAAATATTATGACGAAGTGTCACTATCAGGACATTTGTAACATATAAAGATATAAATTGACAACCAAACCAACTGCAACAAAATTTATAATATTAGGACACCAAATATTTGCATTGTATCATGGTGCGGGATCCCTGACAAATGCGTTACAATTCCTAAAAACGGCTAAGAGTTTGTAGAGTTATTCACTGAGTATATTCAGATGCAGGATAAGATGAAGAGTGCTTGGAACTTGAGTGTAGAAAAGAAGTCAATAGTATTGTGCCAGTAGGTTCCGTAATTGCCTTGTACAACTATAGGAAAGACGAAAACAGAGATAACACAAAACAACAGCACTGGTATCCTGAAACAATGAGGCGAAAATTGGTGTCTATAAGAGCATTGATGGACACGACATACTACTTACGTTAACTGAACGAATAGGCTGAATTATTATTTATACTTTCGTTTATAAATGGATTAATAGGGAGGGATACTAGCATATGACTATGACAGATAACTGGTGCTTACACGTTTAGAGTCCCTATTATTTCGCTATTGGAGTAAGAAACAAAAGTTGGTGTGAACATTTTTAATGGGTTATCAGAAGAGATGAAATTACCAACTCGTCGCGCATATGAAGAAAGTGAATCTTTTTCCCGAATGGCTTGAGGTAAATTGTTCCAGATTCTGGAGAAAGATATATTGCATCGTTTGTAAATTTAAACCATCTTTGCCGAATCTTGAGACAAACGGGAATTATGACAAGAACCACATTTATATTTGGTTTATACTGGTGGGCATCCATTTATTGATAACTCCTTGCATTTTAGTGCAGATTTTTTTCTGGTAGGCAGATTGTAATTAGTCTTTACAATTAATTCTTTTAAAAACGACCTGACAGTTTCTAACACAAATGAATTTCATCACCATCGTTTTTATGGCTTAAAAGCAGTAACACTACTATAATACTATGATTTACCGATTCACCATATAGCACAATCATATAATATAATTTATTTTCTCGATAAAATACCCAACTCCTCAACCTTTAGGTATTAGGCACCAGCCTTTTCGGCTCACTGAGTTACAGTCGATTTTTATTATAAAACTTATTTCTGACTATAAAACCACTTCTAAAATCATATTTCTTTCTCTGAAATCATAATTTAAACTGATATTCTCATCTTAGGTCTAAATGCTAATCTTCGTTTCGATCCAATGTCAACAGTGTTCTTAGTTCAAGTTCGCGACAACCTTGATTCTAATTAAGCATTAAGATTGGTTGATTGGGAAACTGTAAATGATCATTTAAGTGCCAGATTTACTCATTTTTGTCCAACGATTTGCCTAACGATATATTGCACAGGTGAGTAAATTAATCAGTGCAACCGAAATCTGATGTCTAATCAAATATTTGACAGTAAAATGAAGCAGTGAATCTAGCTTCTGAGTTTTGTCTACCATCTGTTATGTCTACAACATAAAAAAATAGACTCCATGAAATGTAGATGATTAACAACCATTGACCACAAACACATCCTGAGGCTTTAATTAGCAAGGCTGCAAATAATCACTGGAAAAAGTGGCAGGTAAATGAATTCAATTGCTGGTAAAAATAGAGAGAAAAATGCATTGGGATGAGTTTACATCAGCTGCTGGTATTCACGAATAGTTGTCTGCTGAACGATTGTTGTTAATGAAAGTTATTTGTGATATGCTGACTATATCAAGTGTAAAAATTATGTTTGTCCATGTCTCGATTACACGATGTTACAAATTTTTAGTTTATGTCCAATAGCAGAACAGGAGGACGATTGTTCTACTTGATGAGCAAGAACAGATATTAAACAACTGTTTTCCACGTAATTTCTTTATTTTGTCTTTATCTACATCATACACACTGATCAGTCTATAACATCCTTTGAAGTCCTTTGGCATTATTACTAAGTTTGTAGCAACTTAAGTCGACTAGTTAAGAGTTGACTTTATACCTGTATCGTATTCTAAAGTTATAGGGGCCCAAATGTTCATTTGCTTTCTTATTCTGCATAGTAATTATATTTCCTATTATCTTATTTTGAATGTTGAGAGGCATTGTGTGTTTGAATTACTAGGAATGTGCTATACTGTCTCCTACCCACGATAATAAAATAACGTACCAAGGCTTTAAAATGGTGGACCGTGTGTTAAACAGCATTTAATTTCTGTCATACGTATCACTTTGTCTTTTCGTATTCAGTCATAAAAATAAGCCCTCCGTTCTGCAGCAATTAAGAATTCGCATATAAATATTTTATTCAAGGTATTTTATTTTTGTCGTTAGATACTACCAATACACTCGTTATTTTTCCGTTCCTATTAAATTATTATATTATTCATGTAACATAACAGACTCAAACCTAATCGAAATCTTAGATGATATGTAATCAGTAGACATAGACACCGTTATGACTACGAAAATCTGACTGCCAGAATTCGACTGTAGTGACCCTGAATTGTTGTTTGTTCAACTAGAGCTTTATTTTACGTGACATAGAATTAAATCAAAAGAAGTTCGTTACTAGGATCTATGTTCAGTCCTAACCCTTTCAGTAGACAAAGAAATCTACAGCTTGACCTGAAGTCCAGCACACCACAACCATGCACCAGACTTAGATGAAAAATAATAAATGGTCTGACATTATTAGATAAACACAAAATACAATGACTGTAAAATCTACATTTGCTTGTATGAAAATCCCTCCATGTTTCTTTTGTGTTGAGCAGTTCCTTAACGTGGATTTGTCGTTTTGTTGTGCTCTGTCTCTGTAACAGTTCCTGTTTCTTCCTACTTGCCCCCTTTTTATATAACAGTTATGGAGTTTTACCCATAATTAGGTTCTTATATGTCCTTTTGGTAGCGTATATTACATTCCGTTGACCTTCAGCTTTGTTTTGTTGGGGTTCAAGGTCTTGTTGTAAGCCATATTGGCTTAATATTTCCTGTCCGTCTGAGTGAATTGCCTCAGTTGGTCGATTTCAGACGTTTGATTGCTTTATTTGTTAGGAACACTTTCTTTGGACAAGTAACTAATTTACTGTCTTTTCACTATTTATTTGTTGTATTATAGATTAATTGTACAATTGCTTGGATCCTTTTGACTGTATAGAAAAAGGGAACTGTTGAGGTTTATGTGTTAAATTTTGTTTATTGTTAAATATAGTACCACGTTTTGCACCAATAAATTGTGTTATTGGCTTTCCTATCGCGAATTCGGGCGTAACTTAAGAACCGGCAGGCTCTATACAGAACGATGTTAATCTTCAACGTTATCAGTAGCTTGGTCTGTACAATTTTCTCAAGTCATTATGTGCTACCGATTTAATGTTTTTTAGTAGGATTTCTAATATTTCTTGGTATGCTTTTTTTGAACTTGTTTCAAGATTATTAATTTTGATGGTCTCCTGTTCCATAACTGACAAGGGACATAGGTTAATCGAGCGGTCTCTATAACGGGAATATAGTTGATTATGTAATCGATATATCTTCTGAGCCATGACGCGACCCCAACAAGCTTCGTCCAACCTAAAAATTAAGTTAGAAGAGAGAAGTGGGTAGTTTTAGTAACAGTTGCGTTGACTTGAACGTGTGGCCCTATAAATTCAATATCCTTCAGAGATACTTTCATACAGTCCATTGTGGAACCTTGTCCACGATCTCGTAAAATGGCAGGGCCGTCGAGCAACTTTTTAAGATCCTTTTCCTTCGCTATATCTCACAAAGCTCAGTCAGCTGGATTACACTCAGACTTCACGTATATCCACTGCTTAACTTGGTAATATTGATGTACTACGGAGAGGCGATTAGCCACAAAGGTAGCATAGCGTCTATCACAGTTTTAAATGTAGTTAAGAACTATCATCGGTCCAGAAGCTCGTCTGACAGAACAAATTAAGAAGACTCCCTTTTTGTAACTCCCTTACGCGCACACTCAGAACAGCGGCTGCTAATTCCGGTCTGCTTATTGTTATATGTTTTATGTGTCCCACTGTCGATTTTCTAGACAGCAGCACACAGTGTGGAGCACGTTCCTGAGACACGATTCGAGCATATGCCACTGTTCCATAACCCGACTCGGATGCATCACTGAACACATGCAGCTCCATCTTGGATTCGTCGCCAGACCCCTCTTCCTTAAGACTTCTGTTAACTGTGACACTGCCTAGACTGTGCATAAAATTCGTCCATTTTTTCCAGGCAGCAACATCTGATTCGCAGAGGGTCCCACTCCAACTTGGCTGTACATAGCTTCTGTAATAGTTGCTCAGCCAGAAGACAGGTTGGTGATATTAGACTTGACGTGTCAAACAAAGATGAAACTACAAACGTCATACCCCTTCTAGTTAGCGGCCTTTCAAATGAATCTAAATGAAATTTTAAAACATGTGACTTCGTATCCCACTCTGGACTGAGAGTTCTCTGAGTAACACCATAGCCAGGAGACTTGTCTACTGTTGACAATCCTCCACTCATTCTTGGGAATACAGATGCAACAATCTCCGAATTTGAAACCCACTTTTCTAGCCTAAAACCTCAGCGTGACAACAACTCGTTTATCTGCTTGACAAGGCTCTGACTTGCTCAACTGACGGAAATGACACCAAGCAATCCTCCACATAAAAATGATCTTGGACAACATTCTGAACAAAGATATCGTATTGGTCGGAAAACATCTGGACTGTTTTGACTAATGCAAAGTTCGCAACGAACGGAAAAGACGTAGCTCTGAATGGGTGAGAGGTCATCTGATATTCAACTGGCTCCTTCGACATATCATTATCTGGCCATCACAAGAATCATAATGCGCCTCTATCGAAGCCAGGTATCTTTACCTGCATAAACATTTCCTCAATATCGGCGGAGATAGCTATCGACTCCCTGCAAAAAGTGTAAGTATCCCGACCGAATTTGTGGTGGTGTCCACGCCTTGAAACAACAAATCGCTGAGAGACACTTTATTATGTTTATCGGCGCAGTCGAGAACGATTTGTAGCTTCTCGGGTTTTTTCGGGTTAATTACTGGGTGATGTGGCAGATACCAGTGAGGTTGATAATTTGATTCGCTGTGCACCTTCGGGACTAACTCGGCATATCCCTTACTAATAATATCTTCTAGGCCTCTGATGTATATTTCTCTCAAACAATCATTTCATATCAGCCTATACTTGAGACTCTCCAATCTTCTCTTAACCAACTCATAATTGCCCGGGCCAGTGTCAGCACCCTTCCGTCATAGCAGTGGTACTATAAAATGAACATCTGAGAAATAAGTCTTTTTCTGCTCTATCTCCGTGGCTGCAAGATCATCAGGTGATATCATTTTATCAACAATGTGCACATTGACGAACACAAGGTCATACATTATCCTCAGCTGCTTTTCTGTAGATTAATTCCCTTTCCAAATCCTTGTATTTTAGTTTCTTTAGATAACATTGTTTTTAGCCGTGACTCGTGTGATAGTGGAAACAATAAGGTATTTCTAGTTATACTTAATTTATTCTTTAAAGAGTAAGATTTGCAAAGTTACTATATGGAAAAGGCCGTGGCTTGCATCCAATGAGTCCGAAATAATAAAAATTGTTAATTGTTCGGTAGATGCCAGTTGATCTTCCTGGACTTATTCTATACTTGCGTCTCATTCACCAATGTATATTTAAGTTTGAATCAACGTTTATCCCACTTCGTATCTATATGTTTATTCTATTTCGGTTAATTTAACTAGTTTGCTTTTTATAAACATTACTTTATTTCTGTGTTACCTTGTACATCTGATTTCTTGTCGGTCATTATCAAACAACTATTTGAAATTTACTGGATGCATTTGCAACTATTTGCACTAGTATATTCTAGTCAAATTAATACGATTTCAGACGTCTTATCTTTTATTCACTTTTGTTAGTTTCTTCTAGTAGATAATTTTATTTTAATCTCAGTATTTGTATCGATTTTCATCTTAAAGACTCCATAAATCATATTAATAAAGATTGGTCGACCCAAAACTATCGAGTTTTATATATTCTCTGTATTTGGGTTGTGATACCTTTCTGCTACTAGTCCAAAATTAATTAGTGTTAGTGATGTATGTTTTGTCAATACGGCATCTAACCAGAAATATTTGCAATCTCTTTCTAACAAGGAATAGTTACTGTACTCCAATCTTGCTAGAATATTGTCTCAATCAAATTTACTTTGAGACTCAAACCTTGATATTTTTAGTTTGTTAATGAAATGGTATGCATAAGTGACCATTTAGCTTATTTGTCTTATGCCATCCTTTGATTTGTCTGTTGTCTTGTGTACCTCTAGCGTATGTTTAATATTCTCAGGGCGACTGGTTATAGGTCACTAATTGTTTACTGAGCATGTTTACTTGTGCATGTTTTAGTGTCTAGCATTTAAATAAAATCTACTATTTCAAGTTTAAACTGATACCTTCCACTTATTAACAACGGACGAAAGTAAATCTAATAAATTAGGTCCACAAATAATATTTTCTATTGTCAGAGCTTCTATGTCCACGTTATCACATAAGGTTGAATTATTTGACCTGTACATATTGGCTGTCTCAACATAAGCCTCTACACGATATAAACCTAAGTTTTTATGAAGTATTGTTCTTGCTCGCAGTGAAGTGCAGTGCATCCATCAGGATCTACTTCATACTCAGCTAGAGGTTTAGTGTTCCTTGGGACAAATTGCTAAACCTGTGCACTCCATTAGGTTGCCTAACTAAAATTTCATGGTTTGCTGATAATCAGAGTCATCAAGATCGGTAATGAAAGATTATAAGGTTTGACAATGATTAATTTTCGTTTGATGAAGTGAGACTTAACTAATTATAAAGGATGATATTTGAAGCAAGTGGTTTGGTCTAAGCCCTAGTATGGTTACACGAGGTATATAAAAGGGATATGCGTTGCACTGTTTGCTTCTGCCATCTTCTATGTTACTGTCAATTTTTATAACCATTTCCACGGAACGTCATGTTTAGACACTATTAGTTGCTAAAGGTTGGGTGATTTTCCTGTCACCGTCATTTCGTAGTCTGTCTAGTATTTAACCATCTGAAGACGGTTATAAACAGAAGTCAAATAGTTGATTCAAGTCAATGAAATAGTGAGCTTGCATCAACTTAGGTGGCTGAGTCATATGTCATTCATGTACAGTTATTGTCTACAATGGAGTACGATGGTAACAAAAGTGGAATTAAATTGAAGAAAGTTGAGTATTCCCATATCAGTACATGACATTCGTTCAAAGTCATCACTTGTGTGAGTCCTGTATAAAGATGAAGCTTTTCTTGGTGAAGTCTTTGAGACGACAAATCGACAGTTCAAAACCATAGATATTGTGCTCAATAATCGATTAGAATGACAAGTGTATTTTCTTTTTTGTATAAATATTGAATTCCTTATTACTCACTACTTATGATATTCCACGTGTCTTGCTAAACCTTTGTTTTGCTATTTGTGGCAACTTCGGATAGATGGACTTTACTGTAAGGTTAATTTCATATTTTTTTATAGTTTAGGTATCTCTCTACGTAACCTGATGTGAGTATGTAAAAGATTTAGGATGTTAGTTAACATGTGCGGCGGTGAACTCAATGAAAAAGTAGTCTTTAGGGGTTAATTCATTATACTTAATTATTTATTCATTGTTACGATTGGTATAATGTATGGGAAGTTGTAGCTATATGGATTTATATCTTATCTCATTCATATTATTTGACACTTATAAACATGATATTCAAACTCTAACCTAGTACCTATTATTCAGGTTACTTTTCTCCCCTGTCCAGTTTAACGTTAAGTAGTCATCGTAAGAAGTAAACTGAAGCTTAACCTACCTACCGAATGACACTAAGATAGTTATGTAGCTTCTCCGTCTTCGGCAAAATCCGGGATTGTATAGTAAAATATCAGTTAATAATAAATTCTTATCATTCGATAACGTATACCTGCCTTCATAAGATTATCGAACCCCACTTTACCAACTATTTTTCATGCTTGAAAATTCTATGATAATCTAAATGTAGGCCAGAATAAAGTTTAGTACGGTTGTGACCAATTTATTAAGATGTCCTCCCACCACTTATCTGAAGTACAGATATTAAAAATTCCAAGATTAATTAGTACTTTTTTACTATGACGATTACTTATATTCTTTAGCTTAATAGCATGCTGAGTGGCAAGTAATAAATGTGAAAATGTCAAACTAGCAATTTTAAGCTGAGTTGCAGCATGTTACAGTTGAAGAGTTGTCGAACTTTCTATACTAATTATTTACTAGAAATCAACATAATAGAGCCCTATCAACTCTCATTCGCTACTCATGATAATAATAATAATCGAGTGTAGAATGTCATTCGTAAGTCATTATTACACCCAATTATTTCATTATATTTTGTGTTACGCTTGTTATTGTCATTATCATGATTCTGATTCTTTTCATAAATCTGAAATTTGTTGCCTATGAATTACCACTTAATTCTTACGTAATTTGCTTGACCATCAGATTCCTTGTCACTACTTCATCGTTTTTCTTCAATAGATCTTATGCAATCAAAAATATATCAATCCATTCAATTATTATATTTATACCCACATAAACTATAATTACCTTATCTACGCTCCTGTCTTAGTTGCTTTGTTAATTAGCTGTAATTATCTTATAAACAACCAGTCATCGAAGCAGCAGCCACGGATCTCCACATAAACACGGACCCACCCACAGTTGAAGAAATATAAATGATCATCCGACAAATCAAGAATGGCATATCAGCGGAGCCAGACAATATACCAGCTGAGGCACTGAAGACAGATATGGAAGCAACTTCAAAGATACTCCACATTCTTTTCAGGAAGATTTGGGAGGAAGAACAAGTGCTAGCAGACTGGAAAGAAAGGTATCTCATCAAGATACTAAACGAAGGTGCTCTTAGCGATTGCGAGAATTACAGGGGCATCACTCTTCTTTCAATACCAGGAAAAGTCTTCAACAGAGTGTTATTAAACCGAATGAAAGATCTAGTCGACGCCCAACTTCAGGATCAACAGGTCGGATTCCGTAAAAACTGATCGTGTATCGACCAAATCGCAACTCTATGATTCATTGTTGAATAATCAATTGAATGGAATTCACAACTTTACATCAACTTCCTTGACTACAAAAAAGCATTCGACAACGTGGATAAGAGAACACTATGAAACCGTGTTCGATATTATGGCGTACCTGAGAAGTGAGTTAACATCGTACGGATTTCTTGCGACGGACTACATTGTAAAATCGTGCATGGAGGTCAGCTCAAAGATTCATTCAAAGTGAAGACTGGTGTTAGACAAGGCTGCTTACTCTCACGCTTCCTATTTCTGCTGGTGATTGACTGGATCATGATGGCTGCAACATCTCAAGGCAATCTCGGAATACAGTGGACAAAATCGATGCAACTAGGTGACTTGGACTTTGCGAATAATCTAGCTCTTCTACGCCACACACAGAAGCAAATACAGATGAAGACGGACAAGGTAGCAGCAGCCTCAGTAGCAATAAGCCTCAACATACGCAAAGGGAAAAGTAAGATTCTTCGATACAAAATAACGAACACTAACCCGATTTCACTTTACGAAGAAATTCTGGAAGATGTAGAAACCTTTCCATACTTGGGCAGCAACATCGATAAACAAGGAGAGTTTGATCTGTGGCAGATGTAAAGGTGCGGATTAGAAAGGCAGGTAAGAGCAGCATTTCTACAACTGAAAAACATCTGGAACTCTAACCAACTGTCAGTCAACATTTTCAACACAAACGTGAAGACAGTTCTGTTGTATGGAGCTGAAACTTGGAGAACTACGAAAAGCATCATTCGAAAGAAACAAGTATTTATAATCAACTGTCTGCGGAAAAGACGTAGCTCTGAATGGGTGAGAGGTCATCTGATATTCAACTGGCTCCTTCGACATATCATTATCTGGCCATCACAAGAATCATAATGCGCCTCTATCGAAGCCAGGTATCTTTACCTGCATAAACATTTCCTCAATATCGGCGGAGATAGCTATCGACTCCCTGCAAAAAGTGTAAGTATCCCGACCGAATTTGTGGTGGTGTCCACGCCTTGAAACAACAAATCGCTGAGAGACACTTTATTATGTTTATCGGCGCAGTCGAGAACGATTTGTAGCTTCTCGGGTTTTTTCGGGTTAATTACTGGGTGATGTGGCAGATACCAGTGAGGTTGATAATTTGATTCGCTGTGCACCTTCGGGACTAACTCGGCATATCCCTTACTAATAATATCTTCTAGGCCTCTGATGTATATTTCTCTCAAACAATCATTTCATATCAGCCTATACTTGAGACTCTCCAATCTTCTCTTAACCAACTCATAATTGCCCGGGCCAGTGTCAGCACCCTTCCGTCATAGCAGTGGTACTATAAAATGAACATCTGAGAAATAAGTCTTTTTCTGCTCTATCTCCGTGGCTGCAAGATCATCAGGTGATATCATTTTATCAACAATGTGCACATTGACGAACACAAGGTCATACATTATCCTCAGCTGCTTTTCTGTAGATTAATTCCCTTTCCAAATCCTTGTATTTTAGTTTCTTTAGATAACATTGTTTTTAGCCGTGACTCGTGTGATAGTGGAAACAATAAGGTATTTCTAGTTATACTTAATTTATTCTTTAAAGAGTAAGATTTGCAAAGTTACTATATGGAAAAGGCCGTGGCTTGCATCCAATGAGTCCGAAATAATAAAAATTGTTAATTGTTCGGTAGATGCCAGTTGATCTTCCTGGACTTATTCTATACTTGCGTCTCATTCACCAATGTATATTTAAGTTTGAATCAACGTTTATCCCACTTCGTATCTATATGTTTATTCTATTTCGGTTATTTTAACTAGATTGCTTTTTATAAACATCAAAGTAACTAGCTCAACCTTCGGGATCTGAGGCTCCAACACAAAAGGCATTAATGAATTATATGGAATCTACTGGCACAATACTATTGACTTCTTTTCTACACTCAAGTTCCAAGCACTCTTCATCTTATCCTGCATCTGAATATACTCAGTGAATAACTCTACAAACTCTTAGCCGTTTTTAGGAATTGTAACGCATTTGTCAGGGATCCCGCACCATGATACAATGCAAATATTTGGTGTCCTAATATTATAAATTTTGTTGCAGTTGGTTTGGTTGTCAATTTATATCTTTATATGTTACAAATGTCCTGATAGTGACACTTCGTCATAATATTTGTATTTATGTAAACCTTTATCATCGTGATCATGCCTGTAAGCTGGCATACTCTCATGTACAAAGTGATACTTGAGAATAAAACTATTATTATCAACCAACAATAGTATTATTATTCATAAACATTATTACTCATATCAGTCCGGTTTAACCTTAATTGTAACTTCAAATCCAGACGTACCAAGTTCACAACTCTAAGTTCTGGATTTGGGATTAAGGTGTTATTTCTGGAAGTCCATATCGTTCAGAGTATGACTGTATAAATTTGTATATTTTGTTGAGCTATTTTAGTCTGTATAATCTAATGGACTGTGGTGAAGTATATGATTGATAAATGACAACAATTTGTTATTCTAATTGGGTTTTGGAAGTAACTGTCAACGCTGATACTTGGTTTAGATTCAGCCCTTTGTGAGACAAAAAAAATCGTAGTAGCATTCTTAAACTTTGTTACCCTGTCAGTCATGACTAATTAGCTTAGCTGCTTAATTAAATGTCACGTTAATGAAACTGATTCTTTGGACTGTATGCATTGGCGAGTATGTAATAATATTGCTAACAGTTAACTTTATTTCCTGGCCAATCACATCAAATATTCACTTTCATTTACTTTTGTTTTTCTCCCTGAGTTTAAGAAGTAGCATTTCGGGGCATTCATTTGTTTACAGGAAATTAATTTGCATTGTTCCTTAGTTGATTAAATATTTAGAGTCTGAGTAAGTTTACAAACTCGATTGACAGGAGTTGTTATATTTACTGGAATAGTTTGCTTGTCTCCGACGTCAAACCTTACCACTTCTGGGTCAATTAAAGGTCTCCTTCCTGTCCTGCAGAAATGCCAGAGATGTATAAGTATTTTCAATACCATCATTATTTTTTTGAACTTTTTCTGCTATTATATAGGGGTTAGATGCATTCCATCTCTCCCCTCGCCTCAGAAAAATAGGTAAACAATATTGTCATGAAATTGATTACCGAACACATAGGAAACTTGTAAGGAGTGCCTGTTCACACACTAGACTTATATATTTTAGAATATCGGTGACTTCGAGTTGATTTTATAATTATTTCTTAAGTGTTCATAACACACCGGTATTAATTAGAAGGCTTTTTTAAAATTTACTTTCAAAAATGCACACAAGTCTTCAGGTGGAAACTAGAGACCCAATGCTGCAAGTTTTACTTCAGACATACTACCTTCTAGAACTGTATTGGGTCTATTTTTCGATTCAAAAATAATAAGGAAAAACGAGTTTAAGCAGTTAGGACCAGAACAGTCGTGTAATCACTTTGATATTGAAAGGAACTTAAGATCTGTAACCAAAATCTTGAAATTCAAGATACGAGCAGAAAAACAAACGGCATAAAGTGGCTCGTTACAAGGATATTGGATATTGACTTCACTTCCTAATTTGATATTAAAGGTCATTGTCGCTGTACCAAGAAATAGTTCTTATGTATTTCTTTCTGATACTACCCGTCTTAGCATTTCTAGCTTCTGGAGATGGTGAAATGTTCGGAGCACCTAGAAAACTGCAGTCGAATGAGGCGACTTTAGAAAAGTTTAGCAGCGAGTTGGCCAAAGCAACACATCAATTCAATCGGGAACATGGAAATCACACTTTTCATATTGTAACTGAGTTAATAAACGCAACTTCTCAAGTGAGGGTTTTTTAGTAACTTACCACACGGATATTTGGGTTGTCGCAGGAATTATATATAAGTTGTTCGTCAAATTTACCCCTGCGTCATGTACAGACTTTGCTGAAGATAAAGGTAGCAATATAATTACATTCCTTTCCTAATCCTTGTATTTTAGTTTCTTTAGATAACATTGTTTTTAGCCGTGACTCGTGTGATAGTGGAAACAATAAGGTATTTCTAGTTATACTTAATTTATTCTTTAAAGAGTAAGATTTGCAAAGTTACTATATGGAAAAGGCCGTGGCTTGCATCCAATGAGTCCGAAATAATAAAAATTGTTAATTGTTCGGTAGATGCCAGTTGATCTTCCTGGACTTATTCTATACTTGCGTCTCATTCACCAATGTATATTTAAGTTTGAATCAACGTTTATCCCACTTCGTATCTATATGTTTATTCTATTTCGGTTATTTTAACTAGATTGCTTTTTATAAACATCAAAGTAACTAGCTCAACCTTCGGGAGCTGAGGCTCCAACACTAAAGTCATTACTGAATTATATGGAATCACACCAACAGAAGCATCTTCATTAGATCGCTAGCTTAGTTGTTGTAAATTATCATGTGCGAAGGAAGTAGGCTTTTTTCGTCCAGCATAATCCACCTTATTTTCTCCGGAAACTAAATTTGACCCTTCCTTCAATTTAAACAACTAATGCTCTAACTCCTGTACTCGTTTCATCGAATATTCTAACAATCGTCGAACGTCTTCTTTATTAATAGTGACGTGGTCACTGCTTACGCTGACTAAGTCAGAACTAGACAAATTACTAAGAAGGTTACGCTCATCAAACATAGAACCATGGTACAGATCAGAGTCAAGGGGTACTTGCCGTGATACAGGAGGTTCATCCACAATATTGTCTTCTTTCCCGCTTATTATATTGATACTCGAAGACTTCGATTTCGTGATTGACATCCCAACTAGATTGCAGAATACTAACGAACCCTAAGAATCCACCAAATGGGTTGTTGAGTAATGTATAGACCAAGCTACTGATAACGTTGAAGATTAACATCGTTCTGTATAGAGCCTGCCGGTTCTTAAGTTACGCCCGAATTCGCGATAGGAAAGCCAATAACACAATTTATTGGTGCAAAACGTGGTACTATATTTAACAATAAACAAAATTTAACACATAAACCTCAACAGTTCCCTCTTTCTATACAGTCAAAAGGATCCAAGCAATTGTACAATTAATCTATAATACAACAAATAAATAGTGAAGAGACAGTAAATTAGTTACTTGTCCAAAGAAAGTGTTCCTAACAAATAAAGCAATCAAACGTCTGAAATCGACCAACTGAGGCAATTCACTCAGACGGACAGGAAATATTAAGCCAATATGGCTTACAACAAGACCTTGAACCCCAACAAAACAAAGCTGAAGGTCAACGGAATGTAATATACGCTACCAAAAGGACATATAAGAACCTAATTATGGGTAAAACTCCATAACTGTTATATAAAAAGGGGGCAAGTAGGAAGAAACAGGAACTGTTACAGAGACAGAGCACAACAAAACGACAAATCCACGTTAAGGAACTGCTCAACACAAAAGAAACATGGAGGGATTTTCATACAAGCAAATGTAGATTCTATAACTTTGAACTTCCAAAATTTAGTTCAATGAAGTCATCTAATGTAAGCGCGAAAAGCATCTGTTTGCACTTAACTCAGGTGACTAACACTTGATAAGTTTAAAATAGCCAGCTCCGAATTTGATCACATTGTACATCTGGGAATAATACGTCCATCTTATAACCAATGGGCATCCCCGTTGCATATGGTTTCAAATAAAAATAAAAGTGTTTGAAGACCATAAGGGGATTAAATAGCCCTCTTCTGTCAGACTGTACCAGACAGGTAGTCCATGGTACATATCCATGAATCTACAATAGGCTTACAAGATATGAAAGTATTTACTAAAATTGACTTAGTCAGGGCATATCACAATATTTCAGTAGCCAAGGAAAATATTTCGAAAGTAGCTATTACAACACCTTTTGGACTATTCAAGTTTGTATGCATGTCATTCGACCTACGGAACGTGGCACAAAAATTCCAAAGGTTTATGGATAATCTGCTTTAAGATATGCCATTTGCACAGGGATACATAGATGACTTATTAATCACCAACCCGGACTTAAAATCACATGAACAACATATGAGGGCAGTGTTGAAACGACTAAAAGAAAATGACATGAACATACATCAAAGTAAATGTGTTTTTAGTGTGGAAACACCAGATTCCCTTTGACATACCATAAGCCTTGAAGGAATTAAACCAAACAAACAGAAGGTGGACACTATCAAGCAATACCTCATACGTAGCTTTCTAACACAACTTAGAAGTTTTCTTTGTTTAATAAACTTTTATCGCAGATTCATACCCAGCTGTGCATAATTAATGTAACCATTGACTGATTCACATAACGAAAAAACGAAAGAACTTAATCTGACCTCTGAGGCCGTTGAGGCTACCAATCAATTTAAGGATAAACTTGCTGAAGCATCTACATTAACTTGTTCAAATTCTCACTACCCACTTTTTTAATGGTAGATGCTTCAAACAATGCCGTAGGAAGCACTATTAACCAACTAGTTAAAAACACCTAAAAACCGGTCGCATTCTTCTCAAAAACACTCGCTCCAGCAGAGTGTAGATATTCTACCTTTGGTTGACAACTCCTCACAGTCTACCTAACCATCAGGCATTTAAGACACATGCTCGAAGGCAAGGAATTTATAGTTTATACGCATCGTAAGCTGTTAACCAACGCATTAAAAAAGAAAGCCGATAAATAATCACTTTGATAAGTCCGACACCTCAACAATTTATCGCAGTTCACTAGTGATATTGAACACGTAAAAGGTCAAGACAATCAGGCGGCAGACGCATTATCACGACTAGAAATAAATATAATATAACAATCTACCGGAAATTTCGAGACTTTGAGAGACAGCCAGGAAAATGATCAAGGATTACAAAACCTACTGTCAGCTGAAAGCTCTAGTCTTAAATTTTAATAGCTGCCGAAACCTATGGAAGGTGTTCTGATTCACTGTGACACAAGGAAGGCAGGGCTTTGGCCTGTCATTTCCGAAAATATCTCTGGCTTGATATTTATTAACTAACATTCGTTGTCTCACCCTGGCGTGAAATCTTCGACTAAATAAATCAATACCAGATACAAATATGGCCAAATCTTCAGAAGCGTGTATATAAATGGGATAGAGATTGTTTGGTGTGTCAATAATAATAAAAATAATAAAGTGGATCTATTTTCAAGCAGCTTTTTGTACATTAGAGCATATGATTTCACAGGCATGATCAGAATGACATAGGTTTATCTTCATACAAGAATTCTGATAGACATTGATGAGTGATTCATACTATATGAAGGTATTAGTCAAAAGCGAAGCCAACGACATCAAAGTTCACAGTACTAGGGTGCCACAGTTGCGTGTTGTAGTATAGTGCCATTCTGACAAACAACCGCGCACTTTCTGTTCTTGGCGCTAGATTTCAAATGACGGCTGGGAGTAAACAGAATGGACCATACAGCATATCTAGATACGGATAAGGCTAACAATATTTAGAACTTGGATAAAGACTTGAACCTAGCATATCTATGTGTGTTTTCTTTCGCAGTGTTGAAACAATGTGGGTTAATTTTGAACTGTGAGTTATTGATGCATTAAGTACCTTGTTAACCAGCGTTAGGAGCAAGTTACTGTAAAGGAAACTCACTCTTCATGAGAGCAGTCTATAAGCTCGGCGAGAAAATGATATGGAAGAATATACAAAATGGAGGGAAATTAGTTGGCGAGTAGTTGTAAAACAACTTGTTTTAAACCAGAATCTTCTTTTTTATGTTATTTTTCCTGCTAAGACATCCATGCTAGTAGTGATTAAAGGCTTTGAACCTAAATGAGTCATTACTGACTAGGTCGAGGTTAAGCTGCAAGTTGTGAATTATTTGGTACAGATCTTTAGACATATTATTTCACGTACTGTTCGGTAGTATATAGTTAACATACTCGTGTTACACAATTAGCGAGCCAATTACATCGCATATTATGCTAGAGTCTGGATAAACCAATAGTTTATTCAGTGCCTTGGAGTCACTAAATTGTTGGTTTATCGCTCGTATAAAGTTATCAATACTATCTAACGTATGGATTTCTGCCGGTAAACTATTCCAAACGGCAGTGAATTTGTGCATGAAAAAATTAGATCGTATTCAAACTTACAATACCTAACCCACACTGTACCCGTATGGTTTCTGAGGCTGTAATTAGATGAATCAATAAATCTTAATACAGGGTCGGGGAAGTATGCTAAACGGTGTGCAACTTTGAAATAGAATATCAGATTGAGCTTAGCTCGTCTTTTCCAAGTGGTTCTATGCCTAATGTATTGCACCGTGTAGTGTAGTCTAGTTCATAATCCGTTCTCATTGTTTCTTTTTATGTACCGCTGTATTCATTCTATCTTCAGCTTATCAATTATTCAGACTCTTCTGAGTATAAATGGGCAGTATTCAACTAGTTAGCGTACACAGGCCTTATATAGTACTTATCTAGACTCACGTTGGTAGAAATTAAGGGTTATACGACCCATAAGTCTACGTGCCTTTGAGGTGATAGATGTTATTTGTTCCGCCAATATAAGATCAGTAGCGTATCTTAAGCCTAGGTTCAGAATCATTTCACATTCGAAATATGTTATTCATCAACTTCAAAGTAGAGGTCGATGTCTCAACACCCTATGGTGATCCAGCCACATTTCGTAGTGTTGAAGTGATGTTGGTGTTCTTTACGTCAGGCAGTGACTTCGTCTAACTCTTGCTGTACAATCTTAATAATGTTGTGTAGCTTATTTCTGTCGCCTGAGTAGATAACTCTCAAGTCATCTGCGTAGAGGAAGGTTTTACTGAGGCGAAAAACCACTAAAATTGTTGATAAGTTGTAAACAAGTGGGGGCCTAGAAAGCTCCTCTGCGTAACCCCACTGGCTACTCTCCTAAGAGGTGAATGTTTATGTTTGAGTTTATGTTTGTTATCTGATATCGATTAGTTAACAATGATTCGAGTCAGCTCAGCAATGGACTTCGAATCCCTATAAAGTATAATTTCTCACAGAGTATGCTGTGTGATACTTTGTCAAAGGTATTAGATAAATCGAAGTATAGGACTAAGACTATTTCGCGTAAGTCGCGGCAAGATATGTGATTAAAGATGTGAAAGTGATATATTAAGCACGATCGACTCATTATAAAACCATGTTGTGATTTAGATATTCGGTTTTGTGCCAAAAAGTATTCTGAGATGCCATTTCTTTATCCTCCCTCTGATTCGTAAAAAAAACAGGAGTAATATTTGCAAGCCTATAATTACTTCCACTTTGTCTAACACCAGCCCTGTATATGGGGGGCAATGTAGCTAGTTTTTCAAATGTTTGGGTATTCTCCTGTGTATAGCGGCACGGTGGACAAATTAAGGGGTAGAAAAGACATGTCCTCGACACATCCTTCGAGGAAGATTGTTTAGAGGCCGTCGAATACTAAACCTTTTGCAGACCAAAGGTTTCCGATAGCTTCACTTATGCATTTAGCGCTGAAAGGTATTTTGGGCAACGTACTGTGTACAAGTGCTATGCACATATAGGACGCATGTTGTTCGACCTCAAAGTTGATAAGTAATCAAAGTTATCTGACACACAAATTTACCCATCGGAGCTTTTCCCCAATCGGGAGCACATTTTGCACATGTACATATCGACTTAGTAGGCTGTTTACCAAGTTCAAATGATATTAAGTATCTATTAACATGTATAGGTAGGTTCACAAGTTTTCCTATAGTTATGCCAATCACGGACATCATAGCCAAAACAGTGGTCAAAGTATTCTTACAGAACCGAGTGACTATTTTTGGTAAACCTATTACAATAACGATGGACAGAGTACCTCAATTTGAATAGGAATTTTTCAACACATTAGCTAAACTCCTAGGCTTCAACAGGATACGCTGCACTGCATATCATCCTCAAGCAAATGAAATGATAGGACGGTTCCATCGTCAACTAAAGACCGCTCTTTTATTTCATTCAAACCCCAGTCAGTGAACAGAATTCCTACCATTAATTATGTTGGGAATACGAATAGCTATCAAAACTGACTTACAATGTTTAGCAGCAGAACAAATTTTCGAAACCACTTTGGAACTACCAGGTGAGTTTATTAACCTTCATACTGACAGTAACATTTGCATAAACAAGAATACTAACGTTTTAAAATGAAAAGACTTTAAATTGCTTTTGAAAACCTGAGAATGTTGCTTTAAACAATTAGACTTTCAGAGTAACCTAGAAATACTAATTTTTTCAGAAGTCATTAACATTATAGATGAATTAAATTGTTATTAGTTCGCTTCCTAAAACATACTTCAGAAATATCTGTCATATCGTAGAAACGATAACCCCTTATCCTTGATTTGTATTTTCTAAAACTGCACTCTCAGTCGCTTGTCGCCTGTCAGTTATATGCATTAGCCCTACTAATTGCTTTCACTCAACTGTCTGGTGTCATAATAAAAGATTAATGCTTATTACCTACCACCATACACACAGCAACATTCTGAATTCAATCGGCACAGCTTTTTTTTGATATATTCGTCTCTGATAGAATTTATATAATTCTAATTTTTTTACTGGATGCCATATCCACAGTTTACTGAATGAATGTGGGATATCACCTTCTGATTGTAAACCTAAGCATTTACCAAGTGAAATGAGTTGAAATTAGTTGTCTAATAAACCTATTTACACTGAATTTATTATATATTTTCTCGTTGATTTTCAACACCACACACTTAATCATGTACAAATACATCTGTTTATTCAAAAATGTGACCCTTCTAATACCACTTGTGTGTAAATTCATGATTTCACTACATTTATAATTGTTTAGTTTGGCCTCTTCCTTATTATAGACTTCTACCTATCTAACATAATCAATAATGCATATTTTCATTTCGTTCCAATATATTTTTATTTATCATTATTCATCATCATTCATCACTTATACAATAATTTAGAATTTTGTTGACAATTCAACCTTTTATTAATTTTATTGGGTTTGTTCGCTGTCGAATAAACCTATTCGCACCAAATTTAAGCTATAACTACGTATTGAACTCCTTACAGTTTTTTTCCTTAATGTTGTATGTATACATATACTACTTCACATTGGCGTTTTATTGTGGATACTGTTTTGACATGCAAACCAATTTTAATTATTGTAAATGTATACTAATTAGATGAAACCCAAAACAGGTTCTTCATTGTAAAAAGTAGTATGTAATCTTAACAAATAAATAAATCTTGTTTTGTCTGGTGAATTTACGATATTGTTGGTTGTTATTTTTGGGGATTCAAGTACGATATCTATATTTTAGAACCATGCTTTAGGAGAACAATGCAGCTGCTTCTGTGGTGTCTAAAGTAAACGCTTATCTCTATCCTTATCATGTCCTACATGCTTTATCCTTCAACTTAGCACATTAACTGTTAGTACATAATTTCTCACATATAAACTGAAGTTAATTGATTGTATACACGTTATTTTAATTAACTACCACTATCTCCTTTGTTTTGCATTAATATGAAAGCCCCCAATCGGTTGACCGTGCAGTCTGGTTTGTGTTTATATAAAAAAATTCTTGAAAAATAACATGATTTGTCCGATTGATTTATTAGCTTGTGTTCTCTATTTTCGGCATGTAACTGAGTGGACAGAGGTGCAGGAAATGGCTAGACACACTCCTTGGTGCTTGCTGCTGTAATTTTTGGCATAAACGGTCATATCAACTTGCTGGTCATACGCATTAATGATAAAAGTTTTTCTGATAACAAAACAATAATATATAATAAACATCATAATCTCCGCAATTGCTACCGATTAGCCGTTTTCTATTGAAACAAACTAAAATGTAACATCGTCAACATTGTCCTTTGTAAAATCCATTTTGTATGTACACAAATCCCTTCATTTTACTGCATTAAGCAATCCCTTTTACTTGTGTTTGGTGATACTTTATTGTGTCCTGTCTACTATTACAAATCCGGTTTCTTTTCCTTTAATTACAACAATTATTAAGTTCTTGTTCACAACCATGTTTTTATACGTGTTCTTTTGGCATATGTTACTTACCATTGATGTCTTTAGTTTTGTTTTACTTGGTTTCAAGGTCTTGTTGCGAGCAATATTCTGTTGGTCATTCGCCTGTCCATGCTTGAGTGATTCGACTTAGTTGGTTGCAGACATAATTTGGTTCTTTTATTTTTTAGGAACACTTCTTCTGGTAAAAATAACTAATTTTATGCCTCTAGCTAACTATTAGCTGTATTATAGACTAATTGAACAAATTGCTTAAATCCCTTAGGCTGTATAGTGAAAGGGAACTGTTAACTTTGGTGTGAGAGATTTGTGTTTAGTGTTAGATAAAATACCTATTTTGCACCAATATATTGTGCAATTAGTTATCCTATTGTGGATTCGTACGTGACTCAAGAACCTATCGACATTATACAGAAAAAACGTTAATTTACGAACGTTAACGTGACTTTCTGGTTTTTACAAACTCAGCCAGATGTCGAAAATCTATGAAATACACTTTGATTAGATTCAAAAAATCCTGTCAGTATGCCAAACGTCAGAAATATAACAAGCTTTTACTTCACTGAAAAATGTAATACTGGAAAATAAAAAAATTTACTCAGTGATTGGTGGATGTGCTCTATCATGACAAAGACGGTAAAATTCCGCCATCACGTCATGGTCATGGTTTGTCGCCAGGATGATTTGGCTTGTAATAAGTGGCAGCTGTATATAACCGAAAACCAAATAAACTGAGAAACATATGAGTTTATATTAATGCAGTTCACTTTTAAGAACAGAAGCCTGTAATCAGGTGGCTGTATTCTATAGGCTTACCCACATTCAATAACGTATCGAAATAATTTTCTGGAGCTGCGAGGTGTAACAGCAGACGTGCAATCCAGATAAAAAGTCGAAGTTAAAGGGGTGTCATTATAAGATTTAACAAATGATTCCGAAAGTATGCATCAGAAGACATGATAAGGTAGGCACAATGAATAAACGGTGTTTAAAAAGGCTTACAATAATTGTTGTTTTCAGATCGGTTCAACATATTTACTTACAATTAGGTTATACCAACTAATCACATATTGATTTCACTTTGAATTTGTGTATATAATGGTTATGTTACCTACACTAAATACTACCAAAAACTCTTAATCGTACTAAATCCGTCAACATGCTAGAACAATGATTAGATATCGTTGCCACCTTTTCGGAAATTGGAAATCTCCAGTTCATACCAATCATCTAGAGGCCTTGGGGCTCACTACTAATCAAATCAGTTCAAATTTATGTTATTTTAGTCGACAACAAACAGAATGGGTAATTGTGTTCCTGAGCTGTATAACCAGTACCAGCTCAAACAGTCTATCTGAAGCGCAAAATAACCCCAACCAAAAAGATGAGTACTACATTTTAACTCACTCAACAGTAGTAAACCTAGACAATCACAAAGCACCCGCGATAAGTTGTCACTCCAAGGAGAACAGAAGTAGGGCGAAGAGTGACAAGATTTGTTACTTAGTAGTAAGGTAATCTGACTTGCATTAAAATTCAACTTCTAATTTGGATGGCCTTACTGTGGCTGCATTATCAAAGTACCAGAGGAGTACTAAGGTTTTATTCTGAAACATCCGGGCTAGTGGTTTCGGTACATCTGCAAGAATGTAGAGATCGGACTTCTATAGAACGAGCGTATCGAAGGCCACAACACCGCAGACCACATTAGGAATAAACCTTACATATGGTTATACCTCAGGCAACACTCTCAACTGAAACCTATGAAGTAACACTTCTAAATTGTAGACTGAACTCCTTCGTTCTTTCCAATGTCCAACGACAGCCTATTAGACAGCGTGGACGTATGCAACAGAAAACTGCAATATATCTTGTGGACTGCTCTTAGACTAGGCGCCATATCAGGGAAATCGTACCATATGTACAAGCGCAAAAGCTTTGTAATAGGGAGGTGACCTCATAAAAGTTTTCAAAAATCCTGTACAGACCAGCTTAACCGTCTTAGGGAGTACTGCCCCACATTCCGTGTGGTAAACAATTAGGCAAGCCTCACAAGGTTGCACTTCGACAAACGACAACTAGAACTTGATCACACTTTTCACCGAGGGTCTACCCTATATGAGGTGCTCTGGCCACTTCTGTGATTCCAGCCTATCCGTCGGACTCATTTAAGTAATTGATGGATAAACATACATACGAAATTCCATCCAACTCTTGGAGTAGAGACTAAGCCCGTTTTTGTCGGCGCCTCATATCGTGCGCCTAATATTAATTACAACCACATATACGACCATCGTCAGTGTACCTAACTCAATTACTCTTTTTTATTATTATTATTTCTATTTCTTTCTTTCATTTTAATTTTCACATCCTTCTTCCTCCATTTTTCATTTTTTATTTGCTATTTAGTTACTTTTCACCTGACCAATTGTTTAACAAACTAATAACTGCTGGTTTTCACTAGCCAACTTCTGTTAGACATACATTCGTCTATTTTCAAGTGACAGCCTTCAAGCTAACTTCCACAACATTGAGAAGTGAGGTAGTATATGCAGTCAAGTAACCGGAATTCTTAAATCGAATTCTATCAGTAAATTAGGACGTTACTTCTATATACAGACGCGAGCTCATGAAAACTAACCATCCTAAGCTAGCTCGTCTCACAGGCATTGGTTATTGAATTCATACTTGTTACAAGGATGTTGGATATTGTAAAGCGCAGTTTTTGTTAAATGTGTTTGATTTGTTCATCTTTCTGTTTTATTTATGTTTGAGAGGTCAGTGCGTTTGTTCAATATGTTTTACTGTAAGTAATTCCCCATATATTTTTGTTACCTTTCCACTAAACAGTGCGCTCGTTTTCCCAGGTCTTATGTACACCATACGGTGACTTTTATAAAAAAATTTCCATTTTTACTTATCTTGAATTACCTAGGCTTCCGTCTAACTATATCAACTGTCCATGCTTACGAAACATGGTGCCAGGTAAAATTGAGCTTAAGTTTGTCCATCCACTAATATTTAACTACTTTCAGTTGTGATGTCCTCTCACTTTTAAGTGAAATGATACGTAATTTTCACTGACTTTTATTGCTAGTGTAAAATGAAATACGTATTAAACCGTTAATGACATGGTTATTAACATTCCCCGGGACCCTACGCAAATCTGAAAGCCTGCTAGAAATAAGGGAGAACTGCTAAGCAAGTGGAAAACCCAACAATATATTAATTTGGCTTAGTTTAGGAACATTAAAAAGGTCTCCGTTTTCCATAGATGCGGTGGCAATTATAATGCACTGTCAGATATTTTATAATCTGCTCACATAGCACTAGATATTGATGAATTTGTAGGTTTTCGGTACACTTATACAACTTTCTTGGTACGTATATACCGTACTAAATTATCGGAAATATAGATGATATATTGTATCAGTTATTGGATTATGTACCTATGCTGTAGTCTTATTGCTCGTGTATTTAATTTCATTAATGTCAGCCAGTTACAACGTAAACCTTGCCACATTCGTACATCAGTTCAAGTTCCCATTCCCCAATTAGCAGATAGAGATTAAATTGTCGTACCAAATCCCATAGTAGGGAAGTTAGTAACAGAGTCAACGCTAGTGGAAAAGAATAGAGATCGGAGATGATATTTAATAAAATGTGATTCAGTAAAAATAAAATTATGATAAATTATGTAATTTATAATTTGTAGGAAGACAAGGAGTAGATCCACCTACGACATTGCGAACAACTTAGAGTCAGTCAGTCAGTTACAACGTAGAACTTGGTACATGCGTACATCATTTCAAGTTGCCATGCCTCAATTAGTAGATATAGACTAAATTGTCGAACCAAATCCCAGAGTAGGGGAGGTAGTAACAAAGTAAGTACTAATGGAAAGGCATGACAGACAGACAGACAGATACAACGTAGGACCAGGCACATAAGTGCATCGGTCCAAGTTGCCACACCTCAACAGCATAGCAAGATGATCACCGAATTCATAGAATCAGTTACTTTAATGGTAGTAATATATAAAAGGAAGATTGCATATAAGGATATAATATGTAGAGAGAGAGAGAGAAAAAAATTAGTTTGTAGAAAGAAAGGTAGAGTAGTTTTAGTCTCAAGGTGTACGTGAAGACAAAGAATGTATACACCTACGCCATTGTGATCGATTCTGAGCCATGTCACCAAGAGTCTCCAACCACTGGGTACGGCAGTCACGCGGACCCCAACCAGGTAGTCGACATCTACCAATGTGGCTCAGACCAGAAGTTAGTGACTTCAACGACTGATGCCACGTTTTGGTTTGGCCGCCCCTAACCCTTTTCCAACCCACCCCAATACTAGTCATCATCGAGCGACGTGGTAACCGGTGTTCGGACATACGTAACACATGCCCCAACCATCTCAGTCGATGAAGTTTCATAACCTCATCAACAGATTTACCATCATTCCCTAATACCCTTCGTCTAACCTCATTATTAGTTACCCGGAGATCCCAGCAGGTACGAGATATATTTCTAAGACATCTGTGATCAAACGCTAGTAACCTACGAGTGTCTTCTACCCTTAATGGCCATGTTTCACAGCCGCAAAGTAGAACAGGACGAACTTCTGTGCAATATACTCGTCCTTTAGTTGATAGACGAATATCACGCCTACGCCATAGATGACGTAAGTTGGCAAAAGCCAAACGAGCCTTTCGAATTCGTGCAGAAATTTCGTCAGACACCAACCCATTAGGGCTGATCAGACTTCCAAGATAAGTGAAGTTATCAACGCATTCAACTTCTTCACTCCCTATCCTTAGTTCAGGGGTTGACGCAGGCCAGTCCTGAAGTAACAATTTACACTTAGAGGGGGAGAAACGCATCCCAAACATCCTGGCATTGTTGCTCAGTGCGACCAGAAGACTCTGCATCTTATCAGTGTCTTCACCAAACAGGATTATG
This sequence comes from Schistosoma japonicum, assembly GCA_025215515.1. Classification (NCBI taxonomy): domain Eukaryota; kingdom Metazoa; phylum Platyhelminthes; class Trematoda; order Strigeidida; family Schistosomatidae; genus Schistosoma; species Schistosoma japonicum. The sequence continues at coordinate 39,420,527 of CM046062.1, read as the reverse complement.
TCGTCTGCGTATTCTAAGTCGATGAGTGGACCTCCTGGAAGGAGATCAATTCCAGAAAATTCAGCCGAAGAAAGCGTTACTTCCAGTAGCATGTCTATGATAAAATTAAACAAAAACGGAGATAGTGGGCAGCCTTGACGGACACCACTTGAGGTCGCAAAGTCAGATGACAGTTCGCCATAAGCTCTGACTCGACTGGTAGTGTTCGAGTAAAGAGCCTTCACGAGGTTTATGTACTTCTGAGGTACACCTTTTAATGACAGATACTGCCACAGAACCTCACGGTCAACTGAGTCGAATGCTGCCTTTAAGTCGAGGAAAACCACCATTGTAGGACGCCGGTAGGCGTGCCTGTGTTCTAAAACCTGACGAATGGTGAATATGTGGTCGATGCAACCACGACCAGGTCTGAAGCCAGCCTGGTTTTCTCGTGTTTGTAGTTCACGAGTCTTTGTTAAACGTCCGATAATTATTGAGGCTAGTATTTTGGATGCTATATTAGTCAAACTAATGCCTCTATGGTTATCACAAGATGATTTTGGTCCTTTCTTATATATTGGGACTATTAGTGATTTAGACCAGTCGGATGGAATTTTATCTAGTTCCCAGACTTTAGCTAAAATACTAGTCAACCTAATCGCCAGGACTGGACCACCATCTTTGAAAACCTCTGGGGTTAGCCCATCTGGACCAGCTGCTCTTCCTCGTTTCAGGTTAGATATAGCTTTTTGAACTTCAGCTAGTGTCGGGGGACCTACTTCAATGTTCCATTTAGCTTGAGTGGAAATGCTGGGTAATTGTAGAGTAGCTGAAGGCCAGCTAAACTGTTCCTTGAAGTGTTCGGCCCATCGTTCTAAACGTCTGGGTTGAGAGCAGATTACAGTATCATCTTTCTCGGAGATAGTTTCACTTATCCTTGACTTCTTAATTCCGGTTTCCCTGATTAGTCTATAAAGCTGCCTAGTGTTGCCTAAAGCCTGCTGCCTTTTCCATCTCTTTTGCTTTCGTTGCCCACCACTGCTCACGATCGTTTCGTAAACTTCTACTTAATTTAGACTTGATTTGTTTTCGCTCTTCATCGTGTTCAGAGCCTGACGGGATTAATTGGTGAGAGCTCATCAGTGCCATAGATGTCGCAGAAATCCACTGGTTTTTCGTGCTCCTTCTGTTCAAATTACTAGTAGATGACGCTGCTGTTTCTACAGCTGTTTTTATATCATTCCAGGCAACATCAGGATCAGCCTGGTTTCCAGAGTTACCTAATTGTGACCCTAACTGTTCTTGAAATTTACTTTTGATCTTCTCGTCGCTCAGATCAATTCTAATGGGTTTTCCTAATGTGGCCTTTCTACGTCCAGTGAGGTGCAAGCAAATGCGTGCTCGTACTAGAGCATGATCAGAGTCTAAACATGTACTCCAGAACGAGCGGCAATCTTCTATCGAGCCTCTCCAACGATGGCTGATGGCAATATGGTCTATTTGAGTCCATCGTTGTCTTGGTGAAGGGGGTCGCCACGTTAGGCGATGTCTCTCCTTATGCCTAAAATTAGTATTCGCTAAGAATAAACGATTGTCTGAGCAAAGTTGCAGCAGACGGTCACCATTATCTGTTCTCTGAGCTGGAACACTAAAATACCCGCCTAAATGTCTTTCTGTTTGGTCTAAACTACCTACTTGGGCATTAAAGTCACCTGCGACGACTACTATGTCTGAGTGCTTGGCTTTTTGAAGAAGTTCACAAAGGTTTCTGTAAAATTCATCCTTCAGTTCGTCTGGGCTGCAGTCAGTGGGAGCGTAGGCGGAAACGATGAAAAGACAACGACGAGTGTCCCTATTCCTCCGAGTCCTTACAGAGCCGTTTAGTCGAACAGCACATAGGCGACTATTAACAGGGATCCATTCTAATAGTGCTTGTTCTGCTCTCATGCTTAGCGCTATGCCCACACCCGCCAGTCCACGAGAGCTGACTATCGAATCGCCAGATAAACGGAGAGTGTATCTTGTCGCCTCGCCGTTTTGGCAAGGTGAGGTCAAGTGAATGACCACACTAGGATCATGTATGCGTGTTTCGGAGACACAGCACACATCAATCATACAAGATTGCAGGGTTTTAGCTAAGGAGGTTTGCTGACCGATTTGACATAGGGTGCGTACGTTGAAAGCTCCAATGTGTAGTTTGGAGCGGGGTTTCAGTAGACCTGGGACATTACTTCGAGTGCTAGAATCGTCGGACGTGGTGACACTTGAAGAGAAAGTTAGAAGAGGAAGTTCAGAGTTGATAGTCAAGGTAGGAGCAATGATAGGGATTGAAGAGAGTAAATGATTTTGAATACGGTGGTCTTGAGTGCTGTCAGAGGTATGAGGGCAGTTATCACTTTCCGGTTGCCCACACCGTGGAAGGGTTTTTCTGGAGGTACCTATAAAGGAAATTGGATTAGAGCGTGACCGCAGTGCCCAAGGGACAACTGCTTGAGGCCGGTCACACACGACCTTTTGGTGAGTAGTTTTAGTGTTAGCTCCGTACTTGTTGAAGACCTTATCGCCGGAGACGGAAATCCGTAGGATAAGGCGAGGTGTGCATTTGTAGGGTCAACCTTTTCTAACCCCACCCCTCCTTGTGGGAAGGCAGCATCGCTGTTATGCTGGTTGTCCGAGGGAAACACCTTACTGCCGTCACACCTCTGTACAGTCGGCAGTACGACTTCACCCTCAGACCTTGAATCTGCTGCTTTTAGTCTTACCGTTCTTCAACCGACCTGCCTGGCATGGTAGGACCTTGAGGAACTATTGTTCCAGCCAGTATAGCTCGATTGGTTCATCACGATAGGCAAGCCCGACCACCACGTCAAGGTAGCAGCAACGGCCAGGAATGGAAAGGCATAGAGATCAGAGATGAGATTTGAAATAAAAGTGATTCAGTAAAGAGAAAATTATAAGATGCTCAAAAACTAGAATTTGGAGGAAGACAAGGAGTGAATGCACCTGCACCATTGCAATCGATTTTGAGCCATATCACCTAAAGTCTCTAACCATTTGTTACGATCATCGTGTGGGCCCCAACCAGGTAGTCTACATCTATTAACATGGCTCAGCCCAATTGTCAATGACTTCATGGATTGGTGCCATGTTTTCGTTTGGCCACCCCTAGCTTTCTTCCAGCCTACTCCTACAACAGACAACATTGCTCGTCAAGGTAGACGGTGGTCAGGCCATACGTAACACATGTCCTAACCACCTAAGTTGGTGAAGATTCACTACTTCATCAATAGACTTATCCGTATTTACCTAGTACTCTATTCCTAACCCATGCATTGCTTACTCGGTGGTCCCAGCAAAAACGAGCAATGTTTCGGAGACATTTATGATCAAATACTAGGAGCCTACGAATATCCTCCAACCTTAATGGCCAAGTTTGACATCCATAAAGTAAAACGGATCTAAGTGCTGCGCAGTAAACGCGTCCTTTCGTCAGTAAACGAATGTTTCACCTACGCCACAAGTGACGCAGGTTGGCAAAAGCCAATCGGGCCTTATGTATACGAGCCGAGATTTCAGCAGACACCAGGCCGTCAGGACTGATGAGCCTCTCGAGATAAGTAAAGCGGTTAACATATTCAATAGTTTCGCTCCCTATCACTAACTTTGGTGCCGAATTAAGCCAGTCCTGAATCGGCATTTTGCATTTGGATGGGGAGAATCGCATCCCAAACATGCTTACATTATGTTTAAGGTAGATTTTGCATTTTATTAACATCTTCACCCAATAGAACTGTATCATCTGCATATTCTAAGTCAGTAAGTTTATCTCCTGGAGGGAGGTCAACTCCAGAGAAATCAGACGATGACAACATTAACTCAAAAAGTATGTAAATGATAAAATTAAATAAAAATAGGGAAAGCGGACAACCTTGACGGACACCACTAGAAGTGATCAATTCCGATGACAATCAATCAGAAGCTCTAACACGACATGTGGTGTTCGAGTAGAGAGCTTGTATAAGTTAATGTACTTTTTGGTACGCCTTTCAGTGATAGACATCCCCACATAACCTTACGATCGATAGAGTCAAATGCCGCCTTAATGTCAGGGAATACAGCTATTGTTGGGCGTCTGAAAGTGTGCCTATGTTCCAGAACCTGCCTAAGTGTGAATATTTGGTCTATACAACCACGTCCGGGTCTGAATCCACCTTGGTTTTCTCGAGTTTGCTCTTCACGAGCTTTAGTTAGACGTCGAAGTATTATTGAAGCTAGTATTTTAGACACTATATTCGTTAAACTGATTCCTCGGTAATTGTCACACGAGGACTTCTGTCCTTTCTTAAAGACCGGAATGGTTAGTGTTCGAGACCAGTCAGATGGGATTACGTCTAGTTCCCAAATTCTAGCCAAGATGTCAGTTAATCTCGCTGCTAAGACTGGACCACCGTCTTGAAATATCTCAGGGGTCAATCCATCTGGTCCTGCTGCTCTCCCTCGCTTTAAGTTTCCAATAGCCTTCACAACCTCACTGAGACTTGGGGGACCTATGTTTATTCGCCGTTCAGATTGTTTGGGGATGGTGGGCAACAGGGATGACGCCGTAGGGCCAGTTGAACTGTTCCCTAAAGTGTTCTGCCCATCGGTCTAATCTTCTGGATTGACAGTGAATAATGGAACCATCTTTTTCGGAGATAGTTTCACTAACAGTTGGGTTTCTGATACCCGTTTCCTTGATAAGTCTGAACAGTTGCCTACTGTTACCCATTGACACTGCCTTTTCCATCTCTTTAGCTTTCGCCGCCCAACACTGCTCACGATCATTGAGTAAGCTTTTAACCAGCTTGTGTTTAAGTTGCCTTCGTTCCTCCTCATGTTCAGAACCAAACAGGATGTGTTACCGAGCATCTATTAGTTCAGTAAATGCAGCTGAAATCCACTTGAGTTTCCTGAACCTTCTGGTTTAGTTTATTAGTAGACATTACTGCTGTTTCAACAGCTTTTTGGATATCATTCCAAGCTAACTCGGGATGAGTACAGTTTACGCAGTTGACTAATTGGTTTTCTAGCTGTTCCTGGAATGTATTCTTGACTTTTTCATCATTAAGTTAAGCTCTGAGGAGAATCCTTATCGTAGATCTTGTACATCCACTGAGACGCATATCAATACGCGCTCGCACTAAGGCATGATCTGAGTCTAAACATGTGCTCCAAAACGAGTGAGTCTTCTATCGAGCCTCTCCAACGATGGCTGATAGCAATGTGGTCTTTTCGGTTTCAGTGTTGAGTTGATTTTGGATGTCTTTTCTTATGCTTAAAGTTGGTGTTTGCGAGAAATAAACGCTTATCTGAACATAGTTGTAGTAACCGGTCTCTATTATCTGTTCGTTGAGCCTCTGTAGGATCCACCTAGATGCCTTTCGGTTTCATCTAGTCTACCTACTTGGACATTAAAATCACCAGCCACTATTACTACATCAGTGCGCTTGGCTTTACATAGAAGGTCAGAAAGTTTTCTGTAAAATTCATCTTTCATTTCATCTGAGCTGCAGTCAGTAGGAGCATAGGCAAAGACAACAAAGAGACAACGGCGTTCGTCCCTATCTTTACGAATCCTTACAGTTCCATTTAGACGGACAGCACACAAGCGACTGTCTATTGGAATCCAGTCGAAGAGAGCCTATTCAGCTTTTGAACTTAGTGCTATACCTACGCCAGCAAGGCCTCGATTGGTAGCAGTGGGGATCCTCGGAAACATGAATAGTGAACCTAGCCGGTTCCTTATTTTCACAAGGTGAGGTCAGGCGAATGACTGTGCTTGGATCCTTTTGAAACGTTTCAGAGATGCAGCAGACGTCGATGGAGCGGGATTCTAGAGTTATAGCTAAGGAAACCTGTTGTCCTATTTGACATAAGGTTCGAACGTTGAAAGCTCCGATATATAACTTAAGGCGCGGTTTTAGGAGACCAGGAATAACGTTTCGTGAACTCAAATCATTAGCATTAGAGGCGTGAGGCGATAAAATTATGTTAGAAGGATTAGGCATAGTGATAAGTGAGTTATTAAGAGTTGGTAGTGGGATTCGACCTCGAACAAGATTATCTCATGTGCTGTTAGAGATATGAGGGCAATTTTCACTTCCTGGCTCCCCACATCATGGAAGGATATTACTTCTTGAGGTATCCGAAAGGGAAACTGGGTTAGTATTAATCATAGTGACCTGGGAGCGCGATCGCAGAGCCCAAGGGACAACTGCTTGAAGCCGATCACGCACGACCTTGTTATGGGGAGTTTTTGAAGTGCTAGCTCCGTTCTTTAGAAGGTCTTACTGCCGGAGACGGAAATCCGTGAAGTAAGGTGAGGTGTGACATTTTTAGGGTCGACCTTTTCTAACATCCTCTATCGTTTATGAGAAGGCAGCATCGCTGCAGATGCTGGTTATCTGAGGGAAACACCTTACTGCTGTCACACCTCGCTGCAGTCAGCAGTACGACTTCGCCCTCAGATCTTAGGTTTCTGCCTTTAGTCTTATCGCTCTCCAACAGACCTGCTTGGCATGATAGGACCTTGAGGAACATGCGTTCCAGTCAATATAGCTCAGTTGTGTCATCACGACAGGCAAGCCCGACCACCACGTCAAGGTAGAGCCATATTACCGAAAGTCTAACCATTTGTTACGATCATCACGTGGGCCCCAACCATGTAGTCTGCATCTATTAACATAGCTCAACCCAGTGGTCAATGACTTCATGGGCTGGTGGCATGTTTTCGTTTGGTTTTCATTAATGTAATTATACAGTAGACAAAATAAACACACTACTAAAAAACTCTGCTATTCCTGAATTTAAGCCTAAAATGATCATGTAGGAATATACTGTGGTAATGGGCTGTTTGGAATTTTAAATTTGCAAGTAGTTTTGAGGATTCAGGAAAACACAAATTGTTTAGTGTTTTTAGGCAGTATTTTCACTAATGATCCAGCTATTGCCTATGGTGCACAGTCATCTTAACCAGTAACCTTAAATGATGCCTATCAGGTCTTTTCACCACCTTCATCTTTACTTAGTTTTATTAGTAATACTCTTTAAGGTAACACCTCAGACTTTTCAGGGATTGGTCTTATAGAATGGTTATTTATCGACGTAAAGTAAGCATAGTTGTATTTGGCAACGGAATGCAGTCTTTTTGTCTCCCTGACAAATAAGGGCAGCGTGCTTGAGGTGTGTTTCTTCCTCTCTTTTCTTAGCCTAACCATAGGAAGCAAAGTAACTGAGCGCTCCTGACATACATTTATCCTAGGGGTCTCATCAGCCATAGTGTCTGTCAAAATTTCGACACATTCAGATAGGCCGAATAGCTTATTGTATCTACAGTGTAGGCGAGATGTCCATATACCAACGTAAAGGCGAGTGTATTGCACTGAAGTCTACTCTGCCAGCTTGCTTTCGAAGCATTACTTTCAAGAGTAGATAATATTAGTAAATTCCCGGTGCTTGATCATGGGTATCTTCAAAGCAGTACTGGCGTAAGTTGAGACAATAAACAGTGTTGTTATACACAGCAATAAGTCGGTTGTTGAACTAGTGAGTTTTCACTGACTGTTAATATGAGATAATCGTATTATGTCAAGTTCATAAAAGACGCAAATATGAATATATAGCTCATCTCCAAAGAATCGTGATTATGTTCGTTTATAAAACAATGTAAAATAGCCCCTCTTAATCTCAGTAGTTAGTTCGCTCTAAATTCGACTTTTAAAAGCTAAATTCAGCCCATATACCTAACCTTTTATTTGTAATTTGTGTCTCCTCATTTAGTAACAGCGGAAACTACAAAAATAAATTAGAATCATGGAGACTTCTAAACAAGCTTGCATTGTACCTGATTACGAATACAAAGGTATGTTATAAAATTTTTTTAATCACTAAACGCCTTCTTATACAATTAGGTAATGAGTTAGATCCCAAGATATCATATTCAAAAAGTTGTTTTGATAAAATCGAGGTCCCACATTTGCCACATGTAAACGAAAGTAAAGTTCCCAATGGTTATGAAGAAATATATTCCCCTACTGGTAGTATATCTAGTTCGGACTCAGTAGAAATTCCATACGATATACCTGATGGTCAAAAATTTCACGATCTCGGCGCATATATAGATTCAGTTGTTATTGCCTATAACAATGAATCATTGAACCCGTGTACACAGTCATGCCACAAGGAAGTTAATCGTATGGAGAATCCAGAATTATCTGAGTCAGATTTTGACATGATACATGACGCACCGACAAATGCAGATACTACAGATGCATCAAATTTATTTAATGATTTATACACTGGTGAAAATTTTGTAGAAGAATTTGCTGACTTTGTAAGTGATGGTCCGGTTGATGAGAATTGGGCTGCATTTCCATCTGAGGTACATCAGGATACAGTTGACGTGGAGGATAATAAGTCTTCTCAATTAAACTCCAGCAATTCTTTGGAATTAAATGATAATGAGGACTTTGGAGACTTTACCCACTTTTCGCCGACCGTTGTATCTGTTCCAATAACTAACATGAATATTGTCAGTAATTGTGAACATCCGAGAGAAAGACAACCATCCTCTCCAGGAATTTTGGTATGTTTCACTTTTTATTTTGAGACGACATAATTTGTCTTAATTTACATAATAACATACTGATTAATACTTTTCGTCATTTCCAAATGCTCATCAAAACGTTTTTTCAGGGAGTCACTACTAATTTCAGTAAATTAGAAAACTGATTATAAATAAAATAGCTATGATTATTAGATTTACAGTCGGGAGGGGTTTCCCCTTATACGTCTCATTTCGGATGATTGTAGCTGACTCAGATTTCATTGTAAAATTATACCCTTTTATTTAAACTATTAAAGAGCATATACATTAATTTTGTTGGGATATTATCCATAAATTTCAGGCGATCGAAACGTTCAGTACATTTTGATGGTTGTTAGCTGAAATTTTTTATTGAGTGGTTATATATAACGAAATTCAATTGTCATTTTAATTCTGTGAAAACAATAATTTGACATAGATGCAAATAATAAATTAGTGTGTTAGTTAAGGTCATTAATCTACTTGGTTTAGTATATTTTCAGTAAATCTGTCTATTTTAAGTTATTAACACGTTCAGAATTTGAAATTGAATGTGCTGTTTCTAAACTTGTCTGATGAAGTGTTTATAGTTAGTTTAATGTTTATCCTTATATTAAATACTGTACGACTTACTAACAATCTGTGTTTACGAAGACCATATCCCTTAAAATAACTGTCAATTAAGAGTTGTAGTTCCAAACTTTCTGTCATATTGAAGACGAGACTGTACCGTTTAACACAAGTAAACGCATAGGTATATGTTAAGTTTATGAGGTACTCATACAAATGTCAAGTTTAGACATCCACCTGATTTCACGTATTTATCGTCATAAATCCTTCCCATTCTTGAGATTTAGTGACTTATTATTATTGGCTTGTTTGCATAGAGATAATATAAAGTTATAAAAAAGAATATTATTGTCGAAAAGTTCATGTTTAATGGTCACGTATACATATTACCTAGGCAAACAGTACTGTGAGGACTTGAATGGACTATTAAACTCGTTGCATTTTTTGGTCTTCCACAGTTTGCACGTACGTTTGCTTTTTGTTCGCCGATCAAACTACCTTGAGATTCATTTTATTAATGTATTCATATATATATATATATATATATATATATATATATATATATATATATATATATATACTTTAGTTTGTTATTTTTTTTAAAGGAGCGCCTATTACAAAAGTTGGAGCCATCTTTGGATAAGGCTTTCGGACCTAACCTTGATTACCACATTTGTCAAAATCCATTAACGGAAACTACTGCTAAAATAGATACACTGGGTGCAACTATAAATTCGTCTGTTGACATATCGTCATCTAATAGAGTTTCACTATCCCAGGTTTCCATTACAAGCGTGTCAAATAATCGGTAGTTATTATACATATTTTTCCGATTGTTATAACTACTTATAGTGTTTTTTCAGTTTAATGGGTACATGGAGTATAGTTTGATGCTGTTATACGGACCATTTTTTTCTTCTGTGATTAAGAAATTACTTTCAGTAAATACAACTTTTCATTTCTGAACATCCCATTTTTTCATAAAAACCTTTCACCTATTCTGTGATACTCAAAATATATTTTGGTATGAATTAGATATGTAGTTAGTCACTGTTCGGTGGATGAGTATTTCGTGTGTCGACTTGCGTAAGATACTCTATTATTCTGCAACCATGTATGTCACTATGCAGCATTCAGTATACTTTGAAACATGCTGTTATGTAGTGGATATAGGAAAGCAATTATTGTTCACGAATTATGTCTAAACTTTATCACTTTCGTTTTTTGTACAGTTATCTGTCTTTGTCTGTTCTGAATTTTCACTAAATGATATCAATAACAATATTGGTAATGCGCAGTTTCTGCTGGGTTGATGTTAAAATTCACCATGCATACTTGGCCTTAAATAGATTGTGTTAACCTGGTTGTACATGCGTTCTGATATATTCGTATTCACAATAATATATAACTTGATATTTTCAGCTTGTTTCTGTTATTAAAGTATACTGTATATAGAACTATGATCTCATGGTTCACACATTAGACTTATTCGCCAGGTTTCGGGTTTTCATCCCACCCCATTTACCTCCTTTATAGCCATCGGATTTTGTCTTCAGTCATCACAAAAATGGTGAGTTATGACGTTAGAATGGGGCTGTTATTATTGATACTTATAATCAAATGGCTGACACGACCTTGTACCCACAAAGACACGATAGTGAACGTCAATGAGGGTTTCTAGCTGGTCACTGCACTTCTACCCGACTCCTACTTAGTCTCAATCTGGAAATTAGATAAACACAAGACTGATCAACCAGATAGAATCAAATTATATTTCAAACATTCCTTTATATATATATATATATATATATATATATATATATATATATATATATATGCATGCACACAAAACTTGACCACTCAGTCAATCAATTAGAAAATTAACAATAATACAAAATAAGGGTAATAGTGACCGAACTGATGTAACGTATACAGAATTGGTTAGTCGTATTTCATAAATGAGAAGCCATATACCAACAGCTAATGTGTTAAACGGAAGAATAGGGAAAAGGGGAACTGAATAATAATAGAAATAATGTGTTCACTTTGTATACAACCGAAAATAGTGAAATAGTCTACAGAAAACAGATAACTAATCTTCTTTAGGTGCCCAGCATATCATAGTGTTCCTTCATCCCGAATAAACGGGATTCTGTACCTGACTACTATGAGTACGTTGGTCTCAATTAGTATCCTTTTTCGTTAATAGAACCTCTACACGGACTATACTCTTATGTCTCGACTTTGAGCTATATCATCTGAGTGCTATGATTATATTAAGAACAGTGCATATTTTATTTTTACTTTTGTTTTTCAAGTATCTGGAGTCGGCTATGTAGTCCGGATCGACTTCCTGAAATACATCGACAATGGTGGAAATCTCCCATTTTTATGTCATATTTAAATGCTATCGATGTAAATCCTCAAAATGCAGTAAGAAATATTTCTTGTACTTTCATTTATTCGTTCTAAGTTTTTAAAATTATTAATTACATGACAACAGTTGCGCTGTAAACTTCGAGGTATTGTTGTGTGTTAATATTAAAAAGGCGAACAACTCGGGACGTTTGTAAAACCTAATCGATTAGGCTTATTGGGATATAAGTTACATATTTCGCCAGTCACTTTCTGTACGCTGTACAAATTTGTTTAGGAGTATGAAATAGAGAACCTTAAGCCAATTATTAGAAGATCTAAAATCTTAGTTCATGAAGTTTCCAACGACTTATTTAATTTATTCAAGGAAACTTAGGCCTAACAACTTGTATCTAGGAGAGGGGTATCTGAACAATCCTGTTGAATTTCGTGAATGAACTTTTTCCTCTTTCGATTGCTCCTCAAAATGCTATGCAACAGTTAAAGGTGGGGAAAATCTGCCCCTCCCCTCGAAGTGTTCTTATATGACCACGCGATTAAAGTCCATGCTAGGGAAGTCATACTCACTGCATTTATGTAGCAGGGGTTGTGTTTACAAAAGTGCCAAGATGAAGCCGCATGCTCGTTTCTCAAAAATGTTTAGTGAATATAGCGGATCCATTTAGGAGAGTTAGGAAACCTTTATTTTATACAAATGGTGCACATTGGCTCTGGGATCCTGAGGGGACGAATAGGGTATGGACCTATTGTGGTTACTGGTTTTCATAGGACTACGTCCTATAATGTTCTCTTGACTTATGGACTAGACCTTTAGGTCAAAAGCTAGGGGAGAGATTCCGGATAAAAACACCTTGCTTTGGTTTGGACCTCAGGGTTGTACCACAGCTCATACACATAATGATTTGTATATAAGAAGAATGCGATCCTTCCCAAGTGTGTGACGCACACATTTTAGTATGGATTTGTACTAAGTTTTATGCATTAAAGCTATATATATATATATATATATATATATATATATATATATAATTAAGGAATTTCTTTTAATAACAGTAAACCTTTCCGATTACTTGGAATGATTTTTAAGGCCAATATCAATCGTTGTTCAATGTAGAACGAATAGAAAGTGAAATTGGACTTTGAAAAACTTGACACTTTCCATGTAATAGTGTTGGTGAAGTGATTTAATTCATTTACCGAGTACAGATTCATGTAATTAAGCCACAGTATACATTTAAGAGTTAGTGATATTATCCGGCTGTCTAAACAGAGTTAGGCTTAGTTGAAACCTAAGTGTATCACCTAGTAGTTGTGAAAAGCTTAGGACCGTAACTAATAAGCCACTACTCTGACAACATTCTCTTGTACAAAACAGTTGATCTCTTGTTTTTTTGGACATCATCACTGTTTTTTTTCCAAATAGTAATCAGCACTTGAGAATTGTTACTATTAAATCAGTCCGTTCAAATGACCTGATTGTTTTCAAAGGCTATTTTAACTTTATTTGCACTCACATGTTCATCGACTCTCCTACTAAGCTAACATCCAACCATGTGATTATTTGGAGTGGTTTTCATCCACTAATAAATTCTGTAAAACACAGACTGACTTGAATGTCAAGAAATTCTCTAATATTCTTAAATATTCCTTATTTCGGAACTTCAGGACTATCTCTATTTACTCTATTTCTGTAATCGCCTACATACTAATGTATGTTTGTTTGTAAATACGTGGGTATGTAGGTCACCCTAACCTTAAGTTTAGTAATTCAAATCCATATAAAAATAGCGAAATTTCTCTAAGACAACAAATCATTACCTGGGTAATTAAAAGGAATTTCACATCAACTGTAGATAATTCTTACGTGAGCTGACATTCATTCCAATACATTGTCAGTGTTCACTTAGTGAGTTGTATTTAGCATTTTTGGTCATTTATTCGATAATCACTGTATAATGAAGTGCAGTTTTCGTCAGTTTCACTTCAAGCCCAATTTTTCGTTGTGTTTTTTATTCGGCATTTTTGGTTGAGTCATACTGACATGTTCATCGAATTTAGTCCTATGTTTGAAATGAAATCTTTAATAAAGATTACGTTTTAGTATGCAGCATTCACCGACTAATTTACTACAAATTGATCGACGATTCTACTTACAATCCACAGTGAATATTGGCTTTGCGGTTAACAGTCAACCCAACTCTGCAATCACTTCATTCACTGAATGCAATACCACTTCAGCTACACATTTTGTTAGTTGTATCAAAACATTTCGCGCCTGATAAAGTCAATTAACTGATCTTGTTTAATAGTGTAGGGAAGACCAAAGCAAGACATGGTGGCGATCCGTGAAGCCATCTACTGTTTGTTAGAGCCATGTTGTACTTGGCATCTGCGCAATAACCTCAATCTATAGTTGAAGAATTTGTATTATAGGGCTCATAATCGGTTACAGTAGAGCACGTGAATTCATTTCTTGTCTTAAAGTTCCAGTATTGCTTCATAATTGCTTCAATCTCCTAAAATCATATTTTAATTGTCTGATATTTCTTACGATTGTTTCGGCTCCTTCGCTATTCATTTCTGTATTATAATTTTGTCGTATTGATGTATAATCTGGCATCTTGGGCCACCTCGTATTTATCAGGCAGTACAGAATATAATTTCTTCTTTGACATCAATTTTAATCATACCGTAACCATATTTTAGGTAGATAAATATCTTGTATTTGATCCTATGTCTTTTTCGATCGATAAAACTTGTCACAACCACACATTTCTTTATTATACTAACTATTTTTTTCCTCTTACAATGCTGTAAACAGTTGGCAATAGATCATACTAATGCAGCATTCATTTGTTGCATCAGTGATCACTAATTTATCGACCAACAAATTGATTTTTCCAGTAATTACATGGATTTCAATCAAAGTTAGCACAGATCACTAATAGGTTTTTTTCATCATGATTGAACTAAATAGTGAATAATCTTTTGATTGAACGTTAAACAATTCATTATGTACACACCATGTGATTTTATGTTCTAAAACTGAATGTATCCGAATAATAGGATAAGGAAAATTGAGTTAGCATGTGTGTATCTTTTGTATTGTTGAAAAAAGTTCAAGAATACACGGAGATATTTCGTGTATGTTCATGTACTTAATGATCACAATGGAATATACCACGTAATTTCTTCAATTTCAAATTGTATTTTACTATTTTAACATTCTTAATAGTTTTAAGTTTCAAAGGGATCATCAGTGTGTTTAGAAACATTGATTTAGATTTACTGTCTGTCGGTCACAACGAGCAACAATGTAAGCACGTTTCGGATGTGTTTCTCTTCTCTTTAAGTGCAAAATGCTTTTCCAGGATTAGTTTGCATCAACACCTTTACTAATAGTAATCAGAACATTTCATCAGCTCTGATGAGTCAGTGTCTGGCGAATCGTTGACACGAATCCAGAAAGGTCATTTGATCTTTGTCAGCTTGCTCCACTTATATTGTAAGTAAAACGACTAATTGCCAATCAAAGGGTTTATATTCAGCTCAGCGGTCTTCTCTCTAAACATTGCCTTCAAAGTTGGATGGCATTTTTAGGTCACTACTATTTAATCGTAGATGTTTTGAAACATTACTGGTATTTGTAAGGACTTTTGAGTAAGAAATGGCACTATTAGACGCGTGGTACTACAAGAAGATTATAAATTGTGTTGTCTTTTTTTCTATCACTGATGCTACTACTACTTCAATATTAGTATTCATTTTGTGCTGATGTATTGTTGAAACTTTAACTGGTGCACATGTGTGCCAGGTTCTGCGTGACTGATTATCATTTTTGTGAAATATAGGTGTATATTTGTCCTAGTGTTACTCTATGATCTGTCTAAAAGATTTGTAATATATAATCGTAGAATGACATCTTAAGCGTTTGGTTCAAATTAATAGAGGTTTGGATACAACTGTAGATCACTGATTAAGTCCATTCTTACCGAAAAAATTGCAGTGTCTGAAGTAATTGATAAGAACCTCTATCTAGTTTTCGTGCTAGCTGATATTCGTCACTAGGTCGTATTAAAAATCGTAGGAAAGTTGATATTCTACATAGAATTCGGATCCATTTCTATCCTGTATAACGACTATTGTAATCACCACCGAGTTTTTGAGGCGGCTATTGACCTTCTACATAACGAAGATATTTAAATTTATTATTCTCCTAGTATTTACAAACGTCATGTCTATTTAGTCCTTTTGTATCGGTCGAATTCTGTCGATTAAGTTGGGATTCGACAGCTAAAGAAAATTGCTTCACCAACTTTTAAGAACCTCATTTTGGAGACATACGTTTGTATGTTTAGTTTCCAGTAATATTTTTTTGATAAATACTTACATTCGGAATAAATAGCTAAAAATTTGACTAGCGTAAAACTGTGTAATGGACGCTTTTTAATTGATCGTGTATATGTTTATATACATTGGTGAATGATGAAGTAATTAAATTTACTCATTGAAAAACATAAAACAATACAATAGTCTGTTCGAGAATCAGATGACAATAAATATCCTTAAAATTATACCAATCAGATCAAAAAAATGCCATATTTGCAAATTGTATTTTATCCATAAAAGATATTCATCATGGTTTGATCTCATTTAAGTTACCAATGTGAACCAAAAAACACTGAACCACTGTTTCATCTTAGGATGTGACCTTTTAGTAATAGTGCGTACTGACGACAATTTTACAAATCGAATCCAAGACATTTAGGTCTCGTGTGTCAGTATATGTAAATAGTATTTAGTTTATACAAGTATATATTCTACTTATACTATTCTCTTTCCTATTTCAATAGATTCCTGCATTTGCTAGTCAACTTCGTCTGTTGGAACCAATTCGATTGAGTAGTCAAAATTCGCATAAAACCACAACGTCGAATGATAATTTAACCAGTCAAGAAGATCATATGAATACTTTATTGCCGACACTGACTGTTAATGATAAATCTTCACCTGATAATTTAATATACAATAGTAACTGTATTGATACAGAAAGTAAGTAGTTTGTTTAATATCTAAGCTTATCGATTAATATAAGATGTTACTAACAGTAATCAGTTGTTAGTTACAAACATTAAAGTAACAAACCTGTGAACTAAGTGATAATGTAAGTCATTAAAATAAGATATTGTATTAATCGTATAGTGAGATATAGACTACGATGGGGAATCATGCTTTTCATACTCTGCCTTACAGATATAGTTACACCAGAAAATTCCTATCCTTGATACCAACAAGATTAACAAGATTTTCATGATTTTGTATTATTTTGATAAACTCCTAAATTAATAAATTGATAAAAAATCTTATACCATAACATAGTTATAGGTGTTTTATGTGTACTCTACAGAAAACCTCGAATTTAAGTTATAAATAGCTAGCCAGTTACAACGTAGAACTTAGTACGTGCCTACATCAGTTCAAGTTGGCATGCTTCAATTAGCTGATATATATGAAATCGTGAAACCGTATCCTAGAGTATCGCAAGTAATAATGTGTTAGTATTAATGGAGAGTCTTAAAGATAGAAAATCAGATTTAAGTAAATATAAATCATTAATAAAATTTATGATGATATTGGAAACTGAGAATTTGAAAGAGGACAAAGAATGGATGCATCTGTACTACTGCGAACAATTTTGACCCATGTCACCCAAAGTCTCTAAAAACTAGTTACGATCATCACCTAAGGTCTGAGAACGAAGTTGTACTACTAGCTCTAATGGGGTGTGACGCCAGTAAGGTGCCCCCTCGAATAACCGGCATTTACAGAGATACTGCATTCTCAACGGGAGAAAGAGGTTAGAGAAAGTCGACCCTAAAAATATCCTATCTCACTTTGCCCCATGGATTCCCGTCTCCGACAGTAAGGTCTTTTAAAGCCCAGAGCTACCACTTCAAAAACTCCCCATAACAAAGTTGTGCTTAAATACTTGTCCCTGGGATTACACTGTCAGGTCACTAAGACAGACACTGGCCTAGCTTACTTTTCAGGCACCTTAAAATACAATTTATAAGTAGGGCATGTCTGCAATCCTGTAGGAGCTGATATTGCCTAGTAGACTCGATCCTGGATAACCTAGTTTCACAGTCTGTGACTGCTACCACAGCTTTATATACCGTCATGATCCCTCATGTAGGACTGCAGTACACTACACTTAATGGTCACATCAAATCTTTAAAGCAGTTTTAAGATAGTTTAAACAACAGGTCACTTCCCTTTCAATTACAACGAACTCGAACTCCACATATCAAAGAAGTCATTTTGCACTTGCTTCGGATGGGCCACATACCTGTAGGCTAGTTTTTCATTTTTGTATACATGCTTCTGTTATTCCGGGCTATTCAAGGGGAGTAACTAACTTTCCGAATTGTTTTCCAGAGGATTATTTCATTTATTTTGAGTACACGTAAATCGATTATTTTATTCCTGTTATCGTCATGTTCCCATCCCCCTTACCTTCCACTAGACCCATGAACTATATCACATCATTTGTCATTAATGAACTCTAATGAATTAATTATGCATATGTACCCTCAGTTCCTAATCATTATTGTCTCCGTTCTGTATAAATGTCATCCTTTTTATTTGTTTGCTGCGTGGTTAAGTTTTATATGCATATAAATCGATAAGTGAAATACAATCTGACCGTCTAGTTGTTGGCATTAGAATCTGTTTTTCTTCATTCCGGCTTCGGTGACTAGTAGTCACAGTGCAGACGTTTGCGCATCCTGATTGATCTTATCTATCGTGATACTATCTTCCATGTATTATGATTGGCCATATTCACATGACATAACTGTCCAGATGTTCTGCACAGATTGGAAGACAGTAATGATTGTGAAAGTACTCTTTTCGTAACATACGGAAATGTTTTAACCGTATTTTCAACCCAGTTCTAATAACAAACTGGTAGGTAATGTTAGAAGTATGATTATTTGATAAATATGTCTACTCTTTTTAATTTAAGGTAAAACCAATCAAGTCCTGGATTTGGATTTCTTTGAAACACGAGAAATTGGAAAGAAATCTAACAGTAACCTTACTAATGGGAGTGCTAATAAGCATTCAGCATTGACAGGTAACAGCTTATTAATTGGGTGTGTTTTCATAACCGCTGTGATCAATATGATGATACACAAATATAATTAATTTATCAAATTTAGGCTTATATTTTTTGCTTTAGAATAGTGATACTACTTAATTAATCAAATAAAAGCAAATGAAGCGGCTTTCAAATCTGATTGAAAGTCAGTTGTTTAAATCAGTTATCACCGTTTCGATTCACCTAATGTTATTTTTATGTTTATTATCAGTGATATGAAACTTTAAAGAAACATTACAATGATGTAAGTATCTATTGTCCTTTTTTCTTTTGATAGATTTAGAAGCCGAATTATCCGCTTTCACTATTCCGTCGCCAACACCACCATCACTGACGATAGAAACTGATTTAAAACTGTTTGAAATAAACAAACGTTCTACGTTAAGCGAATCAGTTCGTTCCACGTTGAATCGTTTACCAATGATAAATTATATGCGTTCAAAACGTCTTATGTTTCCAGTTCAACAACAGACTCAACAGCAGAACAAAGACTAGCAATGACAACAACAAAAGTAACAATCTATTGTGTTAATATTTTAGGAAGATCCCTGCTATAGTTCAAATTATTCATTAACAGCAATAGTAGTTGTATTTGTGTTCATCAACTGGCTGTTGGTATCATATGTCTTTTATACTTTCTTATCTTTTAGTAGCATACAAATTTCGAAGCAATTAAAGAAATAATCTGTGATCTAATTCTTCGTTATTTCTCTCTCTTTCTCTTTCTTCATAGTCGATTGATAAATGATTGTCAGAGTTTTATTTATGGTTCAATTAATGTGGTATATACTATTCGTTCCATTCATTTTTCTGTTCTTTTAGTGGATAGGTGTTACATTTTTCAAGTGTAAATATTTTATTTTAAGATTGAACTTTGATCATATTATTTTTTAATTCAAAAAGTCGAATGTCACTACACTGATACATTCAGTGAGATCGTACTACCAACTGATTAAAATGAAATCTGTAATGAAACATACTCATTAATATTGCATTACTCGCATACTAAATGAACAGAAATCTAATTGAATATACCGAATACACCGCTCTTAGTGAATATCAACAATCTTGTATTAACTCCTTAATGATCATCGACTCAGTTAATGATGATAATAATAATGAAGTGTTGAACAGAAATAGAAATGAATATTTTTTTTCTATAAATGCCTTGTTTTATCTCTAGCTCAAATATCGAAATTTTATTGCAATTTATAACACAGGTTTATTACGTGAAATTCCCACTATGTCAGTAACCATGTTCACAAACAACCATAGAGTTCTTGGTATCATTTTATTTTTTCTTTTTTTTTATTGAAAACTAAAAAGTAAGAAAAAGAATCTACTTGTACTTTGTTGTAGTCTTTCCTTTTTTCTCTTTTTATAATTGTTACCATATTTGTTGTGTGTTTTTTTTTAATCACTTTCATTGTGCATTATTTTAATATTCATCAATTGATTCAATAATGAATGACATTATTGTTTATCTTCAAATTGTTATCACATAAAAAAAAATAATAACCACTTTTAAACATTTTTCATGTATGAACATCATAAATTTACAGTCTCGAATCGTTAGTGTATGACACAATTTCATCTTTCTGTCACCTTCGTTTTTTTTTTTATCTCTTTCTCTCTCATTGTGGGCAAGGAACTTTGCGCTTCCCTCTTTTTTTTTTGTTTACTAAGTTTTCTACTGATTATTGTTCTTGTTTTGTTGTTGTTGTTGTTTTATCTTAATTGATTAATTTTATTGTAATGTGTTGTATTTTCTTTTAAATGTTTCCAATTGTTAATTTTGTTGACTAATTAACATATCCATAGATATACATCTAAACAGATTTATTACTTAGGTAAGCAAAATGACATTTACATTGAAACAAAGAATACACTTTATGTAATATCTTAATGTACATATTTTAATTAAAAAAATATGTATAATTTTTTATGAATTATTAATTTCATTCTTTTTGTATTCAATACTAAATCATTAAGGTATGATTTCTATATAATCCACTGTAGCATATTCATATGATGATGTAAGTTGAACTAAACTGTAATCATTAAATTAGTTAAAGTGTTCAACTTTTGACTACTAGGTTTTAGTTTTTTAAGTTCAACTTCATATACTTCTGCTTGATTAGTCAAGTGACGCCTGTGCCAAGTTGCGTCACTTATGGCGCAGGCGAGATATCCGCTTGCTAACCAAAGGACGAGTGTACCATGCAGCAGTTCGCTCTGTCCTACTATACGGGAGCGAAACATGGCCGTTAAGAGTAGAGGACATTCGTAGGTTACTGGTCTTCGATCATAGGTGTCTCCGAAGCATTGCTCGAGTATCGTGGGACAACCGAGTGATCAATGCTGTTGTTAGGAAACGGGTTATAGGAAAGGAGGGCAAATCAATAGATGAGGTATTGAAACTTCATCAGTTGAGGTGGTTGGGACATGTGTTACGCATGTCTAACTACCGACTGCCTCGACGAGCTATGTTTTGCGGTGTAGGAATAGGTTGGAAGAAAGCTAGAGGCGGCCAAACCAAAACATGACAGAAATCGATGAAGTCACTGACAAGTGGACTAAGTCATGTTGGTAGATGTAGGCTGCGTGGTTGGGGTCCGCGAGACGAAAGTCACCAATGGTTAGAGACCTTGAACGATATGGCTCAGAATCGTTTGCAATGGCGCAGGTGCATCCACTCTTTGTGTTCTCGCAAAATCTAACCTTCTGAATTCTCTATCTTTCTCCTTTCAAATTTATCTCACTGAAATATACTTTCCGAATCATATCTTCGCTCCCTAATCTTCTGCATTACTGCTAATACTTCTACTATCGCTATCACTCTTGTATTTGAACTGACAGTTGCATCTCTGTGCTGATGTGGTATGGCGACCTGAACTGATGTACGTACGTACGAAGTTCTGCGTTGTATCTGTCTGATAAGTCAAGTATATGAATCTGTACTTAGTTAGTTGCAGCATGATTATTTAATCACTTCGATGAAGATGAATGCGTTTTTCCGCGTTATTCTAATAGTTCAGTTGAAATGGTTTTGTAGAGATTGATTTTAATTTGTTGTTTTTATTCGTCGCATTGATTTCTGCTCAATGTAATTATGTCCAATACTAGAATGAAACGGTTATCTAGTGGTCAATGATACCCAATCGACATCAATCTGTGATGGATAGTAACAACATATTCTGATAGGTTTCAATGTTAAGATGCCTTCCACCATAGATTAGTGTCGGTTGGAACGTTACTAAACATCATGAAATACTTTTTCGTTTCAGTGTGTATGATTCCTCACCAATGCACATTAACTACCTTTGAACACAGAACTCTCATGTATCTTAGCGAACAGGATATATGAATATGTACTATACTACTTTTACAACATTTACTATTGATGAGTAATCAGTCTGAATAATGTTATGGTTAACTGTAATGATCACAACTTCCTACCTAAATGTCGAGAAACTCATCTCACTATAACCACTAGCTAGTGCATTTTGAGGACGTATATTCAATATCAGGTCTACTGTTGCCAGGAGTTGGATTAAGTGCAATTCTATTGAAAACATGGATATACTATACTACAATTTTCTTCCTATAGTATTCTGTACATTATTCCGGAAGTCTAGTTCTCATGTTAGCATAGCCTTATTGGATGTATTTTAATCGTAGCTTGTAACCAAGGTACATTCATATTCCTTTCATCCCTGTAAAATCTTAAGGCCTATGCACACTAAAGGTTTGTGATTAGGGTTCGCTAACTTCCTTAATCAAACCTTCCATTTCAGAACGTAAACTGGGTTTTCCTTACAGTCAATTATATTAATACATGAATAGTTATTTCATCATTTAACATGTAGCAGACGTTATTCTAAAAGTTTAAATAATATTTAATAAAAATATACTAAAATTAATTAAGAATTGTCTTCTTTATTGTTCTTATCGATAAACTACAGTTACAAATAATCAATAAATCGAAGGTGATAAGATTCATGTTTAGTGAATATCAGTCAATCAAGACACATAAGAGAAATAACAATCAATGAATGTATTTTTGTGTATAAAGTTACTGTAAACAAATCCTAGAATACACTAAGTTTTTACTATTTAGCTTAACTTTTAAAAGTTAGAATGATGCATAAGAATATTCTTGGTGTGTATGAATTTGCAGAAAATTAAAGGTGGGGGGGGGTTGATTTGTTTTTTTTATGGATTTGACTTACATTATAAATTTGAATATTCGGCACAATAAAAGTCCAGCTTGGTTGGTATAGATTCAAAGAAGTAATGGGTTAAAGTATAGTGTAGAGTCGAATCAACCACTCTATGCTGTAGTGATTTTCAGTTTCGGCGTGCTCTACCTTTACAAAGAATTAAATAAAATACTTAATTATTTAGGCTATTCGATGTTGAAAGTCAATGATGACTTGATTGATGAATATAGATGAACTTAAGAAATTCATGGAATGATAATAAGAAAGTGATTGATTAATTTTTAATGAGGGAAATAAAGCAATGAACAACTACTTTTGTCCTAGTATGAGACAACGGCAAAATGTACCCACGATTTGAGGATTTTCATGCCACAACACCATCAAACTGTCTTTTATGTTATCGATTCTATTGCAACCAGATGTTGTTTTCTAATTCGCTAAAAAGTCATTTAAGGTTGACCTGCAATGTGGTTGCTTTAACACTATAAAATATTTTAGCCGCGAGGATGCTATTTGTATCTATTGGCGCCATCAATAGCTTCTCCTGTATTTGAATCTATCATAAATTTAGTCTTAAGTGAGTATGAGATTATTCATTTTGAATCCAACTGTCGTTCAATACTTTTAGTGACAGTCTAAGATGTCGTTAATCCTTTGTACAATCTCCTTCCGAAATGAACTAATCCGTACAAAACACTATCCTCTGTATACTTTTTTAATTTGTTCATTCCATATTTCCCCTATTCACTAGAATTAGCAAATTATTAGGGTGAGAATGATGTCTATTTGTCAAACCATAATTGATATGTCAGTGAATGCTATTAACATAAATAAAATTAAGAAAACTTCAAACATAAGAATATTCTTACTCCCTCGTGATAACTTGTTCTTCATGCTTAACATATACGTTGTTTATTAAGAGTATAGTTTGAATAAAACGCTTTCACAAACGTAGTTTTGCATTCCATATTCAGTAAGAAACGTTTGTACAAATAGATCGCGTTGAAGACTTCAAAATGAATTGACAGAAGCTAGATAAGGGTTTTCGTGATAAAAATTCTAATATCACCCTACTATTTTAGAATGGTTAGGAATCGCATCAAACTACTTGCGAATATTTTATAGAAGATTATACACGTTACTTACTGTCATCGGAATTCCTCACTTCAAGTGGTGTCCGTCAGGGATGTCCACTTTCCCCATTCTTGTTTAATTTTGTCATAGATATGCTCCTAGATATAACCTTATCTTCGTCTGACTTTTCAGGAGTTGACTTACTACCAGGAGCTTCGCTTACTGACTTAGAGTATGCTGATGACATAGTCGTATTCGGTGAAGACGCTGACAAAATGCAGAGTTTTCTGACTACCCTGAGCAACAATGCAAGCATGTTCGGGATGCGGTTTTCCCCCTCGAAATGCAAAATGTTGCTCCAGGATTGGGTTGCATCGGCACCTGAACTAGTGATAGGGAGTGAATTAGTCGAGCGTGTAGACCGCTTCACGTATCTGGGGAGTCTCATCAGTGCTGATGGCCTGGTGACTGACGAAATCTCAGCACGGATACAGAAAGCTCGATTGGCTTTTGCCAAGTTGCGTCACTTATGGCACAGGCAAGATATCCGCTTGTTAACCAAAGGACGAGTGTACCGTGCAGCAGTTCGCTCTGTCCTACTATACGGTAGCGAAACATGGCCGTTAAGAGTAGAGGACATTCGTAGGTTACTGGTCTTCGATCATAGGTGTCTCCGAAGCATTGCTCGTGTATCATGGGACAACCGAGTGATCAATGCTGTTGTTAGGAAACGGGTCCTAGGGAAGGATGGCAAATCAATAGATGAGGTATTGAAATTTCATCAGTTGAAGTGGTTGGGACATGTGTTACGCATGTCTAACTACCGACTGCCTCGACGAGCTATGTTTTGCGGTGTAGGAATAGGTTGGAAGAAAGCTAGAGACGGCCAAACCAAAACATGGCAGAAATCAATGAAGTCACTGACAAGTGGACTAAGTCATGTTGGTGGATGTAGGCTGCGTGGTTGGGGTCCGCGTGACGAAAGTCACCAATAGTTAGAGACCTTGAACGACATGGCTCAGAATCGTTTGCAATGGCGCAGGTGCATCCACTCTTTGTGTTCTCTCAAAATCTAACCTTCTGAATTCTCTATCTTTCTCCTTTCAAATTTATCTCACTGAATTATACTTTTCGAATCATATCTTCGCTCCCTAATCTTCCGCATTACTGCTAATACTTCTACTATCGCTATCACTCTTGTATTTGAACTGACAGTTGCGTCTCTGTGCTGATGTGGTATGGCGACCTGAACTGATGTACGTACGTACGAAGTTCGGCGTTGTATCTATCTGTCCATATTCAGTAATGTCTTTCATGACCATGTTTACGTAATTAGGATAAATATAAAGATATAATGTACTTTAAACATACTTATTTTCTAACTATAATTCTACAATGATTTTTTGTTGAAATAAACATTGTTTATGTTGATAATATGATTAATTTCTTGAAGTTTATATTGTGTATGATTATCTTATACTTTAAAGCTAATTTAGTCATGACGGAGATAGTGACTTCAACGTAACGGTGCTTATATCAATCTAGAGTAACGTTTATCTGTATACTGTGTATTAAGTATATGTAAATTTAGATAGGAAAAATATCGTTTAACACTTAAAATTCAGCAAAGGAGTTTTGACTAGAGTTAGGAATACATAACTACAATATAGTACAGAGGTGAGCTTAAATGATTGTTAAACTGTCCACGTAAATAACACTTTCAGGTAATCAGCAACAATCTATAAATTCCAAATCCAACTGAAAATCACTTATTGTAATATTCATGTCAAACGCTTACAAATTATGAAATTATTGGGAAAAATGTCATTTTTAACATTATGGTAAATGATTTTAAGTGTATTTCCACTTCTAGTTCTATGTTTTTTGTCAATTAAGTGTGCAAGTACAGAGCTCTTTACTTGTCGCAGTTGTCCTTGACACAGACATGCTAAGTGACAATAAGAAATTCTGTGAAAGGCCTGTCAAATGGCACACCGTATGTAATCGACCTCAGTTGAGTTGATACGTAGGCATGTTTTGTATTTTGAAGTTATACGTTGATTATTACCTTAATTTAGATCATTTTCTATACATTAAAGTGTTATGCTGGGCGATTAAAGCAGAGTAACACACTCACAGAACTGTGTTTTGGAACATTATTACAATTATTCTAACTGTGGGTAATGTAAACATTTCGTTTCTATGATTTTTACGTTCCTCTAACCCTATCCTCCAGATTTGCATATTTACTCTTAGTATATTGTTTCTTACTATGAACTGCATTTAATTGGTTGTGTACAAGTTATCCCTATTCACTACCATTATTTCCCCTGTTCTGTATTAATGTTAATCTCTTAATTGATTCGCTATGTGGTCTGGATTTATGTGTATATAAAGCAATGTATGAAATATAATTCGATTCTGTCTGGTTGGTCTATCGGCTCGTATTCTTCTTATTAAGGCTTGGGACTCAGTGGGCATAGGACAGACGCGCAGATATCGACTAAGCACACCCAACCCACATTTCTTGCGTCAAAACATAAAGTACACACGTGATAACAGAATAAGAGTAAGTATAACACCAAACAGTAATGGGTACATACTCACTAACTGGAACAATAAATATTACGGCTACATAGAACTTTATCAGGCTCGTTCCTATCCGCAACCCAGATACACTTCCTGAACCATAAAATTATTCTTCAGGGACGTATAAGCAACTTAAAAAAGTTCATTGGTCATGTAGTATCAATATATGTTACATATATTCCTCCATTTTTCAATTCACATCATCTATCTTATTTTATCCTTGATAAGTTAAAGACTGTGAAAATTTTCAGAGGGGTTGGGGACATTTTTTAAAAGTGGCCAAAGTATATTATAGTACAATTTAATCGCATCTATGTTATGTTTGGTGGGGAAACGTGCGTGTTTCCGTTTTCTACTGATCGACCTCTACAGCTCAAGATGTATTTCGCTCATTAATCCAGGTATCTTAACATAGTGATACGTATATTTCTATTAAATGACCAACTGATGGATGGTCAATAAACTGAATTACTGAGATTGTAATGATAACAATGATGAGTAGATAAAATAATATATATAACAAAAGTTAGTGAAACTTCATCAGTCGTCAGATTACTTAATACACAATTAAAAACACAAAACCAGTAACCTAGAGATTATTTGCTTGTATCTCAGGTGCGCAATGCTGAGGAGTCCCATACTGGAACGAAACAGCTGTCCAGTGCTCCTTGGTTTTCACTAGTACCCTGCTAACATCAATCTGTGACATATTCAATTAATCAAAATATAAATGAGTTAGTAAACACGTTTAAACGTGCAAAGGGAGACACCTTAAAAAAATACAAAAAATAATTTGACTGACACAATGGTCAGCTCTCATTTTATTATTGTACTTTTTATAGTTTTGTTTAAGATAAATCACAAGTACCAGTGTATCATATGGATACTATTACTTTATCTGGTCAAAAGTGATTATGCACTGACAATTGAATAGAGATGAGATTTATTATTAAGTAACAGAGTAAATATGAAGCTGAGATATCCATTCGAATCGATTCATAAATTTCTTTGTTTGATTAAAATCACTCGAAATCATCACATAAAAACAATGTTCTTATATCTTGAAAATGCTTTAACTAATTCAAAGAATTAAAAAATAAATAATACTCATCCCATAGTTCTTATTATTTCTGTTTAATATATATATTTACATATCAACTAATGTTCAGGCCAATAGGATATGAGTCAGTAATGGGAAGGTTGTGATGTAGGCGTGATAACAAAACATATAGACTTTCGTTATCTGACAAATAGTCAAGTAATTGAAATTTAATTTGATGTGGTTTTGTGGCGAGTGGTTTGCATCGATTGTTTGCATATTCTTAACAGAATAATGTCTTTCGGGTACAGTGTCGTAAACCACGAAGTACTGGATATCTGTTTTTTGTTCTAATATTAAATTTCACAGTGCTCCTATTCGACGACTGAACCTAGTGTTTTTCAGATCTTGAGTTGAATGTTAAATCATCAGCGGCAAAGAGACCGCTGGCGTTAACTAGTAGGATTTTCATCTCAATCAAACTGTGATATAACGTGAATTCACTTGAACTCGAAATTGAATACTCTTGAATTAATGCATTAGAATGGTTTGACATGCTGGATTTCTAAAGACTGATATTTCTGGACAATGATGCTTATTACTTCTTCTGAAGAATGAAAAACATCAGTTGTTTTATAAGATTTTGAATGACATTGGTCGGTGACAAAGTTGTAGAAATAATTACTTCTCAAAATAGGTCAAACACAAGATGAAGTTGTATTTAGTTGTAATATATATTCTTCAAAAACATCTACAGGAAGTGGTTATTTATTCTTGTTAGCTTTTGGTAAAAGTTAAAGTGCGGCTACTGATAAAGTTATGTTGAAGGATTCGCTCGGATTACCTAACCTGGTATTCATAGTATGCGCATAAAAAGTTTATCCATTCAATTAATCACTTCTTTATCGTAAATTACTGATACATTCCGACCTATGTGAGCTGTGATTGGTCAGTGAGGGCGTAAATACACAAGTCCTATATCATAATTAAGTGAATAGTATGTTGTAAATTATGTATTTCGTTGTCCTTTGTATATAGTGACTGATTCAATGTATGTGATGTGTAGTCCACTGTCAATATTACCTCGATATAATCCTTATATAGTAACCTATAAATAATAGTTGGAATATTGTGTCTGACGTCATGTAGTATCAGCGTACGTAGATATGTTTATCTATCTACCTCATTGGTATAGACATCATCCTTCAAAAAATGTTGCCATGAGAACATTAGAAAAATGCATCGTCCTAAAATATGTCCATTAATCAGATTGTACTTTAAAATAATTACTCATTCATGTAGGTGTAGATTTATAAGAAGACAGTAACTGCGCTAGAATTAAAAGTCTTTGACACAATTTATTACTAACAGACCAACTATAAGAAAATTCTAGAAAAGAAAACTACGAAGGGCATGGATACCAAATTTAGAAGTTAAACGACGTAGGTGATTCAACGATAATGACAAATAAAAGTATTGACTAACTGATTAGAGCATAAATAAGAAACTAGAATTTAAAATATTACGTAACCAACTACAGTTATCGAGGTGGAACAAGAACGATAATAGTATCTTCTCTCATAGTTAATCTGCAAATAAAGAACTATGTTAATGACCTTTAATTATTGAATCAATAATGTCATCTTATTTTTATTTCCTCTAAAAATATACATATCTAAAAGAACATTCTAAACGATTTGTAATTATTAGGCTTAGGTTTTGTCTTTATTGATCGTTCGTACCTGTTTTTTTATCAATTAATGGTATCCTGACAACGTCAATCTATGACGAATTCAATCAACTAAACTACAAACTAATCTATGATGATTGATAGGAACCACTACTCCAGAAAATACAGCATTTGATAAACAGCTGATCAATCACTTTTCTATTTTCATTATCTCTTTTATAAGTTGATTTATTTCGTACTACTAGTAGGTATGGTGAATACATTGTACACCGAATATGTTTATATCTTCCACTCTCAGATCCATTCCTTATTATTAAATTATATCATTTCTACGTGATACTACTTATGAATAACAAGTAGTATGAATATAATATTTTGACGTTTCACAACTTAATGTAATTCGCTTCTTCAGAGAATAATCAATAACCGAATTACATTAACCTAAGTTTAAATAATAAAATGGAACAAATTTGTTCTTGATCGATTTTTTTTGAATAAAAGAGGGTGGGTGATTCACTGACCAACAGGAATTCACGAATGGTTTAACCAAATGTTATTCGATATCATTCAGTAAGTGGAGCACCACAATAAAAATGAGTATCAAAAACGGCAAATCGCAATAGGATCCATTTTACAATGAAATGTACTAACTGATTAAGTATATATACGCTGATTTCATAGTGAGATGGTAAAGGAGACTAATAGCTCAGAAAGATGGTTTTGTTTGAAATTTCAAAGTGGAACATTATAAGCCAGGTATGAAAATTGCTGCATATAAAGTTGTGCGACGATGTGAAAAGGATTTAGGCATATATACTGTATATTTAAATCATCTCAATCGATGATGATTTACTACCACATCAATCGATTTCCAATGTTAGCTTGGTACTGATCCTAATTTTAGCATTGTTTATTCGGCTGCATCAGGTGATGTTACGAAAGCAATGACGACAAAAGGTTATGAATGTTTTCTATTTTCATATTCCATGTTTCACTGTTTCCAATAACATCAATACTGAATCACTTGAAGTGCTACATTCGCATTAGTCATCAATAATTACAAAACTAATTACTAGTGAAAATATATTTGGGTCATCTATTTTGATGAATAATAAAGCAATCTTCGATCAAGGTTTGGTTGATCGAGCTCGTTAGAAACTGGTGTTGATAGAATACTATTGAACACCAGGGAGCATTGGATTAGAATTTAGTGTGCACCGCTGATGAGTTCCAAACTAGGACGAAACAGTTATCCAGTGATCCCTGGTTTTTAGAGGTACCCTACCAATATTAATCTGTGACGAATTCAATCAGCCAAAACTTTATATCAATCTTCACAAACCACCTCAATTAGATTTTTTATTATTATTTAATTTAGAAATATCTAGATTACAGGACAATAAAACAGTAAATAAATGAATGTTTTGAAGAACACCCTGATCCCTTTGTAAATGTGAACAGAGTAAGGACTAATTCATCAGTCTACTTTGATTTCTCTTATCAACTGAAAATAGTATTAAATTACGGGGAAAGATATTATCAGAATTATATATCAGACATTATTTGATGAAGTTGAGACAAAAATCATAGTAAGTGAATAAAATATAGAATATGCTAACAAACGTAGTTAGGACTGAAGTGTATTTATTTGTAGTAAACAATACAGTGGAGGGGAGTGGTTGAGAAAACTACATATTCGTAACAAACTTAACTAAGCGATTACATTGTGACTCAATATAACTTGTAAAACGGTTCAAAAAATTTGCTTTGAAGAGATTACTCAAGTGGAAATGCTTTTTAATAGTCATAATGACAAATAATGGCGTATCGTTCTATTCTTTTATGCAAATTAGTTGTCAAGAAGGTGATTCATATGATTGCAAATAATAAAACTATAATTGGCGTAACTGAAGTCAGTCAGTCACATAATGTGCATAAGTTTAGATTACTTCCCCCCCCCCACTTTATCAGTCCAGAAATATAACTACTAATACAGTAGATGTAGTAGTAATATCAGCAGTACAAAAATAATTTAAAATACAGCACTCCAAAACCAGACATCACAAATACAGTATATTGGCTGCTAGGCATACGTAATACTCATTCCCAACCACCTTAGTCGGCAAAGATTAAGCAACCTTATAAACGGATCGATCAGCTTTCTCCGAAACCCTATGTCTAACCTCGGGATCGCATATGCAATAGTTTCAATGAAGGCGAGCTATGTTTTGAAAATAAGTGTAATCAAATTACTGGTAGACTATAAATGTCATCTAATTCGTAAAGTCGTGTTCCACATCCACATACTAAAATGGAGAGCATTGATGAACAGTTTACCCGTCCTTTTGAACAGCAGGCGGATATTTCGCCTACTACTTAGGTAATATAAGTTGGTAAAGGTCAAATGAGCTTTCTGAATCCATGACGACAATTTATCAAACACAAACTAATCATAATCTGTCATGCAATATGTAAAGTTGTGAATGTCTGCAACTACCTGACTCCATACCATCACATTAAGCGTTAGAAAAATCTAGATGCTCACAAACGGAAATGATTTTCGTTCAAAATTCATCGAGTAATTATGCAACCATTTATTTGATTTTCTTACGACCGTAATACTTTCACTTACTAACTTTCTCAGAGATTACATCATCTCCCCTCCCCCTTCTACTCTTAATTCACAATCTAAAAATCCTCGTTTAATTTACTATAATTATTAGGATATCTTATTTCTCTATCATAATAATTATAACTTCTACTTTCATTGAAAATATTTATCTCGGTCTCAATAGATAAAGTTTATCTAATATTTAATTCTATATAACTCCTTGTAATTTTAGGCTGTTTTCGATTGATAAGAAGCTTCGAAATAAAATGAACTCACTACTATTCTGTAAAGTTTGTCCTTCTTAAGTTAATCAAATTTATGAAGAGATCTGATTACATGAAATTAAAATTGTGCATTTAAAATTCAAAGAAATCCATTCTAAATATATTCATTCATATTGTTGTACAATGAGATTCACACACTTTGAATATTGTCAGCGACGTTATCAAAAAAGGAAAATATGCTATCTACGTATTCTAAGTTGACATCTAGTGTAGTAATTTTATAGTTATGATATTGAATACTAGTTTCCATTTTGTTAGATAAGTCACAAACGCACCATCAACTGTGTTTTTGCATGCGTATAAATACACTTCAATCTTAACTACGTTTATTAGCATGTTTTATTCCATTTATTATGATTTTTACTTCAATTTCGAACCATCTTGACTTTATTAAATAAAGTATATGAGACATGTAATTTAATACTGTTTCCAGTTGATATGAGATCATTGATGAATTCATTCTAATCAAGAAATCTTTTTTTTCTGAAAACTTTCATTTCATTTAAAAAATAATGTTAGCTGATAACCAGCTAAACAAATACATATATAAAAGTATCATTTCAATAAATTACATAAATAAACCATATATATATATATATATATATATATATATATATATATATGACTATGTTTTTTATTGTTTTGAACGTATAGCAACTTCTCTGCATTCATCTGATGCACTTGAATTTTTTCTACTACTTACATTACTTAAATGTGAAACACCAGATTCAGTTTGTCTTGAGCCAACAGTTAATGATGAGCTTGGTGTAACAGAACCAGAATATGGTAAAGCACTTTTCAATATTATAATATTATTGAGTGGATTTTTAGTTTGTGGTTGTTGTTCTTGTGTCGGTGGAGTTGGTGCATGTTGAGGTTCTGAGGGTTGTATTTGTTCTTTTGGTTGGTTTAATGAAGGATAACCAGATGTTATTGATCCACTAGTGGTGTATGATGAACCATGTGATGAAGTGGTATAATGGCCATTGAAATTCATATGTTCTGCTAATAAACGTAAACTAGGATCTGCATGATTCGACAACATTTCAATGAATTTAATAAGATTAGCCTGAAAAAAATAAATACCACTAGAAAATGTAAAGGCTTTGAAATATAATGTTTATCACCATAACGATATACTTCAACTAACATTCACGTAAGTTACTTATTCAAAGTGGAACAAGTATATATTGTTGCAGTCTCCTTGCTTATACTAGCACAGAGGTGAGAGATGTGAAGTTAATTCGATAAAGATCAAAGAAACTGACAAATTATTAACATGAATAATAGTCATGTAAGTTGTTTAGGAGGTGGTCAGAAGAAAACTCTAGACCCAGGTTTCGCCTTAAATTTCACTTATCTGTAAGACATACTCAGAATCTTGACAGAACTGATGCACCGTAGGGGATTCTAACAAAGTATATTGCCTGTGGTGACAAATCACATAAATCAGTGGCAACATCGAAACTCCATCGATAGAATTAAATCAACAATAAAAGGAAATCAAACAAACGTTATACTAGTCACTAATCGGCGATTAATCGACGTTAATACCTGAGCCTTACTAAAGGTCAGATCATTTGTAACCTGAGTAGCCCAGTGAGAAATACTTAAATTATGTGATGTTGGTTAGGATCTTGTAAGGAGAATTAGTCACTTCAAGAATGAAGTTAGGCCTTGATTAGAGCTAATTAGCACAAAACTTAGGTTGAATAGGGTTCCTTGAAGACTGTCTCCGACTACTTGGTAACAGAACATAGAACACGTGACAAGAAGATACTTAGATGAGCGACTACATTACAAACCGATCGATGAAATTCAATTGGTAGTAAATAAGACTTAAAAAAGGCATCCTATTAGTCACTACTTAATGATTAGTAAATATAAACAAGGTGGAAAAATTCAAACAACAAGTACAAAGTTTAAAGTTGTTAGTCACTTATCAAGATGACTATGCCGACCTAAACCAGACAGTCTTCACATTTGAACATAATACGGTTAAACATTCAGTGGATCCATGAACTCGTATTATGTTACAAATTTGCTTGTCATATGGCTTCCTCCAAACCAACTACTCTTAAACTTCTATTGAGTATCGGAGTAGGCGATAATTCAACAAGTATAAGCACCCTAACAGATGGCGGTAGTGCTTTCCTACAATTCAAACAGGTAGACTTTCTGAATGACTTTAAAACACGTAAAACAAAGCAACGTATCAAATTAGTTCGTGGTCGATGAAAGACTAATCACTAGACATAATACAAATTTGAAAATCTTATTTTGTAAGTTAACTTACACGATATGCAGCAGCTTGAATACGGATTCGGGCTTGTAAATGAGCAAGTTTACTATCGACAAACTCTTTGCGCCTAATAGACTCTTGTTCTTCTTGTAATCGGTCAGTACCCCAAAGACCAGTTTGTGTAGTACGTTGTACCTATTATAAATTATATAACGAAGTAGAAATAACAGTTACAAATATATATATATATATATATATATATATATATATATATATATATATGGAAAGAAAAATAATAACCAGTGATTATCGCGCTACATCACAAAATGATTGAGGTAGGAATCCTACCAATAGACACCTACACAAAATACATTAACATATGCATATATGTAGCTATTACTAGCTAAATCGGTAGGAATAATCTAAACTGATGAAGCCTACATGAAATTCAGTTGTAACTTCAAAACGATAGTACTAATAATAGTATGCGAATATGTTGTTTTTAGTTGTCAGATTGGTTTTGGCTAGATATCACTGAAGTGCTTGCCGCCAGACTTAAAGGTCTTGAATTTGTACTCCATGAGGTCGTCGGTGTACACTTCTACCATGGAGTCCCATGCTTGAACGAGACAGCTATCTAGTATTTCATGGTTCTGAATGATACCTAAGAGAGATCTATCGGTAACGAATACAAACAACAAATTAAAACCGCTCTCCACAAAACAACATCAAACTAATTATATAATAAATACTAAAATTTATAATAACTAGCAAGTAAATTATTTGTAATGATATCTGAAATTATCTAGTTTAACTATTTGATGACTGAATGCATTCCACAAAATAACATCAATAAGTTAAAGTTTATTGTATATACTAAAGGTAACATTTCAATGAAAAGAAATAAAGAATACTGAAAAAATGCATAATAGTTGTGTTATGATGCTAGAATTTTGAGGGTGCGTTGAGTGAGCGAACGCTATTACTGATACTTGTACCCCGGACGTATACCGCGACTTGTTCCCTTCCCAGCCAGCAGCTATTACAAAAGACTAAGCTTGTAGGAAGATTGTATTGTGCAGCAAAAATGAGACGAAAGAATAGTGAACTAGTAAACCAGAGAATTTGTATTTTCAAATACATTGATTTTTTATATTAATCAATTTACAATGATTATTCATTAAGTGAAATCAATAACATTTAATTAATGCAATCAAATACTGTCAACTGTATTTTTAGGGATTATGAATCCCTAACACCTTCCCTTTTTGAAAAATAAGATAATGACGGTGCTCCGTGCATTCGTTTGATTCTGAGTGCGGTTTGTACAACTACAAAAATTATTTAGAAAGAAAAGGAAAACATGATTAATTACAAATCACGTAAACAACTACTATCTACCACTGCTCTCCTCCTCCTCCACGGAATGTTGTGGGATCCTTGTGTAGTAACAGGAACAACGTTTCATTGTATTGAACATGCATGGTCTTTAAGCAGGTTTTAATATAACTCGTTTGAATTGGGGAGTCACGAATTTGATCACACCTGGAGCGTACTTTGACAACAGTGACAGTTCTCCTGGGCCTAATGCATCTCTTTGCTGAAGACTGTGGCTTCTTGGGTTGAATAGACGGTCTGGGTACACTTCTCAAACTGACTTTCTGACTCGGACTGGTGGTTGTGCTGTGCACACGTCTATTAGGAGAAGTACTTTGTAATCCTGTGGATAACGGTGAAATTTCCGTTATCTCATCACCCAGGTGTTCCACCTTTGGACTGACATGGGCAGAAGTCTCCAGTTCTTCATCTTGCTTCATTGGAGAAGTGATACTATGCACGCTGGGGAGAGATGCTTCTGTTTCACCTGCTGTCTGGGTTTCGGAGTCAATTGCGGATGTGGGCTGAAGTTGTGATTCGTCTACTGACTGTAAGCTAGTGCTACTGATCTGAATACCCGTTTGTTCCAGCGCTAAATCAATTAATCGCTGGTTTACAATTAGAAGCTGATGCAGCAACATGGTCGTACGCTCACTTAAAACCAACATGCTGAAATATTGACTCAGCTAGCTGCAAAAGTGATGCAAGGTCAATAGTTAGCTTGTGATGCTGATTGGTCCTTGATGAGACGAAATTACGGACCGATGACCTTAAGAACGCTGAGTGTGCTCTGATTCGTTGATTTTCACCCCGTCGCCAATTGTTGTGTCGCTCGAAATTTGAAGTTGGTTTTTATCCCATCCCCGTCGCCAATTGTTATGATGCTAGAATTTTGAGGGTGCGTTGAGTGAGCGAACGCTATTACTGATACTTGTACCCCGGACGTATACCGCGACTTGTTCCCTTCCCAGCCAGCAGCTATTACAAAAGACTAAGCTTGTAGGAAGATTGTATTGTGCAGCAAAAATGAGACGAGAGAATAGTGAACTAGTAAACCAGAGAATTTGTATTTTCAAATACATTGATTTTTTATATTAATCAATTTACAATGATTATTCATTAAGTGAAATCAATAACACTTAATTAATGCAATCAAATACTGTCAACTGTATTTTTAGGGATTATGAATCCCTAACAAGTTGTTTTATTCATAACAAGTCCGTTATTATCAAAATGTAGAACTTGGTATGAATATGTTACGATTAACACATCAACACTATGAGACAGTCAGCAAAATAGGAATAAAAAATGAAAACTATCGGATAATACGATATTTATAAAAATAATAAAAGTGTACTACTGAAACCGATACGTTCTGTTTCTTTCAAAGAACTTCAACGTATATGACTTTCCATGAGCCTAAACAAGTGTATACGTATCGACGTGGCTAGGATGAGGATTCAATGACTTTTGATAGACTAATGACATTTTTTA
The DNA here is from genome assembly GCA_025215515.1 of Schistosoma japonicum. NCBI lineage: Eukaryota > Metazoa > Platyhelminthes > Trematoda > Strigeidida > Schistosomatidae > Schistosoma > Schistosoma japonicum. The sequence continues at coordinate 39,383,194 of CM046062.1, read as the reverse complement.
ATCTAATCGTCCCTAGATTTTTTTCCAATCAACGTTATATAGTGAATCATCGTCGATTAAGACGGTTAGAATATGCATTATGTATGCCTAAATCCTGCTTACATCGTCGTACAATGAAGGCTGACTTAAGAGTAAGATGAAAAATACAGGGAGCAGTCAAGCTTAAACATGACATCTCAATGAAGTCGTTGATTGTTGTATGTTTGAACCGTGTTGGGAGATTCACACTGTCTACACGGTGAGGGTTTAGGTGATAATTGTGATCAGTTGTTGAAGACGATGTAAACAAAATCGACGCCTAATCACAGAATCATTCACCTAGGAATATAACATACGAATAATTAATGAAATCAACCAATTAAATCATTTAAACTTACATCCGATGCATATTTTTCACGTCTACTATTCTCATTCATAGCGGTTGTATTAAAATCTTGATGCAATTGAGCATAATCCAAAATTGAATTAAATATTGCTCGCAATTGACCAAGAAGTTGACGTGATTCAGCATCTAATAAACATCTTGTAAATACATTTGATAAAAATGCTTGATGAGCTTTAATTACATCGCCTAAATCTTGAGCAGAATGTACATGTTTAACAAGATTTTCCCAAGCACATTCTAAAACCTTGATTATAAGAAAACAAATCAAATAAACAAGATATTTTATACATTATTATTATTAAGTATAATGATATTTTTGGGTATACAAGCAGTAAGCGTTTAAAGAGAGCATGGGCAATGTGACGAACCATAATTGAGTGAATAGAGAACTTTAAATTATATATTCTCACATTCATTAATATGTGTGATGTTTCCACTCACGACTATCTTTACATACGAATACATTAACTTATTTAACAAATACAGGTTTATGTGTGGTGATGTGAGCAACAGATACATTGTTATACCTAATATTATCATCTAACAACCCAGAGTAAAAAAGATGAACAATATTTCAACCTAATATCTAGTAACAAGAAATTAGTTCAAGAAACACAATCTCACTTCAGCCAATTCATTTACAAGGCTACATAATTGTGTAAGCATATGTGTAACTTTAGTTGACAACAACGAATATTCGAACACAGTAACGAAATAATCTTTAGAAAAAATAATACTAACCATGTAGATAACTTCAAAAGATGAGTCCGTTTTGATTGCATGGGTAATAGTGACCAGGTGTTGTATAATGATGCTTCTAATGCTACAACTATTGATTTTCTGTAACCAGGCAGAATAATGTTCATGAACTCTTTTGGATAAAGTTTACATTGAACAACCAACATATCTTACCATCCATGAGCGGGTAAATTGACAGATACACACCAAAGAGGTCAAATGCAATGACATGTCCCTTGAGTTATTTCCGAATATTTCGCGAATCAGCCGAGTTAGAAATATCAACCATTGGGAGCCGGTTTAGTGGTTTAAACGTAAAGTATTCACTGCGGAGCAAGAAGGTCCTGAGTTCGATTTCTGAGGTACACTGCTGAAGAGCCCCATGGTAGGACGAAACAGCCATGCTGTGTTTGCTAGCTGTCAAGGATTGTCTAGTTCAGACCAGTTCGTAATATTAAATTAAAACAAATGTGAACCTGTAAACATAATTCTGAAGGATGCTAAAGAGAATGCTTTTTTTATTATGTTTGCGGTCTTATACGTCAAAATGTTGTTAAATGGATTCCATACTCATATATAGAGCCTTATTAGGTGCAAAGATTCCTAATTTTCTGGTTGGTTTCAGTTTCATGTTTATATGCACAAGTCGCGGTGGGAACTAATGCGCTCCAAATACGATTTGGAAACCATTTTTGAATGATCAACGTGTATTTTGTTAACATGCATTTATTCAACTATTTAATCTAGACTTTCAGATTCTCACCTAAATGTAAGCTTCTTTATGATTCATCGAAACTAGTACCAAGTTTCTGTACCACTGATGACCATGTTTTAATATATATTGTCATTTACAATACATGGTACATAATGTTTCGTAATGTGATCTATATAATTTCAAGTTATAAGCTACATAAGATATTATATGACGTGATTGGTAGATCCTTCACGTCCACTGATTGGGCTTAAGATAAGTTTCAGCATGAGTGTATCAAATCACATTTGTCTTATAGATACAGCATACCTGGTCAAAGTCACGCCAACCAGTGTAACATGTCATTATCATCATCACTAGTTAGTATATAAAGAAATTTGAGAGTATATAGTACATGAAATATAAGTGAGCGATGTTCTCAATACAAGTAACTGTTATGGGAGACAATTAATCTAAGAAGTTAAAACTTTGATAGCTATTTTACGAAGGTTCTATTTATGTACACGGTTTGGATAACTATTCGCTATTCTATTATTATTGTCGTTGTATTGTCTTAGTTCCCAGCTTTTATTTAAACTATAAATTGTTGTTAAGGCATTTTTCATGCATAAATTAAAACTGGTTAATTGTGGACCATTTACTCCGTTTCCCTGTTCTAAATGTCATCGTTGTGAATTGATATTACTATTCTAATTGTTCTGTTATGTGGTCAAGTTATGCAAATATACAGATTGTTTGATATATAATTAAAAAGTCTTGGGGATGGTGAATCAAAGTCCTGTATTCTTACACTATTCCATTTGCGCTAGCTGGGATCAGTCGACTGTATTAGGATAGGATAAAGGTCGAGTGCTAGCGATCATGCGGATTGGTCATAGAAAGGTTATTATTTTCCTTCCGTGAGTCGTGATTGGTCGAGTCCTATAATATAACAGTTATATACCATTGTCATCAATGAATAACACTTAGGTAGGAAATACTTTTCTGTTAAATAAATCATACTTCTGATGGTTCGTTGATATTTCGGATTGAAATTAAACTTAACAGTCAAATCTTGATACATTGCTATGTGACTGACTACTAAACTTGTATCCATGATATTAGTTCACACGAGGGGTTATGTCAAAAATTCAATCCCATGAACAGCAATTAATCAACTAAGAGGTTTCACAGTGCATTCGTTAGCAATCCATACACATCATTTATTGAACCCATCAAAATCATCCTCCTACATACAGCCCATTTTGATCAAATTCCAAATAAAAATCGACCAATAAAGTTAATTAAAGTAACAATCAATAAGATACCATGAAGTATGAGACTGTTTATGTGAAAAATTAGTAAACTTGTTTATAAACTTCTACCCACCCAAGGGATGGATAGGAATGCTGTAAATTTTTTTCTGAATACAGATTCGACGTTGGTGGCTTAAATACCCTTTTAGAATCTATAACATATAGGAGATTACTTAGAACCCTGTTTGGAGGTTGCAAGGAATATCACTCAGAATGAATTCTGTTTAGCCTACAGCACGACTAAATAAAAAAACAGACCTACGAATCAACTTTTATTGATGTTTACTAAATTACACATTGAATACAACTGCGTAGATTTCTGGAGTGTCGAAGCTGCTAAACTTAATCTATTCTCCTTGTCGTACAGAAGAAATACAGAGTAGCTAATCATGGCCTACCAGAGCAAGGAATTTGTGCAGACACTGCAAAAAAGCCTCGAACTAATCATCTACTAGCTAAATAACCACTCTGTAACTGAACAATCAGAGTGCGACACCCTACCACAATCCATGATTGCAGATGAATCTGTTGACACAGTCAAAAAGGTGATCCCATCCATCGCCAAGAATAACACAAGGTATCAAGTATTCTATCCACATCAAATTAAAACTGGAAAATATAAGTATTTTGAAAAAAAGGTAACAATTTTTCAAAAGAACTTACTTCAAAATTAATATAATATTGCAATTGTTGAACGAAATGTCGTATTTCTGCACCGAATAATTGCAACAAATGTAATACTAATGCTAAATCAATTTGTAAATCATGACCTAAACGTGTTGCACATAACTGCTGTTTCCATAAATTGCTTAAAGTGAATTCCATTCGTTTAGCACGCCATAAAAAATTAAATGAGAATAAATACATAAAACGACAATTATCAGTAAATATTGTAGCTAGTGGACCATCAACATGATAATCCAATGAAAATATATCCCATCCGGTATCCTGAGCTATTTTAATAAATAAACAAATAAATAAATTAGCGAATAAGTAAATAACTAAAATAAAGGAGAGAAGGCAATCATAACAAAAGAAGATAAAATTTAATATGAGGGCAAGGAAGCCCCATTATAAGAAATACATTTCGGATTGAAATACAACAATGAAAGACCTCTTTCGATTAAGACCATTTCGTATTAATGAAAAACTTAGCAGAAAACTACAGGACGATCACCAAAAACTTTTATTTTAAGACATATGTGATAACATCTCAAGGCACTGAGTTTCGCCATTTCTAGAGCCCTAGCCATGGAGTCATGGACTGACAGACATAAGTCCTATGCGGATCTACATCATACCAAGACACCATGTCAAAAGCTGACCACCGTTTCTATTTTTCCATCCAGTCTCAGTGTCGGTAGATAATACACGATATGAAAACAGTCAGGAAATCCACGTAACGGAAACTGGTATTTCAAGATAGTAACAATAATTGAATATTTATCACTGAGCCATATGCCAGAAATCCTTCGGAAACGGCGGTAGACGATCATCCTCGGAGGGCAGGTTTCGCAAGCATGGAACAGAACTGGAGGTAACTGAGGGATTGTAGACCTAACCTTTTACAGTCACACACATCACAACGGCGCTGAAGATGGTTAAGATTTGTATGAGTTACTATAGTTTTCATTTACCGTAGATTGATATCAACTCTAACGTGAACACCACCACTCACGTAATAACCCGGGTGAACTTTTCTAGTTAAGTATTTCTAGCTTCATTCAATCATGTTATAGACATCTTTAAAAGATACTGTTACCTTCATTTAACTTTCTTCACGATAGGTATCCGATCAAATAATCTGCTAAACAACTTGGAATACAACACAGATAACATGGTTCTTTTTGATAAAGGTCCAATACATCTAGTGCTTTACTATTAGCCACTATCGAAAATGAAATTATAATCTACTTATTTCAGTGACTTATATGTAAGTGAAAACTAGACACGAATGTATATTTGTTTAATCTGTCACACTTCATTCGACAGTTAAGATAAAGTAAGGAAGGTAAATAATAAAATTTGATTTTTATTATCAATACTTGATACACCTTATCTCATTTGTAGTATAAAAGATAAAGAAGGATAATCTGACTTGACGACGATAGACATTAAATTACTTTTACTATCGCTAAGCTGGAATACATATAACCACTGGCATGTTGCAAAATGTTGTTGAATGTACTCTAACGTATCAATATATCATACAAGTGCTAATAACTACCATAAAATGTAGAATGAACAACAAATAAAGCCGAAATCATAACTATGTCATAATCAGTTTATGAAAGTAATAGTATTTAGCTTGAGTTACATGGGAAAGCTGTCAACTAATTGCTTTTACATTATAAGGATAAGTGGAATAGCTCAAAGTCTATAACACACTAAAAATTAAACAGTAAAATTTTAAAATAATGTGATTTTAGTGGAAGTTGTTTTCAATTTGCTGTTTATGTACATCATAAATTAACCCCGAGTGGAAAAAATTGAAAACCGGAGAGTACTGGACAACTGTTTCGTCCAAGTACTAAACACCATGGTGCCAGCGCTCACAAGACCTCATCCAAAACCTTCAAGTAATATATCAGCAAATGTAAACAAACAAACTATATTAAAGTTGGATGACAGCTGCCAGTAAAATGCATGTGCTTCCCTATTTAGGACTCATCAGATAAAAGTAATTATGTTTACATAAAGACTCTAACAGTTCAGTCGCTTCAAATGATATCTTTTTATCTACTGGCCTACTAAGTCAAGTTAGATACTCACTTGCGCAACAGGGTATGTAGTTAGTTTGTAAAGGATGCACAAATAACAAAAGAGACTGACCACTTGTAGTCATTGATATCAACGACGACAAGATATAGAGGATTACACAAAGACGATATGTACATAAAAAGAAAGAAATTCATTGGAACTAACCTGTCGATATATCTAATAAACGAACATCTAAACGTTGGAGAATTTCCGGTTGTTCATATTGCGCATTAGTATCGCGTATAGCTGTCTCCAGTATACTACTCAATCGACTAATTAGTATTTGTGAACATGGTTTATTTAAGTTAGAACTAAAAATATTTAGTAAAAAATAGGTGAAAAAAAGACAACATAAAGACGACATACAATCAAGTTAACAGAGGATATTAGGAACGCTCTCGATGTTCACTAAATTTAGTCTACAGAGCACTTACAGTTATATTCAATTAGTGAATGAGTATCGAGGATTGATGCATGTTTCGTGTAAAGATTTCGAAGGTATTATGTTTTCAGTAAAGGATTGTTTGATTGTAGTCTTCATTGTCTTTAAGGACAAGATCATCGACATATACGACCTTACTAAGTGGTTGTAACTCCGTACTTGTAAAGGCCTTACTGCTAGAGACGGAAATATTTGGATCCACTTAAAGTGCGAATCTTTAGAGCCGACCTTTTCTAATCTTAGCTAACGGTGGTAGGAAGACAGTATTCTCATAATCCTGGTTGTATGAGGAAAACACTGTACTGTTGTAATATCTCTGTACAGACAGTGGAAATTTTCTCCCTTGCCTCACACCGTAATTTTGCTGCCTTCAGTTTTATCGCTTTTCATCTGATATAACAAGTAGAGCCCGATTAGATCATGATAATAGATAAGCCAGATTATCACATCGATGTAGTAGCCACGGTTGGATAAGATGTACTACTAAAGTGGTCCGTATATTTTCCTCCTATCCTTCCCACTTACAAGAAGTGAGCGATTACTATAGAATTCATACATTAAATATGTTCAGTTATGAAAGAGGACAGATTTTAGGTGTTTAGAAATAAATATGAGTATCTCTTGTTTTATTCACATTTTTCAGAATATTTATAAGTTAAACGGTTATAAAACAAAGATTTTATTGCAATTTTACATATTTGGTGCTGAGAATTCGTTGCTGTAATCAGATATACGTAATAAAAAAACGATTATCATTATTATTATCATTATTCAACATCGAGAACTTACTCTAATAAGTCCATTAGATGTTGGATAAAGTCACCTTGTCCTAAGAGTAAGAACTGTCTTGTAGCCTACAAGGTTAACGAAAAATGAATGGAAATAATCGCGAGAATAAATTAAATCACAGTATAGACAAATAATAATTAGTATAATGCATCGTTATTGAAATGCTATGAAAATGATTGATATTTTTAAACGAAAATAATATCTTCGAATGATTATTGCGTGGCTAGAAACAATTTGGAGTGCATACAATGTCCAGTCATTTATACTAGTGATCACATCGCAACTTAGTCAATAGAATCCAGTTAGTGATTATGAAGATCGTTATTCAGCATCAAAATATACTACACAAAATATTAAGTCACTTAAGCTAGTAGCATCACTTGAGAGAAGATATTTGATCATAACAATGGATTAGACAAACGCAACATGAATTAATAATCAGTGATCAATTAGTAGAACCATGTTAGAAGTAAAGAAGTTTTCCATTAATGGTATCGGATAATTGCTGTGTAATATTGTGAAACAACCGAAATCAGAAATGTCAACTCAGTTGTTTCAACGACAAGCTCTCACAGCTAAATCTGAATGCCCATTTCCAGGTAGAATCGTAGATGAACACGACTGAGGCGTCCCGTATGAGAGCTACAGAGTTGTTTGGTAGTTACTGGTTTTAATGTCCATCATGTGAAACTATAATTAGCCTTTTTCCAATAAATTGTCTTTACAGTAAAACAGTTAAGAATACTTCATGCATAATTAATGAAAGTCTAGTACTTTAATAACTAAATATTGAGTTCTATAAAATTGCTCCTGCCGATATTGCATGAATTTACGCTTCCATCCTCATAAACAACTTTCAGAGTACCTAAGGAGAAGCATGATTAAAACAGTTAACAGATCAGTACTTGTCCATTTAGTTGGAACGGGTCATACTGCTGGAATTAGTCATTTGTTATCAATAATTGAAGGCATTAGTAAATGTCTGTAGGACTCAAATTTTTTTCAACAGAAGAAATAGCTATTCAGAATTTTAAATAAAAAAAACAGAGCTTTTTGTGCAAAAAAAGTATCATGGTCAGCATCAACATTTTAAGTAATAAGATAACCTATATAGCTTAATGGGTACATCGATCTTCCCTACTCATCCCCTACTAACTGCAACTGAAGGTTTTTTTTTTCAAAAGTATCATTGTTATTACCATTCATATCGTCGTACTATTATTATTCATCCCGTAATCACGTGAAGAATGTTAATGAACACTGACTCCATCTTATTATTTCATATCATTCCATACCCTACACTTCATCAATATATTTATTTTGATTTGCGTTGGATTGTGACTGGTGAATGAAATCCACAACGAGCGTTTCCTCCTATTTTGAACTCGTTAGCTAGATGTACTTGCATCCGAATGTTGATGTTCACACCGGGACAAATCAATGGAAAGATACAGATACATTCTGATTACGTTTATTTTGATAAGAATTCACATTTTACATCACCGTCCGCTCCTCACCCTGAACCCCACCCGAATATATTTATTGTGATGATCACGATCACCCTAACAATTTCAATTGACACATTGACTGAAGCTAGAATTAGAAACTATTCATTTTGACATTAACAGACTTAAATGTATCGACTGTAATCTAATTTAAAAGATATTCCTATCATAAACTTGGCTATTCATTTGCTTTAGATTACTAATTACTTTGGGTTGATAAATGTAGAACCTGATGACCATTTATCGAAACGAATATTCTTCGTCCACAATTACTTTGTTTTGACACAAATGAGAATCTAGGAGAATGGAAGATCAATAAAATTTGAGATGTAATTTCGCGACGTTTACTTGAAATAATGGTTTTGCTGTTCAAGATTATGCTTCACAATTAAGATGAATCGATCATAATAACCTATGTACAAGATAAAGGAATACTACGAAAGACAATATTTTGCGGTTGTGGGCAGGAAATGAATGAAGTAACATTGAAGAAGGTAGTGTACTTGGTAGTGTTGGATAACAGGTGTAATTAACAACAGCAGTGAAACTAAGTAATACTACCGAAGTGACATCCACACAGTGGTATGAGAATTTTAGGAATATTTGCTTAGAAATGAATCTCGGAACTACTGTATCAATGAGCATGTCGGACAAACTGTAAGAACGATGAATGTACTGCCAAGAAAAGGAAATACAACCAAGGGATACATATGAAGACGGAATGGGTGAGTTAATTCTGTATTCTAACTTCTGTAGGTTTCCGAAATGTAGTATAGAACCAGGAGTGTGGGATATTTTAAGAATATGAATGACAGGAAAGTAAGTACTTCGTTACTAATAATCGAAAGATATGTTTCGTCTGGAACAATATATACAGACAACTGGAAGTCATACAAGTATCTTTGGTGTCATGAACATGAACATTATGTTATAGTTCATCAACATCACTTTGTGGATCCAATGACAAAAGTAGAAACAATGTAGAGTACGTTGAGAAAACACTGAAAACTTTATTACATGGCATAACTTTGTAAAGTTTATTAATCATGTAAATTTAATACATACACTTTAAATTTTTCATGTTTTCTTTCTTTTTCTTTAATAATAATAATAATAATAATAATAATAATAATAATAATAATAATAATAATAATAATAATAATAATAATAATAATAATAATAATAATAGTAAATAATCATTAACATATACTTTTTAATTTGTATTGTGACTGGCAAGTGGAATCCAGGACGCGCGTTTCGTCCTATTTGGGACTCATCGGCTGGATGTACCTGCATCCCAATGTTGATGTTCACAGTGGGATTCGAACTCAGTCCGGTTCGTGTCATACGCCACCGCGTACACCACTAGACTACTGAGTCCAGACAGTCACGTTTGTGCAATGGGCGAATTGGTAGTAGAATGAATTTGTATATTCCCATTGATTTGTTATAGACTGAAGCTGGTCAGTCACTGCTGCTATATGTGCATCCTGCGCGGATCGCCTCGATATAGCGATTATTCATATAGCACATATAGCACATATAGCAACAGTGACTGACCAGCTTCAGTCTATAACAAATCAATGGGAATATACAAATTCATTCTATTAACATATACTGTTTTTCTAATTAGCTAAAGTCGCCTTAAAGTCAAAGCTACTACTAAAGTATGATTCAACCAAGAATTTTTAAGCAAACAAAAAATAATAATAATAAAGAAACAAGTGTAAATCAAGAAATAATGGTTAAAATAAATTATTGAATACTAATTAATGAATTACTTACTCTTAAATGATCTAAAAAATGATAACGTCCTATTAATGTTTCTAATAAATGTTGACTTGTTTGCTTATACACAGTTGATATCATTTGATCGAAAGTTCGATCTAAATCCTGTTCAAACATTGACTCAACTATAATATTAAAGAAAGAAAAAAAATTTTTCAATAGGTAATTAAATGAGAAGATATATACATAAATGTAGGACCTTTCTTGTTTACAGAAATGCTCAAGAGTGGTAACCAGTTGTACAAACTTCAAATAATGATGAACGAGTAGTGAATTAACAATAAAGAAATTAGAGAGTATAAGACATACTGGCCTACACACTTAGAGTACGATCTGAAGACAACTACACGAATCTGCAAGTGACAAATGAGTTAATAATAATAATAATAATAATAATAATAATAATAATAATAATAATAATAATAATAATAATGACAATAATAACCAAGATCATGTTTTTATATTTGACTTTAATTTCTACCTACACATCGAAAGTCATTAATATAGAAGTATATGAAGTAAGCTTTCACGATACGACATCCAAAGATGATGATATAAGAAAAACGGTAATTAAACAAAGATCTCAAACAGTTCATTTACCGAACCAAGTTTTGGAGCAATCATATGGGTATATTCAATGTTTAACCCCAGTAAGGTATGTATATATAGTTCACTTTGCAAAGCCTTAAGTAAGGTGTATAGTATTTCTATGCATAAAAAATCCAATAAGACTCAGAAATTAGCGTGACTACCCATCCTTCCTCTTTTATACATATTCAGATTACTTTGAGTCAATAAATGTAACATCATACTGACGTGTCTGATAATTGAAAAAAGAAATTATAACATGAGTCTTGCAAATATGATAAGAAAACCCACTTTTAACAACTGTTTGATCTGTATTGCATAAAGTAAAAAATTAGCATTATTAGTACTATGAAATATCTGGCTATTTGGGCTGTGATTGGTTCAAAAGAGATTAGACAGAGTGTTAACTTGTAAGCGAAGGAAATCAAATATCTTTCAAGTAAACAACCAAGGAGAGTAAAAGAATCAAGTTAATTAAATACAAAGTCTTATGAAATGAAACATTAAAATGTATACACCTCATGATTAGCTGCTACATTGAATAGTAATTACACAACAGTATCGACTAAATAGAGATAAGCTTTTACTAGCTAGTGATCATGCAGATAAGGATGCTTAACTTTGCTATAAATTGATGCACTCCAAAATATAAATACAACGAAGGTGAAAGAGAATAAAACAAACACGATTTAGATTTGCAAATAATAAATTAATAAGTGTATAATGGCAAAATATCACATTGCATCAACTAGCTGAAGCCATTATAATTAACGTCAATTCATAATAATACTGTCAATAATAACCAATCCAGTTCCTAAATGCTAAATTTTTAATACTTTAGCGCCTCCAGTTTATGATGCTTAAACTAGTATTTACGGCCTTCCATTGTCATATTAGATGAGCACGAAAAGATGAACAGCAAACAAGACAAAAGAAATCGCAATAACAATAAATGAGTAAAACTAAGAATATGAAGGAATATTTGAGCCGATATCTCCAACTACTGATCATAGTTAGTGAGCAGTCTTCAACCTCGTAGTCTGTATTTAACAACACAACCCAGATCGATAACATGTTTTAGTTTTATCGGATCTGTTATTTATCCGAATTCTCCTCCACCTGACATTGTACGTCGAAGCATGAAATCGTTGAAAAAAAAACACTAAACATTTAAATAATAATTATTAAATAGATTTTGATAGCTTAATAGTATCCATAGCCTTTTACATAGAAAACCATGTTGTTCAAAAGTGAGCAAATAAAACATGTATTTGTTAAATGAGTTACATAGATTTTAAAGTTGTACAGGAATATGATTCATAATAAAGTATGCATATGCTTGTATAGCTGTCAGTTTTTTTCAGATCGCATCTAACTTGCTAAAGATTTTGTAATATATATATATATATATATATATATATATATATATATATATATATATATATATATATATATATATATAACAATTTAAGATATTTAAGTTGTTACAAAAACACTAAGTAATGCGTGAAACAGTAATTGTTTTGTTCCAATGTTTTTAAATGACAAGAAAAATAAAATCTGAATAAGGTATAATTTCTAGTACTGTTAGATAAATTATAAAAGATCAAACAGATTAGTTAATACGATACAGAATACTGATAACTGTTTGGATGACAGGTGGAGCTGAAAAATTCCCATTCAATCATCAACCAGCAGAATTTTTAGAAGCTTTGACATGGCATCTCATAAGTTGATTGCTCAACTCCTTGCTTTCAAATAGGATATATTGTAATAGCGATTTTCGGTTAGCTCAAAACTATAAGCACATGAATTTTTGGACATGACAGGTACTTACTGGAGTTAAAGTTTCCTTCTCTTCTTCTGTCCAGTTCATAAAAAACTACTAAGTAGGTTAGCAAGCGGCAGTTCAAGTACAAGATTTATGAATAAAAAGTTTATATGCAGATTTACGCACACAACTACTATCTTCCCAATACTCATCTAGATGCTAAAATAACTCATAAAAGACTCACTGATAACATAGTAATTGGTTATAGTATATGTTTATTGTTCTGGAATTGTCAACATTCAGTGCAATCAAGTAATGAAGTAGGTATTTAATGCTTAAAAATAAAGATCAATGAATAACTACAGTTATGTAACGAAAGTGGGAAAATTTAAATCCCGAACAAACTAAGTGCATAGAATCCAGGATTTCTAAGTAACAAGTGGAATATGAAGAAAACTAGAGTCAATACTTATCATCAGAACCTATATGTACGATCATTGTAATACCATCATTTCGCACAGACTATAAGAGGACAACCCCAGAAGAATAAAAGGGATTGCATTAAATTCAGACAAATCGAAGAAAATGAAAATTTTGATCTATCAATAGGTGATCGATCATTCAGTTGTGTTCTTACTAGCTACTTTATCTCTCGACGATATGACAAGTCATTACACTGACCTGTATATTGTATATTACACTGGAAGTGAATATGAAAAGTGAATAGATGGTTAGTTTAAAAAATAACTAGGTCAAATGAAGAGCAATTGTGTTAGGTCAGTATTCGTTATCATGACTGTTTGGAGTGGTCTTCTAAATACTATGCAGTTCAATTCCTTGAGACATGATCTGATAAGTTAAATCTAGTGTAATTTCCCAATGTATTCGCCATCGATAGTAAGATACACCTTCTTAATTGAACGAAATCTACCTTCATAGTGTTCCTAATAAAGCTAGTCACTTTAAAACTTACTACTCATGCCTTGTTTTATTAACTAATATTCTCTCCTTTACGTATTTTATACAACTGTGAGATACTGTATCGCGTAACAAATTTCTCAATCGCAGATTATTTTACTGGTTACTTTTCATATGTTCATGTATATCATACAGTCTATCAAGCAAAAATTAATGCGTACGTTTATTACAACTTTTTCTTATTTTACAGCTATTTAAGCACATAAGCAAAGGTATCAAAAGATGTGTTACACAAATGGTCTAATAATATATAAAAAATAAGGGAGAGTACAATAGTACAATCAATAAATAAACAGAAATAATTTTTAATAATAAATACAGCCACTAATGACTTCCTCCAATTAAATTCATCTCATGTTCATGAAGTGTAGTGGAAAATTACAAAAAACTACCACTGGCTTCTACTCTGAACTATACCTCATAGCATAAGGCTACTGAGTATCAGAAACTCATGGGCTGCAACCGGGAGGGGGAGTTATGATAAACTGACACATACTCGTTTTTTTCATACCAAGGGGCCATTTCGGATACTGATCATCACTCAGCTTCTACGCTTAAAACGTCTGTAGGAGTGTGAAATGTTTAAGTCTCTCAGATGATATTCGTAAAACATTACAAAGCCTTCAAAGTTACTATCTCAATAGGGTAACGTTGAGTATGCATTGAATACATATTATCTAACCTATCACTGGATGTGAGCGATTTTTTAGAAGAAAATGAAGATTGAATACACAAAGCCGCCAAAAACTCTCATGCAAAGAGGTAATATCTTCGAAAAGCAGAGTAGGACTATCCCCCACCCCTCTCCCTATTGACACGACGTAAACGCGACATTTTAAAGCTTAGAGTGACATTACAATAGCACCAAAGATGGTGTAGGTTAGCATAAGCTGGAGATTAGTTTCATCTATCCCGCTAACACTAATACTCACGTATATATAAACTTTCAACTACTTCCAATGGTTCATTACGAAGGGTGAGCGCAGGGACAGGCTTTTGCAGCCTTGCAGAAGTACTTTACATTTAGAAAGCCCATGATATATTTATGGGCACTAATTGTCGACTGATTGAGATTCGGATAGTTTAAATATTTATTTATTTAGCTATATACATAAGTGAAAAACGGTTTACATAATATTCAGTTTTAAAACCTATCAGTGTAAGTATAGTATAAAGTATTTTATATCATTCTATGTACATAAGTGCATATCCAAGCTACAAGATTAGAGATAAGATAAGTGCTACCACAGTTTGTTTAAATAATTCACATATTCAAGTTGAAGTGGCTTAGTGGAGATAGATCCTAATTTATTGTTTGCATTCATCAGACCTATCTTGGTTGAATACAACTGAAAACCAGGGATTACTGAATAGCTGTTTGACTTAGTATGGAACTCCTAAGTGGGAGTGTGTACTGATGACCTGATTAGAGAACGAATCCAGGTCCTTAATAGTCTCGTGGCGAACACCTCAATGATACTTAAATGAAATCAAACTGCAGCAGAATTTCATGTAGGTTATACTAGCTCAGACTTACTTAATAATATGGTGATATTAACTGTACATATGAGTGTGTGCATGTGTGAATATACTCTATGCCGCATCGTAGAAAGAGATAAAAATAACAACTTTGTTTATAAACAACAAAACGTACCCTTTTTTAAACGTGTATGACGAATAGATTCACGATTTTTAATGCCTTGTTTTTCTCCACATACGTGAATTAAAAAGTTAATCGATTTACCAGTAACAAGAATCTAACAAGAATATACGAAAAACAATAAGAAGTAGTGAATAATATACGATGAAAAAGAAAAATACTGCTTTGGACTAGATTATTGACTGAATTTAGATAGAATAACGGAGCAATGGACTGTTGTACTGTTTTATAAATCAACCACTTAGTAATGGGAATCCATGATTCCATTAAGTGTCGAATCCCAGACCTTCGGTCTTCGCGAACAATAATTTACTTAAGACCACTGAAATGACACTTAATGGATCAAATTTCTAATTTTAATCAACCCATGTTATTAAGTGATCACCATTCAGTCACTGATTTTTCGTGTTTCTCTACCGACATAGCTTAAACTCAGCGATTGTGATACCTCACTAGAAGTTGAATAATAGAAGGACTTTGTAAAAATCATTTAATTAGTAGCTGACAATTTAGCAGATTAAATAAACGTAAAACTATGGCTCTGTGGTTAATGCATTCAACTCCGAGACAACTAGATCCCAAACCCGAGCCCTAATTTGATTTGAACAATCAGTTAGTATTACTAGACATTACACAGTAAGTGTAGCTCATAGTCCAGTACACGGATTTGCACTATTATGATTCAACTCTAGCAACAGAAATCCAGATATCACTAAAATAGTGACAGATACTCCAATTAATGAAAACAACACAATTACTTATCAACCAAACTGGTGCTACATACTCAATACATCTTGACTCAAACCCAAAACATTGCAATGACAAAAAGTGTATGTACTGCTCCAACTAACAATGAGACATGAAAAAACAGTGGGTATTTATGCATTTTCGGAAGGCTGTTAAGAACCATTTATTCGATATGATGGCTTCGTAGTGACCAATTCAACAGACACGCGTGTAAGATTTACACAATGCAGCTGAGTACTAATATCGCAAATAAGTGATTATGGATGACCTTACTTGGTTTTTTTCATGTTTATTTTGTACCATTTTATAATTTGTAATTTGTTTCTCTATAGCCTTCCATAGTGATCTAATGTCTGCCAAAATCATCAAATTTGTCGTTCAACATCCTCATGGATTACAAATTCAAAACAACGACTACCAAGAACTTCCATTGTCGCTAATCTAGGTAGAATTTTTAAGAAGTAATGAAACTCCCAACAATAATGTTAAAAGTAAGTAGAAATGTGAGTTCCAACGTCTAACTTACAACAAATAAAACTCAATAAGCACTGCACAAATGTATACAATCATCACATTACTTTATGAATGACATTATCAGATACATCTACCTCAAATTCAACGTGTGAAAGCAATATCATCGATCACTACGAAAATCTTCAAATGCTATAATTTTCAAGATATTAGATAGTAAACTAAAACTCCATCGACGTTTCGGTTTGATATGACGTCTGTTCTTTAGTATCTGAACAAGTCTCATACCAATTGAAAAAGTACGTGGTAACATCCACTAAAAACGATTTACAACTGGAGACAGGTTCATTTATGTGATAGTTAATAATCCTACTTGATTGTTTAGAAAGTAGATGGATCAAGATTAGAAGCTATAACTTACTAGTCGAAATGCTTTAACGAATAATTGACTGGTATACAATTAAAAGAAACATTCTTTAAAGCTATAAATAGTATAATAAAATGCGGAATCAAATAGAGTAATATACTCAACATACCTTATTAGCTTGAGTTGAAGTGATAAATCGTGGAATCATATTATGCCGTAAATTATATTTATCATACCATAAACGATCCATTTTAACAGACATATCTGACTCAACAAAGAATTCTTGATATGGATCGTCTAAATGACCATCGTAAATCCACTGACTAATAAAATGCAATAAACTAGAAGCAACATTTAACATCAGATGCCGCATAATCAACGCCACTTCAGGGTCACCATGAAGTGTGTAGGAAAATACTTCAGATGCTAATGCTCCACCTTTTAAGTCGCGGCAAACATCACATAAGCTAGCTAGAAATCGTAATCTTAGTCGAGGCTCTTGGGTCCATAGAACCAACCGGGTTATTGTCAATGGTTGAACAGAAAGTGATGATGAAATAGTTGGTTGATGATCACGACTATACACTGTAGAATTGTCACCGGCACGATCGATATGAAAGTCTAAGACACCACTATGTGCAAAATTTGAAACGGTTTCTGTGGATCTAGCATAGTCAGTAGTATGATCAGACTGACTGGTATGGTCTCCAGAAAATTCATGTTTATCCTGATTCAGCTGGGACTGATTGATAAGTAAAATTAGGTTAAAACAGAAAAAGGAGAAATTTATTGGAAAAGCTTATGCACTATATACATAAAAAAGTTTTATTTTGACATTGAAATGATGGAACAGATTTGTAGCTCAGATAAGTAAATATCATAGTTACTAAATTTGCTGAGCAAACCTATACAAGAAACAAACTGATGACAATGCTCTAAACGACAACAGAAGTTCCTCAACATAACTATCAAGCCCGAAGAATTCAATACCGATATTTTGATATTATGTATTACACTTTATAGTATCGAATAAATACCTAATGTCATATACATCATAAATATGCACATCAGTTTCAGCTATCAAGGTCTCAACAGCGCAGCAAGAGAAATACTAAAGTAGTAAAAGTAGTGATATTAGTGGTCATAAAAAGATTGGACAGAGAGTATGGTTTAAAAAGAGGAATAAATTAATAAAAATAAAGGTAAAAAGCAATCTTAATGTCATGACGTAAGAGAAGATAAAAAGTAAATGCATCAACGCCATCGGAATCGATTCTGAACAACGTCAACGAAAGTCCCTATACACTGGTAACAACGATGAAATGAACTCTAAACAGATAGGTTGCACATCCCAACATGGCTAAGGCCATAAGTGTCGATATGTTTCTTACACGAAAATATGTACCACCATAACGAAACGTGATTATCTAA
Organism: Schistosoma japonicum; assembly: GCA_025215515.1. Taxonomy (NCBI): domain Eukaryota; kingdom Metazoa; phylum Platyhelminthes; class Trematoda; order Strigeidida; family Schistosomatidae; genus Schistosoma; species Schistosoma japonicum. The sequence goes on along the minus strand of CM046062.1, from coordinate 39,364,767 downwards.
ACAGAGTTAGCAATTCACTTTTTAGATGAACGATTCCTATTTAGTTAAACTTCTAGTAAGAAGACGTCTAGTGACAAAAGTAAACCTTTAAGGCAGATATCATGCAAATTAAAAACCTCTAAAACTGCCTGAAATCATTAAGTAGGCTACCTCGAAACTCAATTGGAATGATCCATCGTTTTAGTATTCTTGATTACAAGGTTATGCATTTTGAATAATAACTTAACTAAGGCAGTAGACTTCTGAAAACATCTCCAAATGATGAAGCATCATAAGGCAATCAATTTAAACAAGTTGTCCAATTACTGTTTTTAAAGACGGAAGTGAAATACTGACCAGAAGACTAGGTTGTCTGATTTGTTGTAACAATCTGAAAAAGCTTCATAACTAGGGAATAGATTTGAATAAAGAAGTAACAACAATAAGAGAGGAATATGATGAATTCCTTTATTTGGTAGATTCTGTTCAGATGCTCTACAATTATACTATATATCAGGAGGATTTGAAATAAGACAACTAGTGGATTCACTGAGATACAAACTGTGATCAAATACACATAACATTCAAGTACTGATATATTGTATAGACTATAAAATATGTGAAAATCTAACAAGTAATAAGTAGGTTTGCTTCTGTTGTTTACATTGTAATAATTCTGATCAACACATTACTTTGTAAAAATATATGTTGTTTCAAAATAATTGGCTAAAGATATATGCTTTCCCTCTCAAATAAAATAAAACCATGACACTTATGTATCATTTCAATTACTTAATTTGTTCTTTAAACTACTAGACAACTGTAGAAAATTGAAATATGCAAGCTTATTCATAGTACGAAATATTACATATTCTCCTTCAGTTACGAGTTACTGACATAAAATTAAGCGCAGGGTCTTCCGAAAGTCGTAACTAGGATCTTCCATGGCACGAAATGACTCAGAACTGTCACTAAAGACAAAACGGATATTCTCCAGAACGCACTGGTATTAACTCATAACGAGAAAACCATTTTTGCAAAAGTAAATGTCGTTCGTCTTACTGCAAGTACATAGTCCATAGTCCATAGTACATAGTCCAAATAAATTATAAAATCTCTAATATATTTACACTTAAACAATCAAAGTTTCATAAGCATTTCAACCAGTCAATCACGAGCGACACAGAACCTAGTACATATTTCTATCAAAATAAATTACCACGCCTATTAGCACGAATACAATAATAATAGCAGTAGTAGCATCAGTAGTAACATAAAAAATGAGACATAGATATGAAAATTAGTAAACAAATTATTTCGCAGTAAGAAAGATAAAATAATTGTAGAGCTTACGATCTAGGGGAAGACAAAGAGTAAATGCATCTTTGCCATTGTAATTGAATCTGAACTATGTCAACCAATTTCCTAACACTAGTTACGATAATCAAGCAGACCCCAAACCAGGTATTCTGTAGTTATCGACTTGGTATAAACCGGTAGTCAGTAACTTCATGGGTCACTCCAAGCTTCTTTACAACCTCTCACGCCATTCCGTAATACCCGTTAAGGTAGATAGTGGTTCCGCATACATAATACATATGCTATTTATCTCGGTTGGTAATCTTATCAAATGCTTTAAAACACTCGCCTATGACCCTGTCTCATCTCAAAATTGTTTACTAGATGGTTTTAACAAGAACTTTTGATCAAATGCAAGGAGCAAATAGATGTCTTCAAATTTGAAAGTTTATACTTCGCATCTATGCAGTAAAATAAACTGAACTGCTGCACTGTATGCTGACCTCATGTTTGGCAGGTGGATATTTTGTCTACGACACGTGACGCAAGGTAAAGGAAACTAATCGAGGTTCCATCACACACCAAACTACTATGACTGAGGCTTCCAAAAAAAGTAATCATCGATGCTCTCAGCTACTGTACTCACTATCATTAATTCAGGTGAAGACGTACACCAATCCTGACACAACATTTGTAAACATTCAATAGATTATGATAACGAAAATTACAACATCATACAGAATCGAGAAGATAAGCAAGAATGAAAGCTTAGTGAATACCGACAATTAACAAGATCACAAACATATATCCGATCAATAATTAAATATATCAGTATATATGCTTACTTCTAAAGTGGCAACTAGACGATAATATTCGGTTAAATGTTCATGTAATCCTGAAGCAAAACTTTGCAAAACAGTTCCAGAAGATCTATCATTGCGTGCAAGGTTTATAAACTGTTTAATTTTATTATGTAACCAACCACATTCAGCTATTCTATGAATGGAATCTTGTTGACCAACAGGAACATTTGCGGTTGGAACTAACTGGGGGAAAAACAATTTGAGAAAAAGGAATTTAAAAAGAACCAATTAATTCGGAATAAATATTTTCAAGGACGCGTGTTTCACTATATATGGAACTGGTTAGCTGGATGTACTTGACGTATTCAAGCGCTGATATTTACACCACGACTTAAGAGGCGCATTCTATTAGTTACAATTTATCCATCCTGAAAAATTGCTACAAAATAGCTAAATTGATGAAATCCACTCAGGATGCACATATGTCAACAAAGACTGATCAAAATTCAATCCCGAATATCAGAACGGACTAACATTAAAGTACATCATACCTGATAGAAGAGTTAATATCTACATGGATTCAGTAGATGGGTGAATAAAAATTAAAGCTTCAAATGAATGGGGCAAGCTAGGATATCAGTGTGTACATTAACACTAGAATGTAGGTACATTCATCCGACGAATCACAAACAGGACAGAATACAAGTCCTAGATTCTAATGCAAGTCACGACCTATTTATTCTACACAAATGATTAGTAGGGTTCATTCATTTCTCGCTTTTGTTTTTATTAAAAGATGAAATACTCGAAGTAATATGCTTCATTAAACAGCAGACAGGGAATTCATAGAATGATGAAATTTGACTGACTTGGAATTGAAATGGAATCGACATGGGAAATCGTGTTTCATATCATTAAAGCGAATGTATGATCTTTTTTTATCACGCCTGATGCTCCAATAACCCGTATATCAGCAGTGTTACAAAATTATTCAAAATGTGTATATATGTATGAATTGCCCAACGTTTTATATTTTTTTGATGCTAACAACCTTACCGTATGCTCTTTCTGGACATACACAATAGTAGATAATCACATAGTTATAATTCTCTACACCGAGTAGGTTTGTACAACATTTTCCCCACACAATCCCGGGACCTATATGTGCACAATTGTTCTGGGTATTACAACTTCTACGTAAACGTTGTGCATAATACAACTTATTAAAAACAGGATTAGTAGCTAAGTAAGAATTTTTTAGTCATTTAAATTTGTTAATGTATTTGTATGGCGAATGAAAAATTAGAGAAAACTTAAATGATACTCGGTATACTCACCAGACAAGAGAATTTAAAGATAAAACAAAATCTATCCAAAGAATTAGATAATTAGCTTCAGCGACTAATTAAAAGACTAAACGGTTGCGGAGGTGTAGCCCAGTGGTTGATGTATTCGAATTTAAGTCACCAACTTACAGGTTAGAATCTTATTTTGCTTTGAAAAACCAAGAAGCATCGCCATCCCTCAAACTTAAAATGTGGATCGAGGTTTAGCACACGAAACTGCACCTGGTAAATGAATTAAGTGAGACTAAATCACAATGCATTGCATTTATGAAAAATTACTTGATTGACGACCACGTTGAAGCGGTACATAAAAAAATATTCATAAGTTTATCGATTTTTATGAATAATACTGATAGCCATAATTGATTCTATACAAAGTTCAAATCCCAGATCGTTTTCATGAAGTTTTATTATAGGCAAATATAACTAAAACTTTACCAGTTCTTACTAAATAAATTATAAAAAAATAGGTACTGAGTATTATTTACATCCTTGGGTATAATACCTATTTCAAGAAAGGATGAAAATTGTTTCCAATGTAAACAAATAAAAGTTAGGCGTACTCTAAAAGAATCTTGTAGATGATCAAATTTGATTAGATTCCCACCAACACCATTTAGCACAAATACCAGTTCACGTAGGAGATCAGCTTCAGAAACTGTTGTTCGACTGGCAGCTGAAATATTATTTAAAAAAACAATTAGTTAAAATTACATTTTAAGTGGTTTTCCACTTCAATTAAACAAGTATTATAAGTAAAAAAAACTGGTAAATATAACAAATGTTGAATAAATTGCATATTTCTAGTGGATTTTAGCGTTTCTAAGTCAAAAAAGTACGATTACAACCAGCAAATCTGAACATGACCAAATAATTGTCAAGCACAGATTCATATTTTACCTTCGCTTTTAGAAATTTGATTTTGATCATTCCTTTAAAGACGGAATCTAACCCAACCATCGAATGAGAAGCTGCACCGATTCGATTTCAATTCCTGAGATTTTAACATACATATAATTCCATAGTAAAGTGAACAAACCTGTAGCATTCGAAAAGCAATAAATGTTAGGTTTCAGTCTCAATGAGAAACGATGTAGATACACTCGCTTAATTTAACCGATATGAAACGAAATTCGTGCAATATATGTTTTACTGATCACTAGTCATTATCAAAGTGATAAGCATAGTCATCAAAGTCCATCCACACTAACAGTGACTGATCAATTAGAACTTTCGAAACGACGAAGGATGACATCTAACTCTGATAAGAATGTCTAGGACTAATCATAGTCTGTACCAGAGTAAAACGTCTGCATCATGTTAAATTTGTAGTTCCACGTAAAACACTAACTTTATCTGGACAGTCATTGGAAGCCAAAAAGCATTTGACAAGTGCTTCTTCTTAGTGTGGAACTATCCAGCATATTCACAACCATACCAGGCATCGAATACAAGACCTTCAGGTCCCATGGTTAGTGTTTAACCTCCAAACTACTGAGTTGGCACATATAGGTTTACGTTTCTAACTTAAATCAATTCGCGATATTATAATATTAGCACTAATAATGGAATTCGCTATTCCAAACTGATATAATAAAGGGGTGGGTGTTTTAACGCTTAACTTACTGGCAAAGAGACCTAAAGATATAATCATTAAGCAATCGCTTCACAATTTTAATTGTAAACCAATAAAAAATAACTAATGAAAGTTAAAAACTATTAAATAGTTTGATCCACTCTACACACAAATAACAGCATGCATTCACTAAAGCGCTTAAAACACAACAAGCGATTCACAGTGAAATATCTGATTGGATATATCTAACTCAAATTTGAATCAAGACAAGATATAGCTAGATAGCTTTGATGAAAGATTATTAAGTTTTATCATTCATTTAAAAATTGAGAGACTGAAACTAAATTACTTCATTAATAATCGAACATAATTAGCTCAAATGACAAATTGTTCAGTTATCTTTTGATAGTTAGTGAACTATACGAAAACCAATGACACTGTACACCGGGACAAACTCGAGGTATGACAAAAAATGAGTGAATTCATATAATAAACATGCTACTACACTTAAAGATGAAAGAAAACCAACTGGAGAAAATTTTGATGATTTTAGTAATTAGAACTTGACTACAATAGAATATACCAAAATATAGGAATATCCTCCAGAGATTTCCGAAGTCTTCAAGACAATATTGTAAACCAGGGCAAGCACACGTTTCTACGTATAAGAATTGATATTCGCACACACAAACGGAGACTGCTTAAAATATATGAAACGACGTAATACGTCAGTAGAATATAATATTAGAGGTTATTAGCTCAATAATAGTATTTGATATGGCTTGTAATAACTAGCACAAAAAATCTCTATTCTTGATGCCGTTCGTAGAAATGTAACACAAGGAATAAGATTTCAAAAGTGACAGTCAGAAAGCATCTTACCTTTAGGTAATGGGGGATTTTTGATACGGTGGCTAAGGAAACGGTGACTAAGATTATTGCCTGATAGAGATCTATTTGAATCACAAACTGAAGGTCCCCATAAGTTAACTAAGTGGTCTGCAGCTGAACTCGATGAATCCCCAGATCTTATGGTAGACCTGACAGCTGGAGTCGGGGGTTTGGATTTTGGTTGGAGAGAAGAGTGAGATAATCTGAAGTGAAAGAGTCCCATTTCAAAAAATATTTCAGGTAATTTTAGATTTAAATTTACATTCCGAAGTAACAGTACATGTACATTGGAAAAACTAAATTATCTTGGCTAAAATAAATGGATTTTAGCATAAATATATCACATACGAGTCAGTATGAGTTACAAAATAACAGCTTATAGTATGTGAAAACTGTTAAGCTGACCTTATTTGTTGACCATTTTCCCCCCGTTTGTAACTACCTATATTTGGAACATTGCTATTCCTATATGCGTATGTATTCCTGGTTAGATTCCTTATTCCCTGGATTACTGGTCTCTAGATTTCTGAATGTTGACTGTCAACTGCTTATGATTCCTATTACTGGTTATTACGACACAATCCTACTACTACTACTTCTGAGTTCTCACTGTTATTATGTGAAGCCCGACCGTAGCTGCTACCTTGACGTGGTGGTCGGGTTTGCCTATCGTGATGACCCAACCGAGCTATACTGGCTGAAACATATGTTCTTGTAGGTTCTACCATGCCAGGCAGGTCAATTGGAGAACGATGAGACTAAAAGCAGCTACCCAAGGTCTGAGGGTGAAGTCGTACTGCTGACTGCAGAGGGGTGTGACAGCAGTAAGGTGTTTCCATCGGACAACCAGCATCTGCAGCGATGCTGCCTTCTCATAAACGATAGAGGAGGTTAGAAAAGGTCGACCCTAAAAATGTCACACCTCACCTTACTTCACGGTTTCCGTCTCCGGCAGTAAGACCTTCTAAAGAACGAAGCTAGCACTTCAAAAACTCCCCATAACAAGGTCGTGCGTGATCGGCTTCAAGCAGTTGTCCCTAGGGCTCTGCGATCGCGCTCCAAGGTCACTATGATCAATACTAACCCAGTTTCCCTTTCAGATACCTCAAGAAGTAATATCCTTCCATGATGTGGGGAGCCAGGAAGTGAAAATTGCCCTCATACCTCTAACAGCACACGAGATCATCTTGTTCGAGGTCGAATCCCACTACCAACTCTTAATAACTCACTTATCACCATGCCTAATCCTTCTAACATAATTTTATCGCCTCACGCCTCTAATGCTAATGATTTGAGTTCACGAAACGTTATTCCTGGTCTTCTAAAACCGCGCACTACGTTATATATCGGAGCTTTCAACGTTCAAACCTTATGTCAAATAGGACAACAGGTTTCCTTAGCTATAACTCTAGAATCCCGCTCCATCGACGTCTGCTGCATCTCTGAAACGTTTCAAAAGGATCCAAGCACAGTCATTCGCCTGACCTCACCTTGTGAAAATAAGGAACCGGCTAGGTTCACTATTCATGTTTCCGAGGACCCCACCTGCTACCAATCGAGGCCTTGCTGGCGTAGGTATAGCACTAAGTTCAAAAGCTGAATAGGCTCTCCTCGACTGGATTCCAATAGACAGTCGCTTGTGCGCAGTCCGTCTAAATGGAACGGTAAGGACTCGTAAAGATAGGGACGAACGCCGTTGTCTCTTTGTTGTCTTTGCCTATGCTCCTACTGACTGCAGCTGATGAAATGAAAGATGAATTTTACAGAAAGCTTTATGACCTTCTATGTAAAGCCAAGCGCACTGATGTAGTAATAGTGGCGGGTGATTTTAATGCCCAAGTAGGTAGACTAGATGAAACCGAAAGGCATCTAGGTGGATCCTACAGAGGCTCAACGAACAGATAATAGAGACCGGTTACTACAACTATGTTCAGATAAGCGTTTATTTCTCGCAAACACCAACTTTAAGCATAAGGAAAGACATTGGTTGACATGGCGGCCTCCGAAATCAACCCAACGCTGGACTCAAATAGACCACATTGCTATCAGCCATCGTTGGAGAGGCTCGATAGAAGACTGCCACTTGTTTTGGAGCACATGTTTGGACTCAGATCATGTCTTAGTGCGAGCGTGTATTAGTCTGCGTCTCACTGGACGTAAAAGATCCACGACAAGGATCCCCCCAGAGTTCAACTTAATGATGAAAAAGTCACGAATACATTCCAGGAACAACTAAGAAACCAATAAGAAAACGGCGTAAACTGTTCTGAACCTGACCTAGCCTGGAATGATATCCAAAGAGCTGTTGAAACAGCAGTAATATCTACTAATAAACTAGACCTAAAGGTTAGGAAAACTCAATGGATTTCAACTGCATCTACTGAACTGATAGATACTCGGCAACACATCCCATCTGGTTCTGAACATGATGAGCAACGTAGGCAACTTAAACACAAACTAATCAAAAGCTTACGCAATGATCGTGAGCAGTGGTGGGTGGCGAAAGCTAAAGAGATGGAAAAGGCAGCGGCAATAAGTAACAGTAGACAACTGTTCAGACTTATCAAGGAAACGGGTATCAGGAACCCAACTGTAAGTGAAACTATCTGCGAAAAAGATGGTTCCATTATTCACTGTCAATCCAGAAGATTAGACCGATGGGCAGAACACTTTAGGGAACAGTTCAACTGGCCCACGGCGTCATCCCTGCTGCCCACCATCCCCAAACAATCTGAATGGCAAATTAACATTGGTCCCCCAAGTCTCAGTGAGGTTGTGAAGGCTATTGGAAACTTAAAGCGAGGGAGAGCAGCAGGACCAGATGGATTGACCCCTGAGATATTTAAGGAAGGTGGTCCAGTCTTAGCAGCCAGATTAACTGAGATCTTGGCTAGAATTTGGGAACTAGACGTAATCCCATCTGACTGGTCTCGAACACTAATCATTCCGGTCTTTAAGAAAGGACAGAAGTCCTCGTGTGACAATTACCGAGGAATCAGTTTAACGAATATAGTGTCTAAAATACTAGCTTCAATAATACTTTGACGTCTAACTATAGCTCGTGAAGAGCAAACTCGAGAAAACCAAGGTGGCTTCAGACCCGGACGTGGTTGTATAGACCAAATATTCACACTTAGGCAGGTTCTGGAACATAGGCACACTTTCAGACGCCTAACAATAGCTGTATTCCTTGACCTTAAGGTGGCGTTTGACTCTATTGATCGTAAGGTTATGTGGCAATGTCTATCATTGAAAGGCGTACCGGACAAGTACATTAACCTTATACAAGCTCTCTACTCGAACACCACATGTCGTGTTAGAGCTTATGGCAGATTGTCTTCGGAACTGATCACTTCTAGTGGTGTTCGTCAAGGTTGTCCGCTATCCCCATTTTTATTTAATTTTATCATTTACATACTTTTAGAGTTAACATTGTCATCGTCTGATTTCTCCGGGGTTGACCTCCTTCCAGGAGATAAACTTACTGACTTAGAATATGCCGATGATATATTTCTACTGAGTGAAGATGCTGATAAAATGCGAAATTTCTTGACAACCCCAAACATGAACGTAAGCATGTTTAGGATGCGATTTTCCCCATCCAAATGCAAAATGCTACTTCAGGACTGGCTTGATTCGGCACCAAAGTTAGTGATAGGGAGTGAAACTATTGAATGTCTTAACCGTTTTACTTATCTCGGGAGCCTCATCAGTCCTGATGGTCTGGTGTCTGCTGAAATCTGGGCCCGTATACATAAGGCCCGATCGGCTTTTGCCAACCTGCGTCACTTGTGGCGTAGGCGAGACATTCGTTTACTGACGAAAGGACGCGTTTACTGTGCAGCCGTCAGATTCGTTTTACTTTATGGATGTAAAACATGGCCTTTAAGGATAGAGGATATTCGTAGGATCCTAGTATTTGATCATAGATGTCTCCGAAACATTGCTCGTATTTGCTGGGACAACCGAGTAAGCAATGTGTGGGTTAGGAATAGGGTACTAGGTAAATACGGTAAGCCCATTGATGAAGTAGTGAATCTTCACCGGCTGAGGTGGTTAGGACATGTGTTGCGTATGCCTGACCACCGTCTACCTTGACGAGCAATGTTGTCTGGTGTGGGAGTAGGCTGGAAGGAAGCTAGGGGTGGCCAAACGAAACATGGCACCAATCCATGAAGTCATTGACAATTGGGCTGAGCCATGTTAATAGATGCAGACTACCTGGTTGGGGCCAACGCGATGATCGTAACAAATGGTTAGAGACTTTAGGTGATATGGCTCAAAATCGTTGGCAATGGCGCAGGTGCATCCACTCCTTATCTTCCTCCAAATTCTAATTTTTGAGCTTATTATAATTTTCTCTTTACTGAATCACTTTTTATCTCAAATCTCATCTTTGATCTCTATGCCTTTCCATTAGTACTTACTCTGTTACTACCTTCCCTACTCTGGGATTTGGTCCGAAAATTTAATCTCTATCTGCTAATTGAGGCCTGGCAACTTGAACTGATGTACGCATGTACAAAGTTCTACGCTGTAACTGACTGACTGACTGATTATGTGAAGGCGACTCGGGATTTTAAGTGCTAATAATATCATAAAAACGTTTCAGTTAATGATGACAATAATATTCTTTACATCTGCACACATATGTAGGTAATAAAATTTTAAAAACACAAAGAATCGAACTACAGTGATTGGACTTAACTGTTGTATTTAACAATGCTTTTCCTGAGACGTTCTCAACTATAATTTAACGATAGCTATCATTTCAAGTTGACTTAGGTAGTGAGTCCTAACTTTACTAACCAACAAAGATGCACAGGTCTTATCTAAAAAATATTAAGCATTAACACTAGATAGAAATATCGAGCAGCATAAATCTACTGAGTACTCTGAACTTAGTGAGTGAGCATATAACTGATCTGGATAAAATGCAATGAGAAGGAATTGTTATGTATGACATTTTACTTAGAATTGTAAAGACATAATGCTCGAACTTCACTCTATTTAATTCGACTGACTAAATGAGTAGAACTGCCAGCTTTTACAGAAAGTAAGGCTTCACACAAAATAAGCCTGAACTAAGTAAGTGCTGTTTTCAATGTTAACTGAAACAAGATATTTTGCGTTTGTACTTTGATAGCGTATAAGCAGTTCATGATTTCCTGCACTTTATACCTACACAGAAAGCAAAACAGGAAGAAAAAACTGAGTGACACTGGAGCATTACCAGTCAGAAACAACCATTCGTTTATCAAGACACGAGTTGGTATAAATAGACACTGAAAAGTTTTAATATAAATAATTTAATCAACTGTGAATAAGGGAAAAACGAGAACTACTGCAAATACTTGACTATACGCACGTGGCAACGCGCTTAGCACCAAACTATTATCACAAGTGTCTAATGATGACCAGTTATGATCCCGTCTTACTTTAGATAAAGCGATAACGTGTTAAATCATTTTTTATCTAGACCCTTGGGTATACTCTAAACAAAAAACGCAGCCTTTGAGTACAATTATGATGCATCTATAAATTGAAACAGGATTAGTGAGTTTCTTAAGCAACAGAATTTATGAAGCTGAAGCAAATAATAAAATTATGTTACTAGGTGCCAATAAAACATGAAATGAAAGTAACAGCTTCAACTCACAAATCCGACACAAAACCACTCGAGCCATTATTTGTAGGATTTGTATTTCGAAACAGGCTATCGGAGACAGATGGGATATCGGCTTTTCGCTTGAAAATTAGAATTACAAAACAACTCACTCGAGAATAATTGTGACTAGAAAGTTGATAAAAAAACTCCAAAATTTCTGCCTTACGCCTGACTGAGGGCTGGGAAAATAAGGAGAGTGAGGAATTACCAAGTTATGCAAAGTTCTGAGAAGACGTTTGAGTTTGAGTGAATCAATATCTCTCCCGTTTGCTTGAACTAGAACGAAGTGAATAAAACTTAAACACTTACGTATTGAAAACAGCTGCCCTTCGACCTCCGGTAATGATGCTGGCTTGGTGGAACTAAAATTTATTAATTAAGATATATTATGAGCTTACCAAGTAAATAGATTTTCTCCGAATGAATACAATTGTTTCACAGCATCTTCTAAAAACCAAAACTCAGACAAAATCATCGTAACAACTTACCGGAAGAAAATGATTCACACTTATTTGTTTCAAGGATTTTTGTTATAAGATCATGAACAACCACCCTTAAAGTCTCAGGTACCCCACTGATCATACCAAAGCGACCTTCAGATATTCATACCTTTTATGTTTTCATAGAGAACATAAAAACAAGATTCAGTGTTTTATTTTACAGACCACTTCTTTATTTTTCTGTGAGCGGGATCAGTATTCATTACTTTTAATGAAATCTGAACTAATAGTTGTAAGTTTCTCGATTCAATGTGTAGGTTGTTAATAACAACCATCATCAGGGAGCAGGTTATTAGTCCAAAGTTGTGTAACTGAACAACGGGTATAATGACGGCTTGTGGAAGGCGATTGGGAAAACGAGTTAACATGACACCATTATTGACGTTTTTCTGGCCAACAATTTACTTCATGAGTTACAACTTTTTCTGGTAATATCCTGTCGTATAACACACACGAACCCCCCCTACCTCCTCCTAATGTTTCGTTCCCCCCACCCATTTCTCGTATGTTTTCAAAGCGTTTTTAGAGATAGCGCAAAAGCTTTTCTGACCACTAATAGTTTGTAATTAGTATAAACAGTACGACTAAGCTATGCTTCCTAGAAGCTCAAGAAAACACTTATGTGGGCCTTTTAAAGGATGTGGTGAGCCACAAATTATCTTCTGAGTAATAATCAAGGAATTACCTGGAATTCTGACTAGATGCGATCAGTGGGGTTCAACTATATCAGCAGAAAAGTAATTAACCACAAAAAATTGTGAGTCCATTGCGTTAGAAATATCAACTGTTGTAAGTTGACTCAATGAATTCATAGTATTGTCTTAGCCGTGGCGCCTGGAAGTCCTGAGTTTGGTTTCTGATGAGGTCGTAAAATTTCCACCGCTGAAGCTTCTAATAGTAGAACGAAACATCTGCCTGGGGATTTTCTGATGTCACCAGTTGCCTATTTCAGGACAATTCGTGATATAAAATAACCACTTAACAATCTCAACAACAACCAATATTTGTTGAATTAATGGATGATGTATTACACGGTGAATCAATCCCCATTGTCTGTAAGGGATCTTTAGATTCCTGTCATCAAGAGTATTAACAGTCAGGTGTGTAAAGATTGTTCCAGATGTAATTTTAAATTGTAATAATCGCAGACCTTTGCTGAATACTTTCTGCGCTTTCCGAAATGGCCAAGAATATTGAGATACCATGGTGTCATCGAGACAACGTTATCGTTCTCCAAGTTTCTGGTAGACATGTTCTTGCTGCGATATTTTTTAGAAATTATCGTTATGAGTTATTTTAATAAACGCTCAGTATTTGTACTTACTCTTACAAAAATTTCACATTGTGAAGTTCTCATTCCGTGTTTGTTATAGTTTCCAACAAAGACACAGACCGAAAATCAAATACCTTGCGAGCCACCTTTTCTAATGGCTGCGTAACATCAGCAGAGAATTCTGAGAAAGTTATGAACTACTGGTAAAAATCATTCAATAAGTCATTACAGCACAGTATATTCACTAACTCCTAATATTTATAAACTGGACTACAAGTTTCAGAAAACCATCTGGTCGCTTATTCTTAACCAGCATTTAATATTTTCGTTAGGATGTTGAGAATTTCGCCTAGCTTGATTTTCAATGATAGGTATGCTCGATGTTGATCCTTATATTTGTCGAAATAAAATACATTTTGCAAAATGTTGTATTTACGTGAGAGACGTATGTTTTCGCCTCAACTTGCTAGACTGAAGTGAGATCAGCATTCCCAATACCAGCCGATAGATGATCTCTCGTTACAAAATTTTAATCGTTTGCTACAATATTGTTAATAGAATAATACTATAGTTAAGGAAGATGGGGTGTTGATACTATTGAGGGTTGTTTAATCAGACTGAATTCTATTGATGGCCGACATCTGTTTTAGAAGTGACCAAGTGAATCGTTCCTGTTCCCACAGGAAGTAGATATCGTCCAAAAGTATAACTTCATTTATTTGACTTGGAATTCACTGTGCTGCTTTAGACTTCGTATGATCATGTTGTCAGTGGTGAAATTATCAGTTGTATCGTAACGGCGTCTTTTATTCCAACGTGCTGACTGGGAATAGAACGGTTACAGTCAATTGAGGTTCGAGATTCACCCTTGGTGTAGAACAGGACTTACATCATGTTCAGAGGCTCCACTATGGGCCTATTCATAACAAATTAGCTTAGCTGATTTGACAGCTATCACACTAGGATTTTTATCGGGGATTCGGTATGTAAGGCCTTATTTATTGGCATTTTCAGATTTCTGGATAATAAATATTTCAAAACAATTAGAGGATGTCTTCGCTACGTAACACGTATCTAAAAACGAAGTGTGTATTAGTAATGATGAGGATGTGAATCACCTGTACTTACGTTCAGTCCGTGACGAGAAATCTCTCCCTTAACTACACATGATTACCAATTTACTTTGTAGTTGACCGTAAACTACGCACTACCTTGTCCCCGATTAACTAACTTGTGCTAGCTACGATAAATTAAACCTGAGTATATTGAAGCACTCATAAAACCCATTTTTCTATATCTAGAATAAACCACCTTGTCAATAAAGCTGGTACATTGACTATATTGAACATTGTTAGGTCAAATTGTTGTCCGTTGTTAGACCACCATAATTCTCACATAGGGTTGGTCACGAAGCTCGTAAAACAATGTGGTAGCCAATACGTGTTTAGAAGTATAGAATATTTTCATTAACTTATTTTTTCAGACTTGTTTATGTCTTATCAAGGCAAGTGAACTTGTGCTGCTGTTGTAAACGTTGCATTATCAAGCATTTCGGTTGATTGGGATAATATACAATTACAAACACAAATATTGTGGTTGTTGATTTGGTTTCTGGGATAAGAATAACTAGTATTCTGAAGGCTTTCAATCACAAACAATCAGGCCTATCTGAATAACTTACCTAACACACCCTGTTTATCGCTTTATCTTAGTTGTCAGAATGATCATAGCATCAGTGGTGTGTTATAAAATTCATTTTACTAACAAAGTAATACTAAATATGACAGTGAAAAGTACTCATCACATCGTCATGCACATGCACGCTGTAAATTAGATGTTACATACCACGGAATACAGCTTTGTTGTCTTCAAAATGATATAAACGTTGGTGGATAGCATTGACATGATTAGTTATAGTTTCAAGATGGCCTTGAATAGAGACCACTGAAAAACATTTTCAGTAAACGAAGAACCGTGTATACAGAATCGCTCACCTGTCTACCCTCCTACAACTTACTGAAATTTAGCCTTCAGCAGTTCTCTCAGTAGACACTGGTCGAAAGGACTGTTCGATTCAAGTTTTAAGCAGTCTTAACTAATGCGCTGATATTCATTCCGTACTCGTGGTCACAGGCCATGTTAAACCACATTTGACTCCGTTTCTTAACTATTTGATGATGATCACATGCTTCTAATCTGTTGGAAAAGATTTGTTCATATTTTAAGCTGTTTCTTGGAAGACAGTTACTAACATAGTAGTATATTTTGTCAACTTTCTAGGAAATAATACATAACTACATATTACCGGAACTCTGTACAGATTCTACGGCAGTTTCCAAGTATGGTCATGATTGTAAAATAAGAAACCCTTAAAAAATAAATATGCAATATGGTCGGTTGCATTATTAAATGTAAATTTTACGATATGCAAGTCAAATGCGCTAAGGATTTGAATAGTAATAATAGCAGTAATTTGAAGTTTTTTATGTGTAGTGCATGGAGCAAGATAAAACTTTTTGTGGTGATAACTACTTAGCAGCTGAAAGATAATACCGATAATGGCCCAAGACAGTATATTAAAGCAGTGTATTATTCCATTGAACAAGTCCTTCAGTCCTGAGCGTAAATTTTCAGCGTTAAGGTCGAAATGAGAAAGAAAACCGACCAGCCGGACAAGGAGAGTAAAAAAGATGAGTACTATACGTTTGCTTACGGTTTGGAAGACCATGACGTGTCAGTCCCATCATCCGAGGTATTTACAACTTTCTAGCTGGTTGACTAACTCCGCCCGCAGCACTTCTAGGGTTACTGCCAGTCCCCAACCCGAGTGAAGGAGGAGGGTTGAGCATAGGGCTAGCATCCTTATACCGTAAAACACAAGCTTGCCTAAAAAAAACGCTAACCAGAATTAGCAAACTAAACCAGTTAAACTCTGCCCTGGAAGTGGAAGGAATCTATATGACGCTTCATGATGAAAGCCGAGATTCTTTGAAAATCATGAGGCCGACGCCCCCCCTCTTTAAACGACCAGAGCAGAAATTTTTATAGGTACATGAAATGTTCGGACAATGTGGGAGACCGGGAAGATCACCCAGACAGCAGCGAAAATGAAGAGACACAACTTGACTGTGCTCGGGATTAGCAAAACGCATTAGACTCAAACTGGACAGAAAACATTAGCCACGGTAGAAGTGATACTATATTCCGGGCACGAAGAGGAAAATGCCCCCACACACCCAGGGAGTTGTTTCGATACTGTCCAAGAAAGCGCGTAGGATGGGAACCACAGGGACCCAGGATCGTCAAAGCATCTTTCAAGACAATGAAGAAGGGGATTACAATGAACATCATCCAGTGTTATGCACCCACCAACGACGGCAACAATGAGGACAAAGATCAGTTTTATGATAGGCTTCAGTCAATTATAGCGAAGTGTTCAGGAAAGGATCTGACAATCCTGATGGAGGACCTAAATGCCAAAGTCGGAATGGACAACACCGGCTACGAAGACATCATGGGACGACAAGGACTGGGAGAAAGAAATGAAAATGGTGAAAGATTTACAAATCTTTGCGCTTTCAACAAAATGGTTATAGGTGGTACAATATTCCCCCACAAACGCATACACAAGGCTACATGGATCTTCCCGGATCATACTACGGAGAATCAAATTGATCATATATGCATCAATATAAAATTCAAAAGATCAATGGAAGATGTGAAAAACAGAAGAGGAGCTGATGTAGCTTCAGATCACCACCCAGTGGTTGCCAAAATGAAGCTGAAACTAAAGAAGCAATGGATAACTGGAGTAACAGCATTACAACGGTTCAATACAGCCTCTCTTCAAGATAATGATAAACTCGGAAAATTCAAAATAATTCTCAACAACAGGTTTCAAGCCTTTCAAGATCTACTGAAAGAAGAAACAACTATTAGAGGACAACTGGAAACGACTCAAAGAGGCACTAACTTCAACTTGTCAAGAGGCTCTGGGCCGCAAGAAACACCATTATAAGGAATGGATTTCCACTGAGACTCTGAGCAAAATTCAACAAAGGAAGGAACTAGAGGGCAGAAATCAACAACAGCCGAACTAGAGCAGAGAAAATCAAGGCACAAAGTGAATTTACAGAAGCAAATAAACAAGTAAAGAAGAGCATTAGAGCCGATAAACGAAATTATATCGAAAGCCTTGCAACGACAGCGGAGAAAGCTGCATGAGAAGGAAATATGAAACAGCTATACGATACAACGAAGAAATTGGCAGGCAAATATAGTAAGTCAGAGCGACTGATCAGGAGCAAAGAAGGCAAGCCAATCACCAAGATTTAAGAACAGAGACAAATGGGTAAAACATTTTGAGGAACTCTTGAATAGACCAGCTCCACCGAACCCACCAGACATCGAAGCGGCATCTACAGACCTCCTGATTGATGTCAATCCACCAACGATGGAAGAAATCAAGATAGCCATCAGACAGATCAAAAGTGGGAAAGCAGCAGGACCTGACAATATACCAGCAGAAGCACTCAAGTCAGAACTAGACATAACGGCGAGGATGCTCCACGTTTTATTCGAGAGGATCTGGGAGGAAGAACAGGTGCCAGCAGACTGGAAAGAAGGATACCTTATCAAGATACCAAAGAAAGGGGATTCGAGCAAATGCGAGAACTACAGAGGGATCACAATATTGTCAGTACCAGGGAAAGTCTTCAACAGAGTGTCGTTGAACAGAATGAAAAACTCAGTGGATGCTCAACTTCGAGATCAACAGGCTCGTTTCTGTAGGGATCTGTCGTGCACAGACCAAATCGCAACACTACGGATCATCGTTGAACAATCAGTTGAATGAAACACGTCACTGTGCATCAACCTCATCGACTATGAGAAGGCGTTTGACAGCGTAGACAGGAGATCACTATGGAAACTTCTTCGACACTAGGGTGTACCAGAGAAACTCGTCAACATCATCCGGAATTCTTACGACGGACTACAGTGCAAAATTGTGCATGGAGGACAGCTGACAGACGTATTCCCAGTGAGAACCGGTGTCAGACAAGGCTGTCTACTCTCGCCTTACCTCTTCACTCTAGTGGTTGATTGGATCATGAAAACCTCCACATTTGAGGGGAAGCATGGAATTCAATGGACAAGTAAGATGCGACTCCATGATTTGAACTTCGCGAATGATCTAGTTCTTCTATCCCATACACACCGACAAATCGCAAGTGAAGACAATCAACGTAGCAGCAACCTCAGCATCAATAGGCCTGAACATACATAAGGGTAAGTGTAAGGTCCATAAATTCAAAACAGAGAGCACCGACCTCATTGAACTTGATGGTGAAACTCTGGAAGAAGTGGATACCTTTACATACCTGGGGAGCATCATCAATGAACAAGGAGGATCCGATGCAGATGTAAGGGCAAGGATCGGCAAAGCAAGGGCAGCATTTCTACAGCTGAAAAATATATGAGACTCCAAACAACTGTCTACCAACCTCAAAGTCAGACTCTTCAACTCGAACGTCAAGTCAGTTCTTCTGTATGGAGCTGAAACGTGGAGAACTACTGCAAACATCCTCAGGAGAGTACAGGTATTTCTAAACAACTGTCTACGCAAAATACTGAATGTCATTGACCGGAAATTATCAGCAACAGCCTACTATGGAAGAGGACAAACCAACTTCCAGCTGAAGAGGAAATCAGGAAACGACGTTGGAAATGGATAGGACATACATTGCGGAAATCATCAGATTGCATCTCAAGACAAGCACTAACTTGGAATACTGTTTAAAAACGGAAAAGAGGAAGGCCAAAGAACACGCTGAGTCGAGAGCTGGAAGCAGACATTAAAAAGGATTAACAATAACTGGAGACAGCTGGAAAGGATTACTCAGAATAGAGTTGAATGGAGAATACTGGTGAGCGGCCTATGCTCCTCCGAGAGGGGTAACAGGCGTAAGTAAGTAAGCTGGTTGACTAACGGTAGGTGAGATAGTTGTGAAATAGTTAACTGTAAAAGGTAAAGATCGATAGGGGTTTATGGTGAAAACATAAGAATTCTTAAATTAGTATACAGTATAGTGAGTGTTAATATATGAATAGACTTGAGGTTTTCATTTATCAAATATTAACAATACAGATAGTAGCCTAGCAGTCTGGTTATCCTTGTCAAGCAATGTATTGATAGATAGGTGAAGCCAACTAGATGTTATGTGCGCAAGTCAGAGTGACAGACATGGAAACAAATCGAGTGCTATTGTTAATCAATCACTCCACTTGAAACAATAATGGTTATTTGTGAACGTAAAACAGGTTACTTTCTCCAAGTAAGCAGGGGAGTTACAATTCATCGTACACACCACAATGTTCGTCATTTGGGATCCCCATCCTAACTCCTTTCTTGGTGTTAGACTCGTATATTCAATAGTTTTAAGGTTTTTGTAGTAAGATCTTCGAAAATCTACGCCACGAACTGTTTGGACCAACCTTATTTAAGTGAATATCTTATTACTGGTCACACATAGCCGCAACCCACAGATTGAATCCCTGAATGTTACTGGAATATCGTAGAGAAGTTGAGTTATGAAGTGTATAGCGTTAAGCTATAGGTAAGAAGTTATGCAAAATGATGCGATCAAGCAAATGTCTGTAAAACTGACAGAACTGTAGTAGAGCTGTAGGTAATGGGATGTCTGTTTGCGCGTATAGACGTCCACAAGAAAATGCCAATAAACAATTTGCTTCCGGTGTTGCATTTACATGCCTTGAATTCTTTGTTCTTGCTAACCCGAACAAGTGACACTCCAACGGAATATAGATTTTGCCAGGCTGAATTTGGAGATCAGAAATCATTAGAAGAAAAATATCAAACTGATAGTTTCAGAGTTTAGCTCTGTGTTCATGTGGCGGAAATGAGAACTAAATTTTACAAAGCTTGCGTATTGTTTTGAGGGCTGCAGTTTCTAAGCACGACGTAATAACTCATTTGGGAACAGTTATTTGATTTTGTATTAAGACAGTAGTGTAGAAACTATTCTAATCGGAGGATTGCATAAGTCTCACTAAAAGCCCCCAGTCTGTATGTCTAGATTGTCAGGTTCTTGTGTGACATCGGCACTCCTTACGAGCTGTTTGTAATGAAATGAATAGACTGAGAACAGAGAACCATTTTGTTGTGGCTTGCAGACCATTCTTTATCAAATCCTGTAGTGGTGGGTAAGATACTGTGAACCAGTGATTAAAGATGTTTCTCTGAGGTCTAATATTGAGTTGGGTTACGAATGAGAACTTATCTTCTTTTATAAGATACTGAACAATTTAGCGTTTTCATCACCTAGCACAATTAAGTCCGAGGAACCTTCTTGCTATAACCTACGCAATTCAGCCCCGAAAGTAAAAATTTCACATTCTAAATCTGCTCTTTATATGAATTATTTTACAAGTAAATTCTCGAGAATCTGAAACAATTAGCCTCAAGCCATTTGAGGAACAGATTCACTTTCCTTATTTGTGCAACAGGTTGGTAATATCATCTCTTCTGATAGCTCATTAAAAATGTTCACCCCAACTATTGTTTCTTACTCCACCAGCGAAATAATAGGGACTCTAAATGTGTAAGCACCAGTTACCTGTCATAGTCATAGGCTAGTGTTCTTCATCTTTAACCCATATATAAACGCAAGTATAAATATTAATTCTGCCCATTCGTTCAGTTAACGTTAGTGGCATGTTGTGTCCTTCAATGCCTGTATACTAATTAATTGTCTCAGAATACCAGTGCTTTTGTTTTGTGTTTTCTCTGTCTTTGTCTTTCCTCCATTTGTAGATTATTATGTATAAGGCTATTACGGAACCTACTGGCACAAAACCCTTGACTTCTCTTCTACGCCTGGGTTCCAAGTACTCTCGATCTAATCCTGCATCTGAACACGCTCAGTACTCCATTCTGCAAACTCTTAACAGTTTTATGGAATTGTAACTCAGTGGTCAAGGAGCGCGCGGTTCTTATTCATATTAGCATCAGGACACAATATAAATATTTGGTGTCCTAATAATTAAAACTTCGTGGCAGTTGATTTGGTTCTCAATTCAAATCTTTATGTTTTATCAATGTCCTGAGATTGACAATGTGTGCCTGTAAACTGGCATGCTCTCATGTACAAAGTGAGAATAAAACTATTATTATTATTATTATTATCATTATAAACACACTGGTAAACAGGTCCGTATTCTGGAAGTTTAAAGTGTCGTTGTTGAAGCAGCTGAGATCAAAATTACAATCAAAACTCGAACTGAATAATATAGATCACTGTTAGTTACTTAGCTTAGACGATAATCGGCATATTGTAAGTGATCGCTGTGATATCCGTGTTCTAAATATCATTGTTATCATTTTGGTACCCTCATGAGATGCTTATTTTGTCCGGGGTTACTGTGGCACTAACTTTTTTCCTTTATGATGATATAACTCAGGGTTGAGAGGAGGACATTCATAATCGGAGTGTGGCAAGGCCAGTGAATGAAAGTGAAAACAGTTATAAAGTACTAAATGAGGATGTATTATAAAAAAGGATATAGGTTCTAAATGTGGCATAGGTGGTGACATCGGACAACATGATATGAACTCCAATAATAAAGTTATAAGCAGAATCATTTACTACTGTGGAAACGTTTTGATTGCAAATTTCCATGCCTCTATCGCCGACTATGCTGGTTAAACGTGTAATGTGAAAATTTATAGTGATTCATGCTGCTACCCGGATGGGATGGAAATGGCGTAAGTTAATGAGGAGAGAGGCTAAGTTATTGTGTTCAGGATTGTCCTCCTTGGTCAATTATATTTAGTACGATGGTGTCAAATCTGTTGCCTAAGTGTTTGTAAAGCATTGTTTATTGACACACTGCATTCGCAGTGTATGAAATTTCTCTGTTCATCGCATTATTTTAGGAATCAGTTGTACCCTTTAGAGGAGTAATGCTTAAGTCTATATAACCAGCAGCAACTTCCTCAGTTGTTAATGTCGTAGTTTACGTGTTAGTAATAGGCGTATTTGGATTCACTGATCCTACACTTTCCGGTTTAATCGGTGAGCTTTATTGGTTTCCATAGGATGCAACCAACAACACAGTTCATTATAGAGATCTTCTAGATTAGGGTGATATGAAATACTTGTTCACAGTTTGGATTTAGTTAAGTTAGGAGTTGCGATATCATATCTGTTACGAGCTCCACATTATAGTGGTGTCATGTCAGCTAATATTAATGTTTTTGAACTCACACCTAGTTCTTAAACAATTCACTAGTATGACGAATTCCATAGGATCCAGTGTAAATATAAACTGAAAAGAAAAGAGCATCTGGTCTGCTAGCCTTTCCCAGTCTTTGGCACTTAAAAACACGTAACATACAGAACATAATAGTTAGTTCATGTACGGTACGTAAGCGTTGATTCAATGTCACTAGACCTAGTTTTGCCTTCAGGAATGTCACTCTTATGATCAATAATGTCGAAGAATTTTAAGAAGTATTGAACGACTGTCATTCATTTTTTATAGTAATGTGTCGAACTTTGAACATTTAGAATTAATGTGCGCCATTTTGTTATAATGCATACTAAAATGTTGAGCTAGGTAATAAAACCAAAGTACTACTAAGGGTGCTATAGATTTATGGATGTGTATGATGTAGCTAAAGACTAAATAAGGAAACCACGTAAAAAACAGCTGTTTAGTATCTGTTCTTGCTCATCAAGTAGAATAATCGTCCTCTTGTTCTGCTGTTTATAAGTAACTAAGAACTTGTAACATCGTGTAATCGAGACATGGACAAACATAATTTTCACACTTGATATAGTTAGTATATCACAAATAACTTTCATTAACAACAATCGTTCAGCAGACAACTATTCGTGAATACCAGCAGCTGATGTAAGCTCATCCCAATGCATTTTTCTCTCTATTCTTACCAGCAATTGAATTCATTTACCTGCCACTTTTTCCAGTGATTATTTGCAGCCTTGCTAATTAAAGCCTCAGGATGTGTTTGTGGTTAATGGTTGTTAATCATCTACATTTCATGGAGTCTAAATTTTTATGTTGTAGACAGAACAGATGGTAGACAAAACTCAGAAGCTAGATTCACTGCTTCATTTTACTGTCAAATATTTGATTAGACATCAGATTTCGGTTGCACTGATTAATTTACTCACCTGTGCAATATACCTTTAGGCAAATCGTCGGACAAAAATGAGTAAATGTGGCACTGAAATGATCATTTATAGTTTCCCAACTGACCGATTTCGAATAGATTATTGGAATCAAGGTTATCGCGAACTTGAACTAAGAACACATACGGTTGACAATGCATCAAAACGAAGATTAGCATTTCGACCTAAGATAAGAATATCAGTTTAAACTAGAATTTCAGAGTAAGGAATATGATTTTAGAAGTGGTTTTATAGCCAGGAATAAGTCATATAATACGAAATCGACTGTAACTCAGTGAGCCGAAAAGGCGGTGTCTAATACCACAAGGTTGAGAAGTTGGGTATTTTACCGAGGAAAGGAACTATATTATATAATTATGTTGTATGGTAAATCGGTGAATCATTAGCATTATAGTAGCTCACTACTTTTGAGCCATTAAAATGACGGTGATGAAATTCATCTATGTGCCTAAAAATTATAAATTCGTTTTTAAAGAATTAATTGTAAAGAATAATTAAAATTTACCTACCAAAAAAAATCTGTACTAAAATGCAAAAAGTTATCAATAAATGGATGCACACCAGTATAAACCAAATATAAATGTGGTTTTTGTCATAATTCCCGTTTGTCTCAAGATTCAGCAAGGATGGTTTGAATTTGCAAACGATGCAAAACCTACCTACTAGTGTGTCGCTCCAGAGCATCGATCAATATCTTATTACGGCACATCTATTGTACAGATGTTGACATTTAGTAGCCCTTCACTAGGACAGCAGTTAATTAATTTTCTTAGCGTTGTAAGTTGTGGGAAACACTCAAGATCAATTGAATGCACATGAACATATAGTTTTAAATTTTTCGTGTATTTAGGTATCCTGTGTATATGCAATAATGTAAAAATATTGATGAGCACATGCATTGTTAGTTTTAAGTTTTTGATTTTTCAACTATAGTTTTAGAAATCATTATAAGACTAGAGTTTTGATAAAGAAGTCTTCCTATTTGAAATATCGGATTTTAGCCAAAAGTTTCTGTTTTAGGCACTGACGAACAGGTCCAGAGTAAAGAAACTATAATCACTAAACATCTAGCTGTTACAGATCAAACTACACTAGCCGCACAATGGATGCACTATCGAAACGAATCTCCCTATATTACCCTGCGTGATTGTCGCCTTACTAGAAACAACCTTCCAGACTATTCACAAGGTTGAAAAAATCAGAAAGTTATGTGTAGAGGAGGCCTTGGTTATCTACCACTCCAAATCAGCAATTTACATCCATAAGAACTACATTCAAACATTTATTTAAACCAGACTCTAATCTTTACTTGATCTCCATAGCCAATTTCCAATTATCTTTAAGGTATTATTTATCTGTTTCTTCATCATTCAATTATTCTCGTCTTCCTACTCCTCAAGTGGATATTTATTACAATTCCGTCATTTCGGAAAATGTCGACAGTTATATGGACTATTACGTTACCCATGTCTGTCATCTTATTTTTGACTAATACATAACTCTTAATTAACTAATACATGAATCCATCTTGATTCCTTCTTACGTTACTTTGGCAAATTGTTTTCTGAATGTGATACTTCTGTATTGGTATAGACTATTAAGTAAGCAATTTCTCTAGATATATACGATTGCATAGCTAGTATAAATGTCATCGTTGAAAAGAAAGTTTCATTTTCTGATTACTTTGCATTCTTCAAACAACGACACAATGGGTTATATAGATTTATTAAAGATCTTTTTGATATATCTCAGAATTATAGAATAAGAGGACCAAATATAATTTCACCATCTTACCCTTAGCTAACAGATGCTGAAAAACTTCTTAACAGTGTACTAAACAACGATTTTGGTAGCTTGTTTTATTCTTTTATTCCATCTACAACTGGTTATCTAAGAGAAGATCCCAAGAAACGTCAAAACTCACGATCAGTTCAGATGCATCTGCAGTTTCATTTCTCACATCAATCAATGAATAATTAAAGTTTACCACCAAAAATATAGTGCCTGAACCTTTTATCAAGACTTTTAAGGTGAAAATGAATTCTTACGCACGAAGTAACAAAGTCACTTAGTCTTATACCTGTACTCCTAAAGACTGGAACATTTTATACCTTGGATGTGTGATGCCACTGAGCTAGTGACATTTTATGCCACTCCTAAACAATCATTAGCTTGGCTGCTGTGTACGTTTTAAGAAAATTAATTTAGGCTGATACTGTAAGCTTAAAAGAGGACAGAACCTAATGAATATCGATAGGTAGATTAAGGCATGAACCTATAATAATAAAGTGAAACAGTCTGAACACGTGCATAATGATTTCAATACGTCATAAACACTCAAAAGGAGTTGAAACATCTTGTAATGCTCTCGGTTAAATAATCATGTCTTAAAATTTATTGATATCAAATGGCTTGAAAATATCTCTCACGTCTACATAGCTTCATAATTTTTATTTGTTTACTAAATAAGAACACTGATTATATACTGTTCTTATACACATAAGCGTGTCTAGAAATATTATTTGATTCGTCCACACCACGTTATTCTGTGAAATTGTTATTTGTTCGAAGTCCAATCTCGGTGCGTCTTTCGAAAACCAGTCCTTGCAATGTCTGTTGGAATCCCTATCAAAGTGCTGCACGATGCTGAGGGACATGTTGTTACCTTAGAAACTGTTAGTGGTGAGGTTTTTCGCGGAAAGCTTGTTGAAGCAGAAGATAACATGAATGTTCATATGTGTGATCTAATCATGACCTCTCGTGATGGACGCACATCAAACCTTCAACAGGTGTATATTAGAGGTAGTAAAATCCGGTAAGACTAAGTAAAATAGTTGTAATCCTTTTAGTTTTCTAATCCTTCCTGATATGTTGAAAAACTCCCCTATGCTGAAACGCCCACAGGGTGCTAAAGGGTTAGGAACAGGCAGAGGAAAGAATGCAATGTTAAGAGCAGGTGGTAAGTTTCTGTATTTCGAATTAATCCTTCACCAAGTTCGCGGTCGTGGGACTCTAGTACGTGGGCGTGTTGCGACTGTTAGGGGTACGGGAAAAACAGCTGGAAGGTTTTGATAAGACTCTGTATTACCAAGTGACTAAGTTTGTATATGTATCTGAATACTGATATCTATCATTCTATTTGTCTTTTAATTGTCTGATTCTTGCGCTTTCGTGTGATGAATTGACGTTATTATGTATCCTTAATCACTAGGGAAGAAATTATGCATCGCTTTGGTGTTGTCCGTGCTTTCCAAGTCTCATCACTTTGTTACAGATTCTAGAAAGTTGTGAGACTAAATTACAAACATCGGTAACGAAAAATATTAAGAACAATCTTTGCATACATATTTTAACACTAAGGAAGCTAGAAATTTGACGAATTTCGTATTCCCAGTGACTTTTGTGTTGTGCATTAATAATGACTAACTTACAACAATACTTATCTGTTCTTTCACTTTTCGTCAAGATTGTGGACTCCTACCTATATCACCTACAAACATTCTCCAATGTTGTTTACTTGTCAGTCTTATGGTCTGATTATCACTAGTTTACTTTAACTCCATCGGAAAGTTCTGCGGCAATATCTGTCATCAATAAGCGTACCTCAAAAGTACACAAACTCTAAAAACCATTCCACTCGAATAACATTAATCGAGCTAGAGCCCGTGGCAGGCTGCCACAAGAATCGTCAACTTCACATGGAATTCGTTAGGATTGCTCCTTATCCTCTTTTCTACTTAGTTTCGTCATATATGCTTCCTAGAAGTCACACTTCGTTTAACTCTTCATGAATTGATCACCGAGAAAGCCCACTTATCGACCTGGAATACTCAGACAATATATTCCTACTTAGTGGAAACGCTAGCAATATGCAGTCTCTTAAGCATCTTAATTAACGACGCAAGTATATTCGGAATGTGTTTTTCTCCATCTAAATGCAATAAGCTGCTTCAGGACTGGTTTTTGTCATCGTAGGGAGTGGGTTGACCATCCTCACTTATCTCGTAAGTCTCATCATCCATGGTGAATCTATGTCTGACGAAACCTCAGCCCGGGTTCAGAAAACTTGTTTGGCTTTTAACAACCCACATCACTTGATGACAGGCGAGATATCCAACTTTTAACGAGTGTACTGCGAAGCAGTCAGCTCTGTTTTAACCCATGGGTGCGAAACATGGACTATGAGGATGGAAGATATGAGCAGACTCCAGGTCTTTGATCATAAAAATCTTCGCAATATCACCCATATGTCATGGAATGAGTCGATGTGATACTCACGTTAGACATCTGATACTAAGGAAATATGACAGATCACTTGGTGTGATTGTAAATGTTCATCGGCTGAAGTGGTTTGATGTGTCTTACGTATGCTAGACCACCGCCTATTTCGTCGCGCGATGTTGACTGGCGCAAGAGTAGGATTAAAAATGTCTGTTAGCGGCTAGACCAAAACATAGCATCAGTCCATCAAGTTTGACTGCTGGCCTGAGCCTGTTGGTAGGTGCAGATTGTGCTTGGGGTCCAAATGATAATCACCACCAATGGCTGGAGATACTAGGTGATAACTCAGGACCGGTCACAGTGGCGAAAGTGTACTCACGCTTTATCTTTATTTAGATCCTAAGCTGTTTTTTTCATATACAGCTTTATTTACTCCCTCCCATTGTATTACATTGTCGTGTTATTCTCGCAAATTTGATCTCGTTCTAATGCGGCACGACAGCGCATATACACCGGGTTCTACGTCGTTAATGACTGACTGAATTTCGGTTTTCGAACACGTTATCATTTGAGATGTTTCTTGCTGTGAGTCGGTCATCCACAGGTAACATATAGCTTAGTAGAAATATCCATAGATGTCCCAGGTCGCAACACCGCACCACTATCAAGAGAGTAAATTGACGAGATGAAGACGGAGATAATGGTAAAAATTGCTATAGGAAATAGTAGATCACAGCTTGAACGCCCGCCGGGCAGTCCACACCGAACGACATTTGTTCACAGACTATAGCAGTTTCTCATTTCGATGTTATCTAATCTTTTGAATTACTATTATGCTGATCGGCATGGAAGTTGACGGTAAATTGGGCGCGCAAATTGACATCTTGTCATTTCAGTCCATCTAAACTCCTAGAGTACATTTGAATTAACCACACAGGTCGACAGTTTATATAGCTTATAAGACATTGACATTCATGACTGATTGCTAAATGGAAGTTCAGAGTAAGCACTGGCTACGTACGATTTACAAAGAAATGCTGGACATACAAACCTATGGTCAATTCATATGATGTACTACTTCCGAGTTAGTAGGCTTTTATTTTGGATAGAGATCAGTGGTTCGTACTGTTATTATACCTAGTTCCCTGTTAGTCTACGTAGCATTTAAGGTTTGCACTTAGTAAAACTAGTCTTATGAGACGAATGTGTAAAACCTGCGTACCTCATTTTCAATCACCGAGGTATTTGGGTATTGCTATTAGAGTGAACATTATTAATCAAACTGACCTAATCGAGTAAGAAAGATGAATTATAACAATGCACCATGTATCTAGTAAAATGTCAGGGTTTACTTAAAAACAATTTGCATTACCACTGATTGTACGGTATTTTTATAGGTGTAAGGTCTTGGTTTGGAAATATAAACCCATTCAAATCATTTACTTCGGAATATATTGTGCCTATATATCTCAGAGTATAAAATAGATAGTTATGTATAACTATGTCGTTGGTTCTTATTGAACCAAATAATTCCAAATAAGATAAAGTTAACATAAATTGCTTACCCTAAGAACAGAATGATGTTTCCAACGTTGCAATAAACCCTACAAATTTTCCCTTTGAAGTGGCCAACAAAATGCTAACAAGCTTTGAAGTTCCGCAAAGTAAACTTGAGTAAAATCTTGTGATGTGATAGGCTAACCTGTACGAAAATGTTTTACACAAAACATTAATATCCTCATACCACACTGGTACCTTAGGAAGCGGAAAAAAGGCTTTACTAATTAACCAAAAAGGAAATCAATCGACACGCTTGAATATCCATTATTCCAACATACTAAAATGTAAGTACAGGAGATAGGGAAAAGTGCACATCGACTAATAAATAGACGCAATTTATGCAATGAAATAGAACTGACTTGATAAAATCATCTGTTAAAAACGTTGAATTGGAAAGTTAACTCTATAGCAAGTGTCTATATTATATAAAGAAAAGCTCTGTTCCAGACAAAATTAGTTTGATGTTTTTCCCATTTCAACAATGCTGATTATGTTTAATACAACAAGTAAATAAGTAATTTCTATTGGAAAATAGCTGAATGTATAGAAGTTAGGATAATTTTCTTGAAACAACAAAAATGATTGGTTGGAACCATATTCCCAAATGTGATTAATCAAGTGGTAGATTGACGTGCATTAAGGATTGTATTTCCGCATGTCGAGGATCTGTAATAAGCCGAAAAAGAATACATTTGACAGAAAAGTTATAACAGTTAAGGTTAGCAGGAGATCACATTCCAATAATGAGGATTTACAACTCGGGAGGGTATTCTGATGTTGTTAAGTAGTAAGTCAGTCAGTACCTTATGACCAAGTCATCCATCTCGGAGAACACTACCGAAATTATTTAAACAGCCTGAAATGGAGTAGTAATGTATCCAGCTCTTATGAGTAGCATCTCTGTCGTGCTTATAATTGGTTTGTTCACTTCATAATTATGAACGTTATATCTATTCATACTTTTCTTTAATGTTCATTATGAATGAACCAACACCAGAGCTATCTTAGCATACGTACTCAACACTATCAGCAAGGTACTTGTCCTTAGATTGGTAAAGCAACAAAAATAAAAGAGACGGAAGATCTAATTTATTTATTGAATGAATGGCGGATCGTTGTTCTTCTTAATCGTATAGCATCTTGTTGCTGCCACCTTTCAAATCTACAATGGTTTATCGGAACTAAATAAGACATCTATGAAATACATCATAGTTTCATACGGTGTTGTAAATAGTACTTTTGTCGAAGACTAACTTGCTTCGTAGGATGTCGACAATCGTAGTTATAAATCGCTGTAATTGTATTCGCTCAGTGGTACTAGTCTTTGTACAAATTATGAAGTAAGCCCTCTTATGTATATTAATATTTGCGCCATTTATGATCACTATTTAGATAAGTGTATACTATGTTGTCATCATTCATATAATTTGGATTGTTGTCGCTGTGTATTTACTTGCATCAGTTACTGATAATTTGATATCTTGTACAAGCCTCCAGAATAATAAAAAATTAGCACTAAATATATCCTGAGTTTTCTCCCATGGGTATTACTTGAGATCCCATTAAAAATTAGAATAAGGGATGATGCAGACAAAATGAAGTCTACCTCTCTATTGTTCTTGTTCGGTGGATATAACGCTTGGTTCATTATCAGTAGGTCAAAGGTCCAAACTCTTCCCTACCTATCGTAGTAGGCTAGTATCACTACCACTCGCAAAAAATGTGGTTGGAAGTAGAATAAAGTTTATTCGTATATTATATCAATCTTCATTGTTAAAGTTTTGTGTCCCTTAAGGATAAGAGACATCTAGAGAGGTGCTTCCACAAGAGGTGTTTGAAACAGGTTACAGTTACTGTCGCTGAGCAAACAGTGTCGATTGTAAGATCAGAAGAATATGAAGCGAATGTATGAAAACTGAGTCACATAAAGACTGTATACTACCAACCTGAGGCGGATATCCTTGACATTCTGCAGTCAAACTCTTAAGTTGACAACACCTTCAGTACTAATTAATTCGGATCCTTCAAAAACTTCGGTGTGAGCGATTACGAAGTTTTAATCTCTCATTACCAACATCACAATCGAATTCTCCTGACAGCATTTAATGTTGTTTCTTCTCCATTTGTCAACCCATCTCAGAATTGCTAACTACTCAATTTCTAGTAACCTGAAATCATGCACTTTCAACACATAATGGAGTCTTCAACATTGCAATTCGATGTTAAATTGATCATCTATTCGTTCCTTTTAGGCTAATAATCTGTTATTGATGTATGCTATACTTGAGTTCCGTAAATAAGATCGAAGTGAAATACCATTCAGGTATCTGCAGGTTGAATAAGCATTTCTTTTGCAGACTAACGAGAACTAGTCGAATTCTCTAAGAAATTTGATTATAATCTATCCGGCTATTATAAAAACTCAAAACGATAGGAGTACACGTTGCTGCTCGTTCACAGTTTATACTAACGCATTCACTCAAATGTACAGACAAGTTCTCGAAAAAGCTTTCTCATGTCTGAGCTTTACTAGAGAACTTGTTGAAGTTGGTCACTAATGAGTTTATTAATGTAGTTGGGGTGGTTTCGATTGAATTGGTTTTAAATCGTTTGTTTGTATTCATCACAAATTGATCATGGTTGGGTGCCAGTGAAAATTAGGGAATAATGGGCAGCTGTTTCGTCCTGATATAGGACTCCTCCGTGGCGCGAATACACAAACTATCGGTGGAACCAGTCCCAAAAGCCACAGGTTTTATGGCAAACATCTAGCCATCGGCACCAATCGGCCGGGGCCCAGTGGTTAATTCGAAGTTCTACTGAGAAGTAATGACTGGCAGAGTCCAGACATTTCGAGAGTAGTACATTTATAACTGATGGTATTGGATGATTGTCGAGCTACATCGCGTGTTGATCAAAATGGAAATTCTACCAGAACACTGACCGGCTACGTAGTGTTGGTGATTAGGCATTGGCAGGAAGACCTAAAAGTCGTGGGTTCGATTCTTGACAGGGTTGTAGATGCATACAATCTTTGATGAATATGAACAACAAATTAAAACCAATATCCATGAAACTAGCTCAACTCATTTACATAATTGGTTACCAATCTGAATATGTGAATCCACAAAATGCTCATAATATTTTCCTCTTAATTAGAAGCATTGTCTCGCATTCGCAAACGGTTGCTTCTGTCATGGCCGGGACTTAGTCCATTTTATCCAAATGCCACAACATTAGTGACTGAACTAAGTTCAAACAATCACACATGTGCAACAAGAATGTGTATATAACCTAAAATGTGTTTGTGTTTTCCTGTTAATATTGTTAACCAATGAAGTTGGTCATACTGTGTTGGGAGGATTGCTTCGTTGCAGCATTAATTCACAAATATAGTTAAAAATGGACACCAACACTGGTGAGCAGGTATATTTATCTAACACGTCATACCTATGGATTGACGCTGTGTCGAGGCAATCCAATCAAGATGAACAAATAGAAACAGAGACTGACCAATTTTAGCCCTTAACAATATGAACGAGAAGATACAAAAAATTTCAATTATACAGTTATTTATATCGTTCAATTATACCATTTAAACAATGAAAGAAGTTCCCTTTTCTAGTATTAAACATATATTTGATCAGAAAAAGAATCATTTTACACCATTATTGTTCTGTAAATTAATTGCAATACTGTTCGTTATGTGTGACATTGTTAAATCAATCAAATAAATTGCATGTGAAATGATAAGTCTACTTCCAAACAATAAATTTGTTATAATAAAATCTAACTATAACATGATATACTATTTTATTTAGGAAGAAAAATAGGGGTAAATAACTTATAATTATGAACAACGACAATTTTCTAGTAGAATATTGTTCTAAGCAGCTATGTAAGGAATAACTTGAAGAAACGAAGTCAATAAAACTATGTATAGTTTATATAAATCAAAGTGATTATATTATAGTATATAGTCATCAGCGATTCTTCATAGGATATCAGTGAGAAGAGTTTATTGCGCTGAATATAACAAAAATGAAGTTGTAGATAATAAAGCGGCATTAAGTACACAGATCCACCGTATTCTTAATTTAACCCAGGTACGATCTCTTAAACCCAAACAGAAGCAATTTAATTGAACCTGAATGATAGGTTCTACGATAAAGACGTTTTATAGACGTATGGATGGATTTATGTCTTTACTTTTTTAGATTTATAGATAATAAAGCCCGTAAAAAGCTTCAATAAAACCACTCATTACGCAAAGCCTTTTAAATATCACTTTTCTTGTCGATAAAATATTCATCATCAATCGATGCTTTCTGATTTGCTTATTTTCATACTCAGATTTCCGAGACTAATGGTAATTGACTTGAATGATGATTAGTTATGGACGGTTTAAGACTCACTCAAGTTTGTCCCTATACTATACTGTAACAATGTTACGTTAAATTATATTAACAACAATCCTTCAATCAGAATATTCTTTAGTGCAACAATAAGGGGAAGACGAATAAGTGTTTTTACAAATAAAGGTCTTTATTCTAGAAAAAAGGGTTCATCTGTGCGGCTGAACTAATGAAGATCGACAGAGCAATTTCGTCGTAATGCGTGTATACTGAAAAAGGGAATTGACTGTCGACAGTATAATGATTAATTTTAATGAGGGGAGCATCCTTCAATAAAGAGATTCAATTTAAATATAGGGCTGAAATTAAACAACTTCAAAACGAAATAGGCTTAGTAAATTTTGTCAACTTTTTTAAAAACACCATTCATTTACATTTAGTGTTTGGTGATTAGTAGAACAGAGATTAAAAGTTCCTCAAGATTATTTTTAAGTGTCATAGGTTCGACACTATACTTAAATCCAGGCAAGAAAAACAAGAAATCGCAACAGATTTAAAAATATATCATCCATCGATTCATTATTCTAACAAAATTTACTGGTATATTAACTTACAAAAGATGCTAGTACATATTTCAGAAATAATGACACTTTTTAAGTTGTATTAAACTGTTGCACATTTTCGTATGATCTGTCTTACATTTTATGAACTTCTATACCTTAAAAAATATGAAGTAGTGATGTTTGTCATTTGATCTTAATACGAACATCAACAGTGATACGGGCACAACCAGCTATTAGATTACCAGGTCAGCTTTGTTAAAATTAGGAAAACACTGATGTTAAATTATTCGTATATACGGGTACTAATATCTTGAAGATACGAATAACATATGAACTAGTACAATCGAGTACTAGGTAACACAAGAAAAGAAATTATAACATTAATTAATTTGTTCTAGAGATTTATATTTCATGTTGGAATCTCAAAAGGGAGGGGCGATAGAGAGTATAACTACTCTAGTTATTATCTGAGTTGGAGTGTGGATGACAAGTAGAATCCAGGACGTGCGTTTTTTTCTATTCGGGACTCGTCAGCTGGATGTATCTGCACTCCAGTGTTGATGTTCACATTGGGACCCGAACTCAGTTCGCCTTGTGCCTAACGCCACCTCGCTTCACCAATAGGCTACTAACTCTGGACAGCCACACTTGTATAACGGGCATGTATACATAATTAGAATGTATCTGGATATTTCCGTTGATTTGTTATGGACTGAAGTTGATCAGTCTCTGTTGCCATATGTGCGTCCTGGACGGATTGCCTCTATATAGCTATAGTTCACAAATAGGACGAAACGTGCGTATCGGATTTCACTTCCAAGCCACAATCCAACTCAAACAATACTTGTGAACTATAGCTATATCGAAGCAATCCGCTCAGGACGCACATATGGCAACGGAGACTGATCGACGGAAAGATCCAAATACATTCTAATTATACTCTAATTATTTAAGTGATAATAGTAACAATAACTTTACATAATTTATACTAATAGGAAGTGTATAGTATTTCCTGTTGATTCAGTAATACAAAGTTCATCATATTTCGTGCAAAAAATAAGTACCATTAACAATAATTTCACAATTAACAATATTAATAGGTTTTAATTATCATAGGTATAATTTTATCCTAAGATCACGCTATATACACTAAACAAACCTTAATCTAATTTCCTTATTAGTTGATTCAGTACAAGTATAAGTAGTAGTAACGGCAAGTATAATACAAATGAACATTTACGTATATTTGATTTACAATAAATACAATATCATATGAAAATTCTCATTGGTTCAACTGTCATATGGTGAATATATACATAAGAACAAATTTAATGTATGCCTAATTACCCATTAGTTTAACTATTATTTTAGAATACACAAGTTACATAAAACAACTTGATTACTTTAAATAAACATAAAGAATAATACCGTATGTAAAGTGAGAAATACACTACCTTATTTACCTCTACCCTGCACATGCTTCCTCCTAAAATTAAGATTCTTATAACTTATGAAAAAGATTACATTCTTATTTACGTGCACACAGACACCCTCATTATCGAGTTGATTATGTAATGGAAAAAGAGCACAAAAATATTACTGTTATTACCTAACTGCAATTACGTTCAGTACTATTTCTTTTTGGACACTATAATCGATATACAATGTAATAATTATAGTAGTAATACATAAAACTAAATACCCAAACAAAAACCCAAGATCAACTAGCAAAGAGAAAGAAATTTTGTTTTTAGTTGTTTGATGTGCATCATATAAATAGACAGAAGCCAACGATGATAGTGTGCAATATATATATATATATATATATATATATATATATATATATATATATTGAAGGAAAAACTGTCTACTCAAAAGTGAGTGATACATGACAGATCAAAATAGTTAACTGAAATTTGAAAATTACTAACGCTACTCAAATTGATTACTAGTCATCTCACTGAATTTAACAACATTCAGAAGTTGTCACGTATCCGTTTAAGATTGATCTCGGTTCAGTATCACTGAAAATCAAGGAGTATTATACAGCTGTTGCACCCTGATATATTACTCTACGATAATGTGCACCCACGACCATTAGATATGGTAGAGAACACAAAACCATCGCACCGATGGGCCGATTGGTGTTCAATGGTAGGATTCCCACTTCGATCGATTTGTGATATAGCGCAAAGATTATCCAACGCTACTAGAGATAACTGTCTCCCAACCATGATCAATCTGTGACGAACACAAATAATAGATTAAAACTAATCTTCCCAAAACCACTTGAATTTAATTGAATACATGATTGACGAAAAATGAAGCAGAGTTTGAGGAGTGTTAACGAACTGCAACTATCAGCTGATCGACATGTATAAACACCATATTTAATTCCTAACACAGTCAATAGAATCACTTAGTGCACGACAATCGTGTAGTCACAATTTCAACTTGACAAGCAAAATATCCACTATCTAACAATCCTATAGAAGTACAGTGATAACAGAACTTTTAAAAACCATTGCATACCAGCCTGACACTTTTTTACGAACCAAATAACAATAGCGTGACAAAGATTAGTTTTTCGGCGACTTTATTCCTTGTTTTATACGTTCCATGATTTCATCATCTCACTTTTCAGGTAATTATGTCAAAGATATTTTCTTAGAAATTATGCTTACTACATTTAACTTTCAGGGATTGAATCTATACCATAAGGCTCATTTATTTACTTAGAATAATATGATACAATCCTACTAAAGGAAAACGCTGGTTAAATTTAGAGTCTTTTGAACGCCTTTAGTAAAAATACTAGCAAGTTGTGTTAGCACGAAACGAGCCTGATTAAAGCATGCTCAAAAGAAGCTGACGAAGCTGTGTTGTGATTTATCCATTCTTAGTCAATCAGAGCCAACGAACAACCGGGAAGTTTCTGGAATGCTCTATACTGATGTTTACATAAACTCGTGTAATTATTTGCCTTACCTTTTGCCTTCTGCTGTTATTTTCTAAATACATCTTGCTCCTTGCTCTACGCTTGTTTTGATTTGGGATCAAGTTGCTGTCGTTATCGGACCGTAGAATACTAAGCGGAATTAATACATAATATCACAAGGGCAATAGAGATAACACAACTTAACATTAAGGATGTGTTCTTCACCCCTAAATGAGACTTGTTGCTTCAGGACAGGTCTACACTATGGATAAGATTAACCAAAAAAAGTAAGGTGTTTGGGTATATTGATCACTTTGTTTATCTTAAAAATTTCACCAGCTTCGGTAGGTTGGTGTCTGACATTCAGAAATCTCGTTTGGCTTTTTTCAACTTGCGATGCTTGTGGCAAAGGTAAGATATCCGTTTATTGAATAAAAGGCAAGTATACTGACCATCCATTTGTTTTGTGTAAACTTATGGGTGTGAAACATGGTCTGTGAAAATACAAGACATCTGTAGACTACAAGTCTTTGATCATAGGTACCTTTGAAGAGTTGCTGACATAACGTGGAACGATCCTATAGGTAATTCTGAGGTAAGGCATAGAGTATATGTTGCATCGGGCGATTCAAGACTATCATTCCCCGTTTGTGAGCCACAGCTAATTAATTGTGTATACGTTACCTCAATTTACTACCACAGTCTACCCTAATTTGTATCGATGTTAATTGTCTAATTGGTTGACTGCGTGGTCTGGTTCATGTATATATAAAGCAATGCTTGAAAATACAGTATGATTTGCCTGGTTGATTCATCGGTTTATGTTCTTCCTATTCCAGCTTGAAGTTGAGTGGGCATCAGGCAGACTTGCAGGGACGACCAGACACTTTGATTGGTGTTTGTTATTGTAACTTTGTGAGCACAAGGTCACCTCAGTTAATTGGCCGTACGTTCCAGTCATAACAATTACGTCATCATAACAGTGTTGGATGAATAGAGCAAATCAGTTAAATGCCTTCATTGATTAAGGTGGTTGGAACATGTATTACGCATCCCTGATCACCGCTTAACTTGATGCATGACATTAGTTGTAGGTGTAAGAAATACAAAAACTACGGTTGACCAAACCAAGACGTGGCATCAATCCGTGTGGTCAATAACTGTTAGTCTGAACTATGTTGGTGGGTGTACATAAACTGGCTTTTTTTTTCTCGCCAAACTCCATTCTGCCACTATTCTTGTCAATTTGTTCTTTTCGTACTGATGTATCATAGAAACTTAAGCTAACGCTCAGATATGCTATGTTCTACGTTGTTTGTTGACTGTTATCTGACTAACAATTCGAACATAAAAGTTATTGTCTCTAATTCCCTGGAACCACTCTCCAAACTGTATATCAGAGGTTCCAGTATTCAATCCCTCTATTAGACAAACAGTACGAGTAATCTATAATCCAATACACTAAATGAGGCAGGTGAAAGTGGCGTTTTTTCTTTATCTTCCTTTAAATATTAATTATTACATCATCTTATAGTTTCTAATCTTAGATCTCCATCATTTCTTATGAAAAATATTTACAATAATTACATATCTCAGTTGTGATGGATGTCCAAAAACACTTTGACCTACACATCATCTTGTTAATTATATCTTTGTGGTTATGTGAGGACTGATAAATATATAGATGTATTTCGCATGTGACTAAATAGCAAACAGACTAAAGTAGAGAGATGAAGTACATACCGGAGTCCTTATCAATAAACTTGTGTCTGTACAGAAAATCCAAAACAACCAGAGCAGAATTTGATTTGAAGCGTTCATCGAATATGAGTTGTTTAATCTGTAAAGAAAATAAGGCATATAACATAAATTTCAAACATCAAGTAATACTTTTAGCAACAAATCTTTGCTTTGTGTTAATTGAAACTCGCTAGGACGGTATGTCTAAAACGATGCTTTTCCCACCATGAAATGCGAACACGCATAATTCAGTGAATCTATCATTAAATTGTTTAGCTTGACCGTAATGTAGTATAGTTGATTAAATTTGGTCAGCATTAAAGTCTAAATAAACACGACAGTGATTACTAATCACTGATCAATTAGTGTAGAAAATCCAAATAAGTGCTTGCCTCTCTTAAGGAATATCGCATTCATTCAGAATGCGTTTTCGGTCAATTGATCTGCATATATTTAGTCTATATAGGAAAAAAAATAAGCTGTACACTTGGGGTTTCATAAGAACACAAAGACACTAACTCTACTTCTCATCATTAATTAGTCAAATACGTGACCAGTCTACATACTTCACTAAGAGTGGGATAAAGTACTAATGTGTAAGTAAGTACTACTAACAGTTATTCTTTCTAGGTAGAAAACTGGTTGAATGCTGATTGATTGACTAGGTCAATACTCTTCACTTCTAAAACCGTTAGATGTGGAAAATGTATTAAAAACGTCAGGAGCTCATTTACTGTATCCGGTTATATCATAGAAAAACAATCCTGATTGCAATGTACCATTTAAAAATATTCTTATTTGAGAATAAAATAGTAAGCAGTTACACATAATTTTTATGAAAATGTACATGATCTATGATCAATTTCTGACTTTTGATATAACTTTCTCGAAATAACTGTATAATTAGTACATTTTGTTGAATTAAAAGAACTAGCTCAAAACGTTTTAGAATCAAAACTTCGTGTACAACTGAAGAAGTATTAAGTCAGTAACATGGATTTGCCCTGTTTTCATACAGTAAACAAGTCCAACTTCTTATCCTAGTACACTTATAGTAAGTCTTTTAATTTAATGAAGATACTGATGTCGAAAATTCAATTCTTATGATTAGATGTTGTGAAGACTGCGAAATTTGATGACATGAATTGAACTGAATTAGATGACCATTAAAAAGCAGAAAGCGCTGAACAGCTGATTCGTTTTAGTTTGTAACTCATCAGTAATGTACACTCTATGCCTCCCACCAGCAGTGTCTAGTCTAGAACTTTCAAACTACTCGGCGAAAGCTTAATTATTAGACCACTCAGTCAGCATCCGATAGTTGATATTCCTGATATACCAGCAGATTCTATTTACTGTTATTGATAGGTAACTTCCACGAAAAAAATGTTTACTGCTTTCGAATTTCAGTGGTTTTACAACCCAGGTCAATTCAGACCATCGACTTCCAATCCAACAATCTCCATAACGCCCAATCATAATGAATATGAGCTTACTAGAGGCTAACTTTAGAAAGCAGTTCCTAAAGATTCAATGAGAAGACGTAACTTGTGGAAATTAATCATGTCGAGCGTATGTCAGCCACTAACTATTAGTAATGAATGATGTTGTGCAATGAATTGCGAAATACCAGCCGTTGCATGTAGGGTCAATGTTCTAAAGATCAAGCCTTCTCTGCGTAGTCTTGAAGTCCTGGGATAATTCTCCACTGGACAAATGTAGTGAGCACTATCAACGAATTCCTCGCGAGGATGAAACAGCTGTCGTGCCTCATTTCAAACATGATTGCATTAGGGGATTATTGCTGTTAAAAGATTCTGCATCTTATCAGCGTCTTCGTCTAACAGGACTATGTCATCAGCATATTCTGAGTCAATTAGTGAATCTGCTGGATAGGAGGTCAATTTCTGAAAAGTCAAACGAGTGTAATTCCCAACAGTAAATCGACTATGAAATTAAATAAAAATGAAGACAATGGGCAGCCTTGACGGATAGCATTTGAGGTTACAAGGTCAGTTGACAGTTCGCCATAAGCTTTGATATGATTAATAGTATTTGAGTAAAGAGTCTTAACAAGATCTATGTAATTTTGGGGTATACCTTTAAATGAAAGACACTGACTACAAATTTCTCTGCCTACAGAGTCAAATGCCGCTTTCAAGTCAAGAGAAACCACCATTGTCAAGCACCGAAAAGTATGTCTATGTGCTAAGACCTGACGAACAATGAATATCTGGTCTATACAACCGCGACCAGGTCTGAAACCAGCTTGGTTTTCTCGCATTTGCGAATCACGAGTTGTAGCTTAACGTTTGATAATTATAGAAGCTAGTATTTTAGACACTACATTAGTCAAACTAATTCCTCCATGGTTATTGAAGGACGATTTTGACCCTTTCTTATATTTTGGGACGATTAACGGTCGATACGGAGCAGGCGGATGACGTAGTAGTTCTTGTTGGAGTCGTAAACAATATGCCTTGATTACTAATTCAAGTATATTTTAAATGCACCTACTTTCTTTTGAATCCAAAGTGTTGCTTCGAGAGTGATCTACGTCATTGCCTAGGTTGTTTATAGAGAATGAAGTAGTTGAATGTTTTGATAGCTTTGCTTATTTTCGGAGTTTTATCACCTATAGTATGTCGGTGTCAGAAAGTTTATTTGACACTTGTTAACTTGCACTACTTGTAGTGTGGGAGAGATGAACGCCTGTCAATGGCGAGTATACTGAACAGTAGTCCGAGATATATTAATTTACGGCTAGGAAACACGAGTTATGAAAGTAGAACATATGTGCACTCTGAAGGTCTTTGAAAATAAATTTCTTCGAAATATTGTTCGAGTATAATGGGACAACCACTCGAGTAATGCTAAGGTTAGGCATGAAATACCAAACAAAAGTAGTAAATAAGGTGATGATGCTGTGCATCAGTAACGGCTCATGTGGTTGGGATATATGTAATGTGTGCCCAGTTACTGACTTCCTCAGAGTGTTTCATTTGCTGCAGTAATAGTTAGATTAGGAATATAGAAGCTCTACATTGATTATGACTAAGTGATTCGATAAATGGGTAAATGTAACACACTAAAAAGTAGAAAACACTAAGTTATTTGTGAGCTAATCGGAAACAAGGTATGGAGATAGATGTACATGTCTCCAAATTACAACATTTCACATTAACACAGTAAAAGATGCAACAAACCATATGAAAAGTGAAACATTTGACGTATTGATAGTATCAACTGATAGTGAAGTATTAACCAAAATGTTTATAATCAAAGGAACAAAAGAATCAAAGAAAGCAAAGGAAATATTAAAAGGAAATGTATTTACACTAATATAACCAACTTTAAATACTGATACTTAGCTTATTCAGTGACTTATTATGAGTAACATACTAACCTCCAATCAGTAAGTCATTATCTGCCTGCATAACTCTAATCTAAATATAGTGACCTTATGGATAGATACTACTAATTGATTTCGAAGACTGTAGCCTTCTAACACTAGAAATTGGACTAAAAAACATCTGAAAACACCTTGTAACGAAGAAATGAAGACAATAAGCACGTATACCAGGGAAGAAAACATAATTTCGTTTTTATCAAAATTATTTCTGACCATTAAATTTGTATAGGAAAAGAATTAAATATAGTTTTAAACATGAAAATACAACATATTCATTACCTCTGATATACTGACCAACTGAAAACTATCTACTTCGCCATCAGAACTAACAGGAATAAAATCTGGAGGTAATTCAAGATCGAAGCAATATTCAATTTGTGGACAAACGCCGCGTTCGTCTTCAAAAATGTAACTGGTATAAAATTGAAACAGTATAATTGACGAAATGAGTTTCTTAGAAAAATTAAAATAATTCAATTTAAAAGTTAAACTTTTCAATGATGAAAGGTAAATAATAAAACGTTATGTGATTGCGTCAAATGTGAAACTGGCCTAAAATTAATTGTCATGAACATTAAATGCAAACTGTTATTTCATTAAAAAATAATGTAAGGATTGGTATCAACAAATATCACAGAATATGATGTTCATAACGGACTGTTGAATAAACTAAAAGGGATTGGACATAATTAAAACAAGTAAGCAGATGCATAACAGCAATTAACAGAGAGACTAACAAACCATAGACTACATCTATTCAGTGGCCCATGACCATCAGTAACCCATAAACTTAAAGCCTTGTTGTAGACGTGAGGTCGTGAGTTTTCTACTGAAGAGTCCTATATTAAGAAAAAACAACTGTCCAGTCTTTCCTTGTTTTCAACGGTATCCAACAGTGATCAGTCTGTGACGAATATAAAATGCCTAAATAGTATTAAGTTAGGTAGGCATGAGGTTCGAAGATCAGCTAATTATAGCTAAATATTTTCACTTATGGTAATGGAATTGAAGGAAAATTTAAGTTCAGTACAGATATATATGAATTAATATGTTCACACATATAAGTCCTCTGACCTTGAGACTAGATCCTCTTTGATTATATATTAATCAATATGAATGATCATATCCCTAAGGTTAGAAATTTAGGTCATTTTAAAACAAAATATAAGAGG
Source organism: Schistosoma japonicum (assembly GCA_025215515.1). NCBI lineage: Eukaryota > Metazoa > Platyhelminthes > Trematoda > Strigeidida > Schistosomatidae > Schistosoma > Schistosoma japonicum. The sequence goes on along the minus strand of CM046062.1, from coordinate 39,321,236 downwards.
AAATAAAATGACCTAGAAAGGAAAATAAATAAAATCAGTATAATATTTATTTATATTGAATGACGATTTACTAAATGGTTCAATTTCAGAACACAATTGCAAAAGACTACTCTCTACCTAATCAGTAGGAAGCATGTTTTATGGAGTGAGATGGATGTAATTTAAAATTATTGTTTATCTTTCCGTTGACCCTAGTTTAGAACTGAAGTTGACCAGTCTTTTCTGCAAAATGTGTATCATGATTGGATTGCCACAAGGATGAATAGAGTTAAAGTGCTGCAAGCAAGTGAAATCCATGTCACGAGTTCCTTTCAATTCGGAACCTGTCAGCTGAATGCACCTGTATCTTAGCGTTGCAACTCGAACTTAGTTTGTACATTCCCGCTGATGCAATCTTTAGTAACATAAGTGGTTAGGTACAATTCCATTTCAATCATATATTTTAATTACAAATAAATGTGTATATCTGGACTCGGCAGATCGGTGAATAGAGAGAATGACAGTGTTCGAGTTCCAGTGGGAACATCAACACCAGAATGTAGGTATATTCAGCTGATGAGTTCCAAATAGGATAAAATGTGCGTCCAGAATTCCATTTTTCAGCTAGAATGCATCTTCATCTTACTTGTGGAGTGGTATGGTTTAATACATTCTACAGCATAGTTTTATGGGCGTAACATAATCGCTATAATTATTACTAATCTGACAAATTCCTAGAACATGTTGTTAGGCACTTCCTTATTTCATTTTTGCTATTCTAAAACTCATTAGCATTACACAATAGATAACAAATCCATGTTTCTGAATCACAATAAAGATTTCATTAATCTGTGAATCATCGATCTTAATTTCGGAAGCGATTGAGAATTTCAATTCAAACTATTTCAGAGTCAGCGTAACCTATGCTCTCATGTTACAAATCGTTACAAATCACTCCAATTTGCTATAAAAGCACTAACCCAACACCTCTTCAGTAATTTACTTACTAAGTATAAATCCGCGCACTCGAGTTGAAGCTACACTAGAAGAGTAGCAACACTACGGAAGTACCTGGAGTGGGGTTAAAACTTGCAAATTAATACTTGAAAGTCGAACGATTTAACCATTAGGTTGTCGCTTTATAACTAAACACAGTAACATAAAACTGATCGTGATGAAATTTTTAGTATTTTCAATTGAAGTATTCAAAATATTTCAACGTAAACAAGCATTAATATCAGTACATCAATACAATTAATTATCATAAATGCATAACAAAATAGTATCACTCAACATTAATGTGCGTCTATGCAGAGACTATTAAAGATACTCCATTAAAATACTGATTCGTTTCAACTGTTTCAGCCGTTTAAACGTCTTGACATTATTTCTAAGACATTCTTATTAAAAAGAATATTAGTTAATAACGTTAATTATTTATACATTAAAGGCAATCATAGATAGGTTCTGGCAGTTAAAGTGATATTTTACTAGTTCGTAGGTAAAATAACCTTACACAGACTAACATTATTAATAATTAGTAGAACAGTGTATATGTGAATTCGTTAATTTATCTTCATAATAATATATCAAGAGGATACCATGGAGAGTCAGAAAGAACTGGACAGCTTTTCCCCCCTACCCTGGGACTTGAAAGTAATGTGTAACCACGACCCCATCACAGATCGAACATACGACTTTTACGTCCGACAACGAACACTTAGTCATCATTACCGCTGGACCGATGTTCATTAGTGGGGTCCTCCATTTCGATCGACCGGTAATATGATACAGCAATGACCTAATGCTATAGACGTCAACTGTTTCACTAGTCCGAACTCCACCATTCACATTTCACTAAAGTAGGCCACTGGTGATCTCGACCCTTCCAGTCGTGAGATGACGGACAGGCTGGTTGAAGAGGGAAGGCTATAAACAGTAGCTTTGTGTAAGCTACATGTCATCAACCGATTAGTTCGCTTTCTATTTCCACAATCATTAAGAGTTAGTACTACAAAAGTTTGGGTAAATTTAAAAGAAGATACACATAATCAAAGCATGCAACCACAATAACAAATTAAGGCAAAAATATACACGGACTGTTTTGGATAAAATAATTGGAATATTCCAGAACATCATAAATTTCACACTCTATGTTTTTAAAGTGTACTTGCCACTTGACCTTAAACTGAGTAGTGTATGCCTTTACGGATAATCTAATAGCAGTAATAAAAGTTATATATCATGTGAGTGTAAGAGAGCGATACATTTCATTTATGCAATAAATGAGCATAACCACATAGACAGCATTATAACAATGAGACATGATATAATAGATATTTCTGATAACAGTAAAGTACCTAAACTAATATATAATGACGACATGATCACGTTTTTCGTGTTTATGTATGCAACCATAATTGCTATCTTGATGTATTGGTCAGGCTTGCATATCGTAATGATTCAATCGAGCCATATTGGCTGGAGCGCTGGTTCGTTTAAATTGTAGCACGCTAGGTGGGTCGGTTATAAAGAGAAAAGACTAGAAGGTGAATTCGTATTATCGACGCACAAGTGGATGCAGCTATCCCATCACGATCGATTCTGAAGTATATCACCCAGAGTATCCAAGCACTAATTACAATAATAGCTCAGACCTTGACTAGATAGGCTGTACCTACTACCATGATTTATATCAGGAGTTAACGACTTCATGGAGTAATCCCACAATTTGGTTTGGCCGCCTCCCCTACAAGTTTTCTTTTGTCCTACTACTGCGCCAGCCACTATTGTATGCGAAAGTAAGTAATGGTTAGGCGTACATAATACGAGTTTCAACCACCTCAGTCAGTGAAGATACACGATTTGTCCAGCTGATTTACTACATTTCCTTAATCCTGTACATCGGATCTCTTCACTATAGCTTCAATTTATAAAAACGATGACTGATGATCCGAGTCATGTTATTAGGTCCAGACTACTTAGTCGGGGTCTGTCCGATTGTTTTAACCAGTAGTTGGAGACTTTAGGTGATACGGATCAAAATCGGTCACAATAGTGCCTTCTCTTAAGTGGTGATCTGAAAAATTATTTTGTATCTTTATTTTCATGAACTATTTCTTGCACCCGGTATTATTTTCTCCATGTTCGAACTTCTTTCATATTACCATTGATATAAATACTACTTCTACCAACTTAGTGTTTATTATTATGTGTTAATCAGGTGTAGAAACTTGAAAAACGCACATATGTGCCTGGTTCTACGTTGCACATCACTGAAGGGATGAACCTAATCATCGCTTACTCTATAGTTCCAACAAACTCTATGAATGTTTCAAAGATATACATGATCAAATATTAGTAGTATGTAAATGTCATATACTCATAAAAGTCACTGTTCACATCCGTATAGTAAAAGGGAACGGACTACTGAAGAGCATATTCATTCTTTAATTAGTAAACAGACGTCTTATCTACATCATTGGCGATGTAAGTTAGCAAAAGTCAAATGAACTTTTTGATTTTGTGCCGAGATTTCGTCAGATACCAACCCATCAGGGTTGACAGAATTTTCAAGATAAGTAAATCGGTCACTGAGCTCAACCATTTCACTTCTTATCTTTAGTGTAGATGTTGACACAAACAAGTCCTGCAGTAAAATTATGCATTCGGGGAGGAGAAATGCATCCGAAACAGTGTGATTACATACATGAAATGCAAAATCCAAACATTACTAAAACTAGTTTCATATAAGTAACTATTTTACTGTCTTTTAACATTCGACATAAGAAAGTTAGAATGTAGCTAAAACTAAGCTGGTTCACTGAATCAAATAAATATAACAATCTGGAAACTAAATAAAACGTGACACTTCAATACAAAAACTGAATTTTATTTAGAAAAAAACAACTTACCTTAGTTGATTTACAAGGGTTAGTTTATCAAGCATATGTGCTGGTACACTTGCTTCCTCTTGACACTCTTTACGCGCACATTCTACTGCATCAAGACCATAAGTTAAACCTCCAGCAGCCTAAATGTGTGTTTGGATATAAAAGAAAGTCTAGAGTATATTCAAACTAAATAAACTAAGTCACTTGTAAATGGGTCAACTATGTATATAAAATGAGATTTCAAGAACCTTCAGAAAAATAAGAAGTATTATTTCCTTATATAGTTAAGTTTACCAATACTTTAGCGTTGTAAATCGACCCTATAATACCCTAGTACTGTCAGGGGTGGATAGAGTTTGCTTTCCATTTCTGACAGGATGTCATACTCACTAACTACACAAGGCGCGATTATTGTTTACAAAAGTAAGAGGATGAAAACAAGCTTCCCGAGTTAAAACCGGGTTACTGGACACAGGGTGTCTAACCTAGGAGAGTAGGAAAACTCTGATTCCAAATTAATGGTTTACATGGACTTCAGGATCATGAGGAAACATATGGATCTGTTTTCACTATCAACTACCATAGGGTTGCTTCTTCTGGCAGTTTCACTTTCTTGTGAATTAGACCAGTAGTTAGAGGATCGAATCATTTCAGTCAGGGTGTCAAAGCAGTATCCTAGCTCACATACAATTATGTGTAGTACATACGTTTTAGTTCATTTATACCAAACTTTGTAGTTAAATAAATAAACAAGTATTGTAAACCGCTGACCCACTGACATAATTCATGAAAATTTTGTTGTGCTGCAAATAGTCGACTAATTTAGATAAAGTTTATATTTTCTACATTTACAGGTGTACGGTGGCACGTTACTGAGACTATTTGCCTTTGTGTCAGCATTTGAAAGCAAGATAATAACCAGAAAAGTAGGTAATACACACCGAAAAGTAAGTGAAAGATGCGCATAGAAATTATTGGTCGATTAGTCCAGTCTAATTGCACTCGAATAAAGTTAAATACGTGATAGCTAACACATTAAAATTGTCACAAGTTAAGTTTACATAATAATTACCAAGGTATAAAGTGTTTTTAAAAATCTTATAAGAAAATATAATACCTGAATTTACTAAAAAAAAATGTCACACGTAACAGCCTAGTAACTTCTTTACTAATTTAGTAGCATCATAAACAACGGGAATGCAAGCAGCACAATCACCTAACAGTAATATTTTCACAGTATCAAGCACTCTATCCATATCAGCTAAAATTGTCTGTTGGAGAAGAGTGTACTCTGAACGTTTATTGACATTTCAAAAATGCTGAACACAAACAATTCAGATAGGATGAAGACTTACAACCACCCCTTTCCATCGTATTAATCCACCAGTCGGATTATACAGAGTTACCCCATCTTCCCATTCCTCTATGCTAAGGATTTGCGAATTAAGAAGACACCTCGATACCTGCTGTAATCACGAGCATACACCAGACACTCAACCACATACGGCAGCATCCTCATGGTGGCTGTACGTGTAGTCCTGCTTAGCAGCATCAGGTTATGGATTGTCCCTCTGCTGCGGATTTCTGCCCTGGTAATCCACTGTTTGAAGTCGTTCGATAAACGAATGAGAAGTTTTGTAATGACTCGATAGGTGTCTCCTCCCCTTTGACTTAATTAGTGCTTTCTTGAAAGTATCCACAAATTTCTCTGCCTGGTCATTAGGACTGCGGGTGATAAGGAAGAGAGCAGTAGTGTGTGACAGCTAGCCGCCGAGAGAAATCTTGAAATTGGCTCGAGGTAAACTGGGACCCGTTGTCTGAAACAATCATATCAAGTAGGCCGTTCCTGGAGAAAATTTATCAGGATCTGTAGTGTCTTCGTGGTGGACGGTGGCACGACTGGGAAAATTTCTGGCCATTTTGAGAAAGCATGTATTGCAAACAAGTAGGTGACTCCGTTGATTGGACCAGTATAGTAGATATATATTTGTGATCATAGGTACTTAGGCTGTAGCCAGGTGATCGGTAGTACTTTGGCGTTGAACTTCGGAAATTCTGCCATTATCTTCGTTGTGTAGTTTTCTGGCTCCCGGTTTGCCGTACTAGTCGACATACAGTACTTAACGGGACGACGGCTAAATGCAGCAGGTCAAACCAACCTAATCCCAGCAAATTTAAATCAGTTGTTGTAACATGACATACCCCAGTGAACGTCATATCCCTAAAGGATACAATACACACTCCAACTGTCCTAACATGTGCAAATAGTTACCACACGATATGCGCGCCTCCTGCGTAGTGGGCTCAATGCGTGGCCTGGCCATTCTAATCCAGAATTTCTGGGAAATAAATGTTATGTCTGGAACAGTATCTACTTGTAATCTAAATGGATACCCGTTAATATGGAGAGTAATAAATTTCCTCACACTTGGGGTAGAGCTTTGACAGGACACTAGCAGACTTAGTGGACTTGTGCTAGGTTGAGAAACAGGCTTTCTGATGTTTCTGGACCGACGTGGTGGTTAATATAGCTTCTGGAGTTTGCAAAACTCATCCTTCTGACAGATAGATTACAGTTCCTATAACGATTATGCTTGCACGGATAGATTCTTACAAAATGCTATGCATCACAATGCCAGGAGGCCTCGTTTTCGATGATAGTGCAGAGCTCGAATGAGATGGGTTAGATGCAACAGCCTGAGGTGCGCCATGGCATGATGACTGACGTACTGTATGAACTTCAGAGTTATTTTTACCACCGGATTAGATCACATTAGTGTCGCGCCGGATGTTGATTAAGCGTCGATATTTATTAGCAATGTCACTCAGCGTTACCTTAGGGTCTTGATCAAGTCAACATAGTAGCCGTGTCCTGATGTCTCTAAACTTTTGGAATTGTAGACTGCAGATAAAAATTATGGCTTTGAACTGGTATTCTTTAGGAGACTTGAGACGAAAACGTTTGCATTCGCGGTTGGCAATGCCGATGTGCGTAAGAAAATCACTGTCTTCATTCATAATCAGTTTAAGGTATCGGTATCGTGTACTGAATAGGGAGGAATCATCTCCAAGCTGTTGGCCCAGTGACTGGTCAATGTCAGTAAACGATCGGTCACGTGGGTTCTGTGGCAGAATCAGATTGCAGTATTTATGTAACTCACTCGGACCGAATTTTCGAAGTAGCAGCCAAACCATCTAAGTATTATCTTGAGTTGCAAAATCAAACTTAAATAGATATTTATAACGCCAAAACAACATAACAAAAGTAACGTTAGAATCAAGAACGTAGTGAAATTCAGCAATACTGTTTGCAGCGTCGTCAATTGATGGTGCAGTAGTGCTGGTAGATGTGCTAGGTGAAGTAGATGCAATTTTCGTGTCTGAAAACATTTGAATCAGCTTTAGCTGCTGCTCCAATAATAATTCCATTTTCGATAGATATATGGTAGCACCAGCCGCACCGCCACTGTTAAGGTTTCGCAAATTAAGAAGACACCTCGATACCTGCTAGCGAACATATGACCAACGACACAGCAACAGGTGAGCTAAGCAATTTCACAGCGCTTCAGCTAACTAGAGACACAAGTCCAATGTCAGCGAGAAGTGTTAATTCTACAGGCAGCCTGGCGGACGGAATTACAAACACTCAACCCATGCGTATATGTGGAAAACATTTGTGTAGACAGTGATTATTCATCAAATTGAAATTATTAACATTTTTAATAATAATAATTTTTTATGATACAATCAAATGTTGTCAAATGTGCACGAGAGTATGACTCACATTAAATCACATAAATGTGATGACAGTTTACAATCAAGCTTACAAAAAATCAATACAACTTGATTATTAATGCTGATATCACGAATTGATCTGAACCAGACAACCATTGATCACCTGGAAGCACTGGACAGCTGTTTCGTCCTAGTATGGGACTCCTCAGCAGTGCGCATCCACGACCCTGGTGGGGATCGAACCCAGGACCCTCTGGCTCCGCGACGAGCGCTTAACCATTGGACCACTGAGCCGGCTCCTAATGGTTGATATTTCTAATTCAGTCAATTCGTGTTACGTTTGCGCGACCTCATCCATTGTCATCGGCGAGTTACTGTCTCACACCCGACACGATTGAACTCCACCGGTCACGTCTTCACACTTGATGCAAAGTATTTATGAAAGATTGACAAGAGTTTATGCCTTCTCTAACCCTTTAAAGTGAACCGTTAAATAACTGGAAAGTTCATGTATATGAGTGGCTGTGTATATGCTCGTGGTAGTGTGACGGATGAGATTAATCTATACGTAATTGCATCAGCGATGGGAGTGATCAGTTTATGACATGGCGTCGTGGCATAGAAAAGTTGCGTATGATTCGCTTTTGTCAGTCTTTCATGATTGTCTGATGTGGATCCTAGAGACAGCACACCTCAGTGTCTTGAGACGTTATCAGATATGGCTTATAATAGAAACCAATAGTGATCCCCTCTTTTTCCAATTAAACTTCATGAAAGTGAGATAATCTTTCACGAACAAACGAAGTCTTTCTTGGTTGTACTTTTAGAGTAAATGTATCTCCTACAACGTAATTTTATTGCTCTTTTGTAATATTTTATCATTTAGATTATGAACAGGCTCGTTCTTTATTTCTTCGTAATATTACGTTCTTAATTGTGTGGCGCATACCCCAGTGGTGTTACTGTGTAACAAGTTTTGTACGTTTAAATACATAAATAAATAAATCAACCGGAATAACAGAATGTTATTTATAAATAAATCTGTTACATAGAAAATAATATATATACTCTTTGCTAAGTTGTGTAGAAACTAACTATTTCAACCCAGAAATCCCAAATGCACACAAGTTTGACTAACGCAATAATTTAACAATAATAATGCTTGGCAAACCAAACGAGTTCAGTAATGAGTCATTTAGGTTATTCCACTATCCATTAACAGACTGATAAAGGGGTTGATGATTTACTAACATGAGAGTGATTATTTGCAAATATTTACAGAAATATCATTTAACGGAAATTGACAGATGAATATTGCAGTTTTTGTATGACCTTGAGTAATCGTACAGCTACTCCTTAATGGTTAGGGTGTGACTTTTAACCACCAGATCATCAGTTAGGTCTTGCTCCAGCTAAATCTCTTTGAGCAGGGTATAATACCTCTGATCCTCACACAAAAAGTGCCTAAAGGCTAATTACATAAATTTGTACTTTGCAAACGAACCACGTCATCTACGAGTAGTCAATAAATGGATACAAAAGATAGTCATTGTATTAAAGGAAACATTTCTGATTGGCCTTATACGAAATAAAAATCATAACAAAATATTACAGTCTAGAAAGACTTCTAAACGAGCCGAAATTTAAGACTGAGACGAAGAAAAATATAACAAAACAAGACACTTATTAGTCTACAGTTATATAATCAATTTAAAATATTCTAATAGTAAAACTTCGTTATGAGTGATAAGAATATACTACTGAGATTGACTGTTGGTTTTTTTTATTATAAAAATGCTGTTTCATAATTGTACATTTTCTTACCATATTATCAAGCATTCCAGGCCAGGTAGGCTTATTCATTGATCGTATACCAAGCCACATGAATACATTGTCTGGATCAGTTTGATCAAGTGACTTAGGATCATCTGAACTATGTAAATTGCCATTAGTTACTCTATCAGATTTTTGATAGTAGTTACATCGACTTGAAAAGAAACCATTTACATGTACACCGTATCGTATAACACCCAAAAGATTGGATGCTGAACGTTCAATTTTTAGTAATAATTTTTCACGGTTGTGAATGTAAACACCATAATCCTATTTAAAAACCAAAAAACCAGTAAACATTTATATACTTCTGATGAGAATAAAAGTACAGTTATGAAGATATAAAGCCAAAATTTTGGAGGGCATTATTTTGAACATGTACCTACAGCTTACTATGTTATGAATCTACTTAATGCAGGCATACCTTAAACTGATAATAGTCAGCCAGCACAATCATTTAAATGATTACAGTAATAACGTTCTGTCTATTAATTAGTACACTTCACAACACCTGCTGATTAGACAAACAGATAAGCCGTAACACATCTGACTACGATGTTAAACGTCGGTATTACAAGTTCTGAAAGTCTTACACGTTATCTAAAATTAAAATATGCAATACTATTTAAATGGCGTAACGTGTTTTATGTAAAGTTATAGCTGAGCGTTTACGTAGATTTTTATTAAATGGGTCGTGGACATTATACGTACAATAAACCGGTTAATCAAATAATATTTTTATTTTTTGTAGTGAAAAGGCCTTATCCCAGTTTATAAAAGTGTAATTGGTTGAGAGGTGATTACATGTTTGCATGCAAGCATAATAAGAGTAAAAACCTATTTCAATTGACATTCTTAAAGTTATATTGGAGGTAAACAAGTAGTTTTAAAAAAGAATGCATGATAAGTAGCCCATTTACAAATGGCTTGGAGCGATTTAATAAAAAGTGAACATACAGCCTAATCAGCTAAAATCAAGGACTTATATAAATAATCTATTGTTTACCAGTGATATATATGAAGACTATAAGGTGTTTAGCGATCGGATTTCTGTTTAACTAAAACTGGAAAAGCAACCACGTAAAACAGTTGTGAATTCAAAGAAAAGTACAAGTGATTACAAATTAATTTGTTTCTTACGAGACATTCCCAAACGATCCAGGCAAAACTTTATTCATAGTGCATAAAAAATAGAAAGAACGAGAAAGTGTGTATCATATCAAACTAATGGCAGTAACCGGAAACTTAGTCGTTTAGTATCACTATTTATTACTGATAGCCATTCAATAAGTGAAGAACATAGTTAATCGATTGACCTACTTTATAAAGATCTGACAATCAAAATAAAATGGAATCACCACAAGAAGTTTCAGATTATTCTAAGAAGAGAATTAAAGTAGTGGGTACATCATAAAAATGGTCTTTACCAAAGACTATAGTTGGTGTGAAATCTTTGTTCAGTTTTTCTGAGGTGTTACAAGCCTATAAAATTAAAAAAATTGAATAACAAGCGAATCTGGAACAAATAACTTGCCTCATTTCTCCATCCTTTCAGAGCTTTGAACGGACTTGTAGCTCGTAAATCTTGCATTACTTCTGCAACTGCATCGCTGCGATCTTTCACATTTGTCAACGTCTGATGTACTGTGACACACTGATCACCGTGCTGTGGATGGGAAATTTTTACAAACACCTTTGCATATTTTAACAGCCAGTCTAAAACCCCTGGTTGAATGAAGCCAACAAAGTAGCCATCCAATAAAAATTTGTAGCACTTATCTCGAGATGATCCTTAAAAAATACATGGTTTATGGTGATAAAATATGTGGACAATATATAATACAAATGAAAACTAGATGACGAGTTATGTGCTGCTCAATAAATTCAATAAAAGCATTACAAGAAAACTTTGTAAGATAACCCACAAACTTATTTTAAAGTGGATGCCAAATAAAAATAATTACGTGCTAGAAAAACTCAAAAAATGTTGTTTTTTATTTTAACATATTACCTAGAACACCACGATAAGCTCATCCAAGTTTTGAATTCGCCTTCATGAAACTGAGTCATACTTCTTGCATGAGTGCAAAACAAATATCACAAAGTTTCTAAATGATCTGCATATTATTTAAAAATAATGAAATAAATAACAATTACTTGCTTAATTTTAGTTGATTGAATTTATCACTGAGCTTTACAACTAATAACTAGGTTTTGTGACCACATCACAGAGAAGAAAACTAATAGGTTCGAGCAAAATTTTGTATATAAACTGAGATCTTGACACCAACTAGTAAATAGATTATACAACCAAACAAATTATTTGCTTCATACAACGTTCCTATTACACAGCAAACTATCAAGGACACAAAAGTTTATGTCTTGATGAAAAAATACAGGAAAACCTATTATCATTCCATTATGAAAACTACAAAATATACGGACAAGTATACATAAATTCGATAACCTGAATATGGCTACAGTACTTCATTATCACACTGACTTTCATAAGAAGTCGGGGAAAGGATAGAAGAGAGAGATATATAGAGAATACATTTTAGCATCTACGCTAGACTTTTACTTTAAGCCTGTTCAAGATCAATTTTTTTTCAAAACCAACATAGAACATCAGGTCCGGTACATGTTGAGCACTAATAGGTCAGAATTATTTGCGTATTTTTTAACATTTATTTTTTAATCAAACTTCAGAGTAAGAAGGTAGATGAAATTAGATTATAAGCATTTGCCGACCTATCATTAAATAACAAAATATCTCAGAGTTTATCAATTACAGGTGAACTGAGTACAAAATAAGTCGCCATAGACAGGAATCCACCTGATGACTCATGGACAACCATGTTTGGTCAAACAGCTACATAGTCACATTAATTTTAAGCTATGAGATTAATGTGGCAGTATGTTCATGCTATTCTATTGCCAGATACGTAATAACTTTCTTAATCCAAATGAAGCTAAAGATGCGAAAGGTGTATCACACGTAACTTATTTATTGAGTACATTAGTATGTAAATATATCAGCAGCAGGACCTAATTAACCACTTCAACTAACGTAAAATGCTTTATGGATTTCAATATATAAGATCAACAGAGAGTTGTTTTGGTAATCATATAATATTGGTCTTTTAACAACTTTAGACTGGCAACCTATTGTTTGTCACGAATAGTACGGGTAAAAAAATCAACATACAATACAAAGTTGTTTGTTCACAAAAGTTTTCTACATAATGTAAGTTGCGAATAAATGCCAAATAGACAGCTTCTATAAGATTAATATTATACAGTCGGATTCGAGAATTAGGATGTCTAAAATAAGTACATCAATGCCATTTGGCTCACGTTTACTGTGAGTACAAGGAAAAAGATATAGGAGATATGTATGCATTGTGTATAGTATCGAACTCACCAGCAAGTAAAAAATTATTGCACTTATTTAGAACTAAGTTGCGTAAATTGAAAAACGGTGTCACAGCCATTTACTCACAGACGCTTTCAGAAAACTACTTAAGGAAAACAAATACACAAGCCTTCCGTCTAATAATCCTTATGTACTGGAAGGCGCAAGTAATGAACCCAAGATGCAACAACGCGACTAATCTATAAATATTTCAACTGTGAGTCATTGTGTGATGGCTGAAGAAAAAGCCTTGAACTTTAGGTTATTTAAAAAAGTGGTCACTATTATGTGACATTGGAAACAGAAATTAAAATGTGACATTAGATTTATGAGAATTTTTATAAAAGCAAATATCCAATATCTTTATAATAAGCATGTGTAAACCAGTTTACTTGTTTGCTTCTTAGTCTTGGCGCTTTGGCGTCGTTTCTCGGTTGTTTCGACAGACGTCCATGAAGTGTATCTGTCGAATAGCTGAGAAATGTCTAGTGCACATTCTTTTGATGGATATTCGCCACATAACGTTTCATTAGGCTGAAATTCACACTATTCTTCCCAGTAAATACTTCTGACATCGCTATGTAGCCTGAGAGAGCATGGGAGTTCTCTTCACCACTTAGAAGTTCTCTGTATCTCAGAATCATCTATGTGTAGCGGTAAATAATCGCCAAAATAAATAATTGCATAGGCTGCTCGACATTGGTACTGACCATGTTTGTTTTAGCGGACACTTACTAGTTGAAGGCGCGCGGTCACGCATCACCACCAGATCACGACTCGAACCACCATGGGTAGCATCTCTCTCTAGTTTGCCAGCCTAGACGTTGCTATCCCATAAAAGCTCTGTTTGCGATCAAATATAATTTTTCTTCCATCCTTCAGTGTCTTCTGATTTCTTCCCATTCGTAAGAGTGGGTCCAATCAATAGAAGTAACTTTGGTTGTATGACAAGCGTAACTTGGTCATACACCCGGGTAGACTTCATTGGTAAGGCTCGATGTGATCTGGACACGATCATTACTGCGAGTTTGTTCCTTTTTATAGTTTTTAACCAAGTTTCATTGGTGCTGTTTATTTTTTCTGCATATTTTTCAAAGTATCTTTCGTATTTGCATACATTACTATTTTTATAATGTCAGATCGGACTCCTAAGCTTATCAGGATTAAAACCCCTACGCCTACAAGTTTTCAGCTCATTCCTTTTTGGGCATATAATGTAGAAGCTTGGTTCTGCTACGCAGAAGCGGAATTTTGAGATCACGGTGTGACAGATCCACGCGTTCAATTTCTGGTGGTTGTAAGGTCACTTCCGCGTGAATTGAACAGGTACGTTACCCCTTCTTTTTTCAGTCCTGACTGCCTAGAGCCGTAAGAACAGCTCAAAAAATCAATTCTCAAACGTGAAGACCCGTCTGGCAGACAGCGTCTTGATGAGTTGTTTCACACCATTGAGCTTGGCAGCAATTCAGCCACGGAAATGTTATCGCGTATGAAAAAGATAATTGGTCAACTCACTTTTGATGAAGGTCTCCTCCATTAACTCTTCCTATTGAAACTGCCACAACAAGTGCAAGTAGTATTGGTAATATTTAACGACAAATCAGTAGATAAACTAGTTTCATCTGCCGATCGAATTCCGGAGATCACCAGAACTCGCCACAATGAGGTTTATTCCGTTACAGAAAAACCTCTTGAGACCAAAGACGAAATAACTAAATTGTGCAATACACTTTCTCGTTTCCTCGATCTACAGAAACAACGTCGACCAAGCAATCCTCGACGACGAAGTTCATCACGCAAAAGATCCTCATCGCGACCTCGAAGAAGGGAAAATTCACATTGGTGTTGGTACCACAACAATTATGGCAAGGACTCAAAGAACTGTAGAGACCCCTGTTGTTTCCTTAGCCACAAACCGATTGTTAATGCATCGGGAAACTATTTCGCTGGCACGCGTTAGCGGCAACCGTAGCCAAGGGAAACAGCTGCCTGTTAATTATCCCTGATGTGATAACGAAGGTTCGTTACCACGTTGATACTGGCGCAGAAGTCAGCGTCCTTCCTACAACTTCATCTGATCGCCAACATGAAGCTGCATTTGATCTACAGGCAGCTGACGGAAAACAAATAGCCACGTATGGAAAATAATATGTCTACTTGAACGTGGGCTTGCGCGAACCCATACACTGGATTTTCACTATCGCCAATGTAAAAATACCCATCATAGGCATAGATTTACAAAGCCACCACAACTTGCTTGTGGACGCTAGCAAAAAGAGGCTAGTTGAAAGCAACACATAGCTATACGTGCGTGGATCCACTGCAACAGGTTGTAGCTTATGTCTTCTTCGCTTAAAACATTTAATTAAACATTATTTTCAGCCAATACTTGACAAGTATCTGGACCTGAATAAGGCGACGTCGAGGTTATCATGTGTAACCAGCAACGGTACACACTACATCACGACTACAGGTCGATCTGCATTCTCCAAAGCATGGTGCTTTGTTCGAATTCTGTCTCTGATGTTGTGTTGGAAGTTTACATGGCAGGGGCCATTCATTTGCTATAAATTTTTCATCGTGATTGGGACCGACAAAAAAGAGAAAAGATTGTATTTATATTGAAAGTCAGATAACCGAATATCTTACTGCAAATAACCCCGTAAATCCTGAAAGTGCGTATTTCCAAGTTTTCCTGCTGTGTCAAATGGCGCAAACTTAGTAGCTAGCTTCAGCTGCAAAGTAAACGCTAACATGTTCTTCGTTGAGATTTTTCGCCAGTTTTCTGTTAGGCGTGTAGTTTTCATTGTTTTCATTACGAAAATACCTATCATGAAAAGACATGAAATTAAGAGATAGTAGCTTCGAAGTGTTGCTTAGAGAATGTGATGCATTTGCATAGTACATCATTATCAATTACCCCACTGAACGCGTGACTTACTAATGAGCACTTGGATATGCTTATATTATTTGAAGGGAAGGGATCAGTAAAAAAATCCAAAGGATTTCTAGGAGTGTTAACCTTCGTTAATCTCCTCATTCTTTATTCCTGGTAATTAGTCTCGGTTTACAACTTACGAGGACAACAGTGTCAGCTTGCACAAAGTAATCCTAGCTTTCCTAAACGTAAGAACCTGTTTATTAAAGTCATCACGACTTCGTCGTCATATCATAGAGCGTCCTGAGGAAGCTTACTTTACAGATATACTTTTGCTGCGTAAAGCTGTGTAAGTACAGTAGCCACTGTATACGTTCAATGCTCTGTATACCTAACATTTTACATATAAGACTCGAAAGCAGAAGCTGAGAAAGATTCCACAGCGTTTTACACCACCTAGAATGTATTACAAACTGTCCATATTATAAAAGAGATGTTTCTATCCATAGCACCATTTGTAAACATTTTTCTACCAACCGCTTAAAACTTTTGTGCATGGTGTAAGTAAAACGTAAGGTGGAAAAAAATGTATATGGAAAGACATAAGTGATAAAATTCAAATACAACGTTCATGTTAATGATCCCTTTAAGACTAAGGGTTCTAAATACAACAAAAACGGCCTGCGTTCTATGGCTTTCTGTGATGAAACGTCACCTAAGGTTCCGATGAAAATCACAAGAAATACATTCTTCTAATTGTTGTAGGGTTTCATTAACGTAGGATAAATAACTGCTACTTATATGCTTATTATGTTTAATTGACATTTTTTTTCCATAAACGTAATCATCATTTATACGACACTTAAGTAAATCATGTGCACAGATTAAAAATTAAATGTGAATATAATATTGACTAGTAGAGCCTTGATAGTAAACAGCCTTTATAGTGATTGGCTTAAGTCTGCAATCCGAATGATAAATTAGTTCTGAATTTATAAGTACAATTTGAGAAAGACATGTGTCTCTCAATTCGCGAATCTACTACATCAACATCTAACACAACATACAGTGCCCATTCCAAAAGACCATTCAACTTTTCTAGGAAGGTTTTTGGTTTGTGACCTCTCAACTTAATACTTTCATTCCTTCCTATAAATTTAGTGTAAGCTACTTCCAATGTATTATGTTACCGTCATGGATTTTAGCAGGGAATGTGGCGTAACATTGTGTGGTGTCAGCTGCGGTTGAAGACACACCATTGATGTTACGTTCTGCTGATACCAAAAGTCAAACAATCATCAGAAACGAATTGCTTTACTACTGATATCTGAAGTATCGTTGGGCTGTCTGTATCTTTTGCCAACCTTATGTTTTTTATGAAAGTGTTCTCACACTTTTTTCACTCTTTGATAAACCAGGAGATAAGTGATCCGACTGGCTGATTTACGTCTATGCGCACCTTTACTACTTGTTGTAGATACTTTTAATGCAAACTAATTATGTAGTGCATGTGGAAATACGTTAGACAGCACCCATACAAAACTTACCTCCATAGAGCACAAAAATATGAAAATACTCTTTACTGAAACGTTGATATAAGTAATAAAACTTCGCCAACATCATAGTATCTTATCAAAACATTTTATGTAAGATCTGTTAACTTTTTACAAATTAAATATGCTTTTCTCACTGTTACTGTTGATGCGAGCCACACTCCTAGCTGTGTAACATACCCTTAACAATTTCCCAAAATTTATCTAAAATTCCACAACACTAGGGAAGGAGGAAAACTTTTTTTCGCGATTTTCCCATGCATGAGGAGAAAAAGCGACAGAGCGCCTACATTTACCAAAGGATTACCAAAATTTTCCCAATCGGCACTTATATCTTTCCAGCGTAAGTTGCTATCTACTGGTTAAAATGTCAATCGCTTGGTTGCGTAGATAGAAGGTTTAGGCACACACCGTCACATGACATTTAATCCTAGACATCTGGCCTTAATATGGTGTGTTGTTCTCGAAAATTAGTTGAGCCTAAAAAGTGAGTATTCGTTTACAAGTTGAGAAATTTTTTGAGTCTTATAGAACTAAGTCTAGGCTCATTGCTTAATTAGCATGTTTTCTACCGAAAGTGAACTCATGCTTTCCATAAACAGGTTTAGTCTTACAAAAAGTGAAAGTCATATATAGACTGATTAGTCATATAAAAACTTAACGTCAGTGTATATCAAAGTTAGCTATTACAACCAGAACCGCTTTCCAAAGAGTTGCGAATCACACAAAATAAACGGCAATGTGCTTTTTGAAAGCTAAGGCACAGTCGTTTTAGAAATTATTTACTTACTTTAAGTTAAATGAGAATGAAAAGAGTTGGTAACAATAAATAACAGAATGAACCTGAAGCTCACACATCTATAAATTGGAGAGATTGAACTTAGTATCAGCGTAAGTATTTTAGACAGTTCTAGACAGTGACAAATAGAAAACTTGCTAACCTCGCGCGTAAATTTTGTGAAACATGAATACGAAAATCAGGCTTATTACTGTTAATCTACGTAAAGACGCGGTGTGATTCCACTATGTTAAATAACAGCATAATCACTATGCTGAGGTAGTCTTACAGGAGAGCCGACATAAAAGCTGATGTGAAAATTTATTCAGAGCCAATCATCAACTAGAAAACACCTGGACGATATGTTTCCTTACAGTACGGGCCTGATCCAAATAACATTCAGCGGTAGCTAATGTTAGCCGTAACATTTTTTCTTGATACCTTTAAAAGCAGGCCAGATATATATGCAAACATAATAAATACCTTTATACCAGTTGTGATATATGCAGATTTCGAGTGTTAATGATGAACGCTTGTACCACATTACCTGTCTCTACCACTTTGTCTTAATCACTATCTAAAGCTATCAGTGCTTTAGCACCACTACTTTACTTCTGTTCTGTACAACCTACCAACTACTTGCCACAGTGATTGCAAGAACTCAGACAACTCTATCGTCCATAATTGGAGTGCCCAAAACTTCTGTTCTCTTATGTTGTGTCGCTAGGATTTTGAGGGTTTCGTGAGCGAACGCTATTACCGATACTTGTACCTCGGACGTATACCGCGACTTGTTCCCTTCCCAGCCAGCAGCTATTACAAAAGATCTAAGCTTGTAGGAAGATTGTATTGTGGAGCAAAAGTGAGACGAGAGAATAGTCAACCAGCAAACCAGTGAATTTGTATTTTTAAATACATCGATTTTTTTATATCAATCAATTTACAATGAATATTCAATAAGTGAGATCAATAACATTTAATTAATACAATCAAATACTGTCAACTGTATTTTTAGGGATTGTGAATCCCTAACATCTCCCCCTTGTTAGTAGCGCACTGCTTCGGGATTCACTTGTAATCGCACTGTCTTTCGCCGGCATCGTTCGGACCTTCTAATTGGTAGTAATTTCGGTTTAGGAGTCTTATTTATTTGCTTGTTTTCATAATTGGGCAAATTAAAAGTGTCCAATAAAATATCCAACGGCATTGTTGTTGTTGTTGTACTCGGTTCGGACACTTTTCTCTTGCGTAATTGGTTAAAATGTCTCATCCATTTGTCCTTTCCCACAGTCACTTCATACAATACTGTCCCCTGCCTTCTTGTCACATATCCTTCTATCCATTTATTCCCTTGATGCCGGTAATCCCGAGCGAATACTGGCGTACCAACTTCGAATCCTGGGGAGTTTGTGCGAGTTATTGGGTATCTCTGTGGTAGCATGGCGTAATGAGTCGTCTTCAACATTCGGTTCATCAAGGCTTCGGCGGGTGATACCTTATTAGGAGTAGCATCATTTGGTGTTGTGCGATAAACCAACAAGAAGCTTTGTAGACTATCAACAACCCCCTCCCTTTTTGATTTCAACAGTGCCCTTTTGAATGTGTCAACAAAACGTTCAGCCTGTCCATTAGATTGTGGATAGTAGGGCGGTGACCTTAGGTGGTTGAGTGCATGACGGCGACAGAATTCTTGAAATTGTTCTGACGTAAACTGAGCCCCGTTATCTGATACCAATGTGTCTGGTAATCCATGGCGCGAGAAAATCTCCGTCAGTATTTGCAAAGTTCTATTGGTAGATGGTGGCACTACGGGAACAATTTCTGGCCATTTTGAATAGGCATCTACTAGTACGAGATATGTGATACCATTTATTGGACCAGCGAAATCTATGTGTAAGCGCGTCCATGGTTTTTCTGGTTCTTGCCAGGGTACTGGGTCTATTAATTTACTCTGTTTGGCAGCTAACTGACAATTGTAACAGTCTTTTACCAAGTTGGTGATGTGCTTGTCCATTTTTGGCCAATAGGCGAAGCTTCGTGCATTGGATTTCATTCGCCGCACCCCTGGATGTCCGATATGAAATTGACGCAAGACCTTGGTTTGCAGAGATTTCGGTATTACCACACGCTCACCAAACATAAGGCAGTCATCGACAATGCAGAGAGAGTCTCGTCGGCAAAAGAATTCTTTCTCAATCATCATCTAAGTTCTTTGGCCACCTGGTTGTGATAAATTGTTTAACTTTCTGAATTATGGGGTCTCTGAGCGATTCTTGTTTAACATCGCACACGGTCACTGGCAACTGTCGAATGGCACTGGATAAGTAATTTACAGCATAATCCACAACATTCCGTGGAGGAGGAGAGTAGTGGTAGATAGCAGTTGTTTACGTGATTTGTAATTAATCATGTTTTCTTTTTCTTTCTAAATAATTTTTGTAGTTGTACAAACCGCACTCAGAATCAAATGAATGCACGGAGCACCGTCATTATCTTATTTTTCAAAAAAGGAGAGGGGGGAGTTTTCATTGGCCGGGGAGGAAGACTATGTTTGTTTCTTGACTGTGATGGATGCACAGGGGTATTTACGTATTGTTTTCGACGAAGTGCGCTAACTGAGCCGTTATGACCGCCAGATTGATTGAGTGTGGTATCCCGTTGTAAATTCACTAGCCGTTGATATTCCTTTGTGATATCGTTCAGTGTCAGTGTGGGGTCTTGCTCCAGACAATTCAACAGTCTCATTCTAATGTCAGCGAATTTGGATGATTGGAGACTGCAAATGAATATCAATGATTTAAATTGATCTTCCGTCATTGATTTTAATTTGAATCATTCGCATTCTCTATTCACAATACCAACGTGAGTTAGGAAATCGTCCGTTTCATTCATAATTAATTTAAGGCAACGGTATCGAGTATTAAATAATGAGGAGGTATCACCAAATTGTTGGCTAAGCGACTTGCATGTCTCGTCGAATGTCCTATCCCTTGGATTTTGTGGTAATATGAGGTTACAGTATTTGTCCAATTCTGCTGGACCAAGTTTTCGAAGTAACAAGCGAACTTTCCAGGCATCATCCTGAGCAGCAAAATCAAATTTAAAGAGATCTTCATATCTGCGGAACCATGTGTCAAAAGTAATATTTGCATCAGGATCATAATTGAATTCGACAATACTGTTAGCGAGCGCATCTACTGAAGGTACAGCACCGAAGGCAGGGACAGATGATGATGCATTGGATATAGTCTTTGAGTCTATTAATAATTGCAATAATTTCATTTTTTGCTCCAACAGCATATCGAATTTAGTTGAATCCATTTTATTCTTTTCTTTTGGTATGATATGATGCGCAAAATTTGCATTTGGTTTTTATCCCCGTCGCCAATTGTTGTGTCGCTAGGATTTTGAGGGTTTCGTGAGCGAAACGCTATTACCGATACTTGTACCTCGGACGTATACCGCGACTTGTTCCCTTCCCAGCCAGCAGCTATTACAAAAGACTAAGCTTGTAGGAAGATTGTATTGTGGAGCAAAAGTGAGACGAGAGAATAGTCAACCAGCAAACCAGTGAATTTGTATTTTTAAATACATCGATTTTTTTATATCAATCAATTTACAATGAATATTCAATAAGTGAGATCAATAACATTTAATTAATACAATCAAATACTGTCAACTGTATTTTTAGGGATTATGAATCCCTAACATCTTACATCAACCCAAGAACGAATAGAGGGAATTATACTCCAACGTTTTCTGGAAATAGTTTAAAAGTCATAGTAGAGGATACTTCTTGCAAACAGGAGTTAGTCGAGGGTTACTTGAGCTGTGCATACATAGTACAGAAGCCATTCATATCGGGAAATTTAATTTTTCTACACCGTCACACAGAAGCAATTAACATACGGGTAATTGATGTAAGCTTGGCTCAGGGAAATATATAGGGCCCATCAAAATACATCCTAGGTTACTAATGATATAAGCAATTTTTAACTTAAATCCTTTTAACGTATGCCGTAATATGCCTATAACGCAGAGCAGGATACCTAGTAATTGAGAAAACGTTATAGTCGATTCTGTCGTCAAAACAAATGTATGACAAGCCTGAAAACAATCTCTAAATTAGCCTAACTAGCGTTGTTACTGAAATTTTGGAGGAGATTGTCTCCAAAGCCATATCTTAGTATTTGATGAAAATCTCCTGTTCACCGGAAAGCAGTATGGTTTAAGAACAAGTTATTGATGTCTCACGAACTTGTCAGTAGTACTCTATAACTAGTGTAAATTGAAAGATCAAAAGACATTTACTGATTTAGTCTATATTTATTTTCCCAAGGATTTGACAAAGTTTCTTACTTCAGCATTCGTATAAGTTCCACAGCAACGGAATCAGGGACAAATTATTAGTGTTAATGAATGATTTTCTTGTTTTCAAAAAAGAAAGTTGTTTAGTTGGAAAACGGTGCTTAGTGGAGTGCCTACAGAGTACGGTTTTGAGCCCAGTGCTATTCTGTTTGTATGTAAATGGTCTTCCTAATTTACAATCACTATGTGTTTAGTTGCATGCTGACGATATTGACATATGGAGAGTCACACACAAACTAGGTTCAGAGAACAATGATCAAGGTTAATTCCTGATTTCTCGAGACATCTACGCGAAGAGAAACTAGTTAATGCAGACTTATTTCCACTATCACAGAGAAGAATGTGTGGGAACCTAACAGCAATCTCCATATTGCTTAATAAAAATTTTGGTCTTGACATGCTTCTCCTTTTTCGCCTCCCAGGATGAAAAATTTACGAGGACACTCCAAAAGCATCAATAAGCCTAGAATCATCTTTATGCCACCTGGGTACCGACGCTCTTACAAAGTAGTTGACGAGTAAAACTCTTCGTCTTAACACGTAATTGTAGCTTCATATATTGCCTAGTCCATAGAAAAATTCGACTTGTATTGAACCCTATACATGTCCAAGTTCCGTTTATTGAATAAGCAATGAAGCTTCCAACGATTGAATCATCACGTACGAATAAGAACAAAAAGGATGGCATTAATGAATGTATAAGAATGTATATCTGGCCGTAATTAGGACGTTGACAGGATGGCAACATTTAGGCAGGTTAACATTGCTTCGTGATTCGGTTGTGAAACTGAAACAGATATGGTCAGTATCAATGACGAGAGCCAATGCAACTATTTATTTAGGGTATTATTACGCCATTACAGATCAAACGAGCAACTCTAGTTGATATGGTTACCATCAAGCAATCTAACTTTCTGTCCTGATAAAATTAAAACCATAACTGAGAACAAATGTTGAAAATTGGACTGGCACATTGAAATGAGTGGGGTATTCGAAATGGTGCTGACCATAGGTGTCTAGCCCTTTAGTGGGCGTGACTATATCATGGAAAGCCTGGAGAAGCAGTGTAAGCCATTTAGTAAAATAAATTACCAGTTTGGTTATCTGGACGATGCACCTTCTCCTACTTGGGCTTTGACTTTTTGAAAAATACTGCTGAAAATATAGATGAAGACGATTTGGTGTACCCTACAACTATATGCACTTACTGTTCTAGGAATTTTTATTCAAATCCTGACTCTAGGTCGTTAGACAAGATTTTATAAATCGGTTCTGACCCCAAACAAATTCGTTGGTATTGTCAAATCGCCTGTACTTTGCTGACTGATGTTAAAAGTGTAACCACTAGACACTGCTTTTTAAACCTGAATATTCTTTTTTTATTCGTTCCTGATGGTTTAACTTTTAGGCGACGACGGGTGTCTAACGACTCAATTTATTTTTACGTCAAATTGATAATTCAACAATAATGTTTTCTGTAATTTCTTTGGTAAAATACATTTGACGGGATAAAAATCGAGGTGTAAATAAAAGAAGTGACATGACAAATTCATAGTCACAGTGAGTGTAGAAGTAAAGGTGTAAGACTCACAAAATAATAGTTATTTCGGAGAAATGATTGTGAAACAACTTCAGTATTAGTCACTTCCACTTATAGTTAGCGTACAATACTTGTCAAGTACTTTGTCGTTAAGTTATACAGGCCCTCGAACAGTATCAAAACAAATCATAACTGTATACACTACCTGTCGAAGTTTCATCATTTGACCTAAACATCTGGATAATCTCACTTAGTTCCGTACGATTAAGAGTTTGAGCCAAGTTGTTTTACCTGTTGCTTCTACCTTTTGAGTTAGATATTTGTATAACTACTTATTTCTTCAAAGTATGAATGATCATATTTTTATTTGGACCAGAGTAAAGTGTTTGCATATCTGTTATCTGGATTGCTTGAAATGCGGTACACTGGTCATCAGCACTTAAATGATATAATCCACTAGCGATATTTTATTCCGTGTGTGTATGGCAGTAGCTTTATGGTTTAAAAACAAGTGTACTCGCTGCATGGATGTAACACATTAAAAAAATACAATACATTAGCAAGCATTTATTCATCATTTATCCTGGAGGGATTTAACTTGGTAGTTCCAACTAACTTTTGATGAAACAGTCCAATCCTTGCTTCGGTTTTGAGCGTTCGAGTAACACCCCATACTCTTGCATCACAAATGACTCAAGACCGTTATGTTGTATAAACTGATTGCTTATAGTGTGACAGAAAAAATTGCTGTCCTCTGTTTGTACCTTCGTACTTTGTTAGTCTAAGACTTTCTTGCAGGCACAGACTACCTTGTTGATATCCGCGTGATAGTCGCAATCACCGATTGGTGACAGCCCAGAATTGGTCACGTTAACACAATTTCACCATCTCCTAGATCTTGGAATCAGTTACCTTTTCATTCCTTGTTGAAATGTATTCCGGTATCAGCCTTGTTAATTTGGTCTAGCTGTACTAATGTGGTGTAGCAACGTGAGCTAGTGCACATGTGAGCGAGGCTCACGGTATCCCTCGTTTTCTATCGCAGTTGCTCAGTCTGGTCTACGACCTAAGCAATTTCGTTATTGTTTCCATTAGTACATTGTCTTTTATAGTTTTGGTATATCGTCACCAGCGTGTTCCTCTAAGTATACCCGGATTTTTCATATATGTATATATCAGTCACCAGGGTAATTAGTAATTGGTATTTATGCACCCATCTACTTCATTTATTTTTTATTTGTAGTTTGGCTATCTTAGCTTAAGAGATGCACCCCAACCACTGACTGATCCATCATGCTTTTACTCGAATGACCAAGTTTTTAAAGCCTATGGAAGTCTTCCAGCCAGTAGTCATAGAACTGCAACTCGAATGTCACGCTTTGGGAATGGGGAAAATATCACTCAACAGTCTAATGGCTATCATATGTTTAATCAATGGAATCCCATCCACCGGCTTGACAATATAGGTCTTTTCGGTCCTCCACCCCTCATCTTCGAGAGTGGGACAACAAATCATAGGTAACCTCATGTAGCTATTACTATTTATCCTTAGTGTTGTCCAACATCCAGTTAAAAAACAGCATAATGATAGACAAACGTGGTCTAATCCTCTGAGAAAAAGTGAATATGAGTTGTTTGACCAACCTAAACGTGGTTTAAACTTCCAGTTGTATGATAGTATACCAGTTACCCAATCTGGACCTAACTGGACTCCTGTGGAACCCATAAAATCATTTAATGATGTTGAACTACACCAAGTAATCAAGGAGAATGTGACTAGAGCTCAATACATCCACCCTACACCAGTACAAAAGTATGCTTTGCCAATCATATCTGCTAAACGTGATTTAATGGCCTGTGCTCAAACAGGTTCCGGAAAGACGGCAGCTTTTTTACTTCCAATACTCAATATGCTGTTTGAAGACAAACACTGTGAAAATCCAGAAGCATCGGTAAACTTCGGCGTTCAAATTTAGTTACTTTATAGACACTCAATTGTATCGCCTATCCTGTGGCCTTAATACTTGCGCCGACAAGGGAGTTATCTTCTCAAATTTATGATGAGGCTAGGAAATTTTCTTACCGTTCCAACATTAAACCATGCGTAGTCTATGGAGGGGCATCCATTCTCGCCCAAATACGGGAATTGTCGCATGGTTGTAATTTACTTGTTGCAACGCCTGGTCGTCTTGTTGATATGGTAAGCAGGGGTAAAGTTAGTCTAGAACAAATCAGGTATGCTTCCTTCTATTATCTTCTTTACACTGTTCTATTTTAGATTTTTTGTGTTGGATGAAGCTGATCGAATGCTTGATATGGGCTTTGAACCACAGATTCGTCGAATAGTTGAACAACATGGAATGCCACCAGCTGGGAAAAGACAAACCTTAATGTTTTCTGCAACATTTCCAAAAGAAATTCAGGTATGGTTTTTTACCACGTCCGTGATAGAACACTTAATTTAATATTATCTTTGGAGACATGGCTCAGAATCGGTCACAGTGGCGCAAGTGTATTCACTCTTTAACTTCATCTAAATCTTGAATCCTATTATTAATTTCTGCACACCTTTACTTCACTCTCCCCTCTTGTATTCTGTTATTATATTACCTCTGTTATCTTGTAATGCTAATGTGGTATGGCAACTTGAACCTATGGGCGTATTTGCCCGGTTTCACGTTGATGATGATGATGAATATTATCTTTGCAAATAGTTTTGTTTGTTCCCTTGATAAGTTTTTGCAAAACAAGAGCACACATCATTGAATGAAGTGGATTCATCTCATTCCACGGACTCTAATTCTTGGTTATCATATATGAAGCATGTTTTTTTCATTTAGAAACAAATCTAATAAAATAGTTTGATTTGTAAATCAGTGAATGAATTAATGTTTTTTTTAACCTATTTTTCAGACATTGGCGCGAGATTTTCTGCACTCTTATATATTTTTGGCTGTAGGACGTGTTGGGAGTACTAATGAAAATATTATTCAAGAAGTTTTAAATGTAGCTGACAAAGATAAGCCTGATATGCTAGTTCGATTACTTCAAGGAAAAGGTATCTTTCATCCTATTCATCTAATTATGCGAATTTATTATTATTATTATTATTATTATTATTATTATTATTATTATTCTACTGTACTAAATGATTGGATGTTTTTGTTTGCACTTTGTAATAGCTATCACTGAACTTCCTCAGTAGCTGTATCTAATAATGTACTGACTGTAAGCCAATCAATTGGTCATGAACGGCACGGAACCTTGCACATATGCACATAGGTCTAAGTTTCCATATCGTATTACTACAAAAAAAATCGAATTTACAAGATTAACATCTTAATATAGTTCAACAGAAAGGAATGAAACAGAAATGTGTGCGAACTAACTGAAAGCACCAACGTTCTGTTCAAATGTTAGTAGATTACTATATCTGTGAGACTTTCAACACCTAACCTTTTAGTAAGGATTGTATTACAGACATCTACCGTTTTAATGTATGTATTTTCTTAAATCTTGTCTTAGATCTCTAATCCTCTCGATTAATGCTAGCACTATTGCTACCTCCACTATGTTATTTTGTGCCGACAACTTCGTCTCTATCTGTTAATTGGGACAGGGCAACTTGGACTGATGCACGTACGTACCAAGTTCTACGTTGTGACTGACTTCCCGAATGTAACCATATGGTTCCTAATAAATTTCCGTAAAAGTTATTACTTCCTATTTCGCTTTTCACTGTTAACAGTAGCTCATTTGCCGGTTGGAATTTCGTACATTTGACACCGAGCCATACCTGATTTAAGGACTAATAACACCATTCAGTTGCCCAAACCAAAGTTAGTGGAGCGACGTTGGAGTTAAAAACTGATTAAAAGTCAGGAACCTTAATCTTTGAGCCTCTATTCTACTTCACTTCGGCTACTAAATCCCCAAGTAGGTGTTTGTGTTCTGGTCCAGAATGTTTAACAAGAATGTACTCATATGTTGTTTTTATTATCATTGACATCTTTTAGCTATATTGGTTAGTGTACTGAACGAATTACCGTGAAACAGAAAGTCCGTGTCACATAATAGGTTGAAATTCAATTTAAGATTAACCAACAAACATTTCCTCAAATAATAAGCACGTTTTGATTTACTTACCGATGTACTGAATCCATCTTCAATATCTTTAGAATGTCATTACTCACTGGCTAAGGCATACTTCATGAGGCGTACTACGAAACTTGCGAATTTCATCACTAAATCCATGCTGTTCCTTGATCGGATTGTATATTATATTAATAAGCATTTATTTTGTGAAATAGCATATCTAACTTAATTTTATATGCCAATTTAGATCCAGATGGGTTAGCTTTAGTATTTGTTGAAACTAAACGCGGAGCTGATATTTTGGCTAAGTTTTTATGCCAGTTGAATTTCCCAGTCGCATCGATTCATGGGGATCGTCCTCAGACTGAAAGGGAACACGCACTTCAGTCTTTTAGATCTGGTCGTACACCCATTCTTATCGCTACAGCAGTTGCTGCCCGTGGTTTAGATATACCAAATGTTAAGGTGAGCTTCAATCTTCATGCATTTCAATTTTTTATGTAGAAAACAAATAAATATTTCAAATTTTCATTTTATGTGATAGTGACCATTAAGCATTTATAGATAGTGAATTCACTAAGTGACTTTTCCATTAACTGGTGTTAATTGGCCTGTGAAATGATGGGCGAAGTGAAAAATTATACCTTAATAAAAGTAGCCTTAGTTATTGCTAGTGTCACTCTGAATTGTCTTTATAATTCGTACTACAGTCAATATCACTATGACGCTAATGACCTATTCTATGTTAACTTACGCACAAGATTGCGTAGTCACTTCCTGTATCCTTTATATGGGATACTTTATATATATATATATATATATATATATATATATATATATATATGGTGCGGTACTGTCTATAATTTACTCACATATAGCCACTCAGTCATGAGCAGTAGAGAATGTGGAATATATGTACATCGAGCCATGTTGTCACATATCATCGTAGCAAAATGAGTGCCAAAGTATTAATAGTAGTAACTATTAGACATGGGAAAAACGGGAGGGGGGGGTATGATTTAAGAAGAAATAATAAGTTCGTAGGAAGTCACAAAATAACTTTAATTTTAAAAGAAGACTAAGAGCTAATACACTTGCACTGTCGCAACCAATTCTGTGATCTCACTTAACGTCTTTAATCGCTAATTTTTTTTATCACAGTGGTTTGCACTTATAAGGCTCTGATTATCAATCAACAGCTTTATGCTCTAATATCACTCCTTTATGTGCAGCCTGTTCTAGATACTTTACCTGTGTATACTATAATATAAATGGGTGACAAATAAAAACACTTATGAAGTGTTTAAGACTATATTTATACAAAAGTTCGATAAGACTGCTTCTTTATGCTGTTATAGCCAACGCATGCTCATTCGACATTTAGTCCCTAGCCACTATTTCCTAACTACTCTGAAGCGGACAATAATCTTAAATGTTATCACAATATCAACATTATTGTCTGTTATATTCACTGTTAAGTTTATTCTATTTCATCGCAGTGATATGTTTTACAAGCTAACAGTTAAAATATTAATCTATCAGGTTAAGCTAGAACTAATTTTGAGTGTCTACCAGTGTAGTGATAAACAGTTCAAGCAATACTATATGCCAATGTGATTAGCTATTCTTATAAATGAGGTTGCATTTTGATTTAGTGATTAGTATTCCACTTATCGTATGTATTTGTTTTTGCTTTTTAACAGCATGTGATTAATTTTGATCTGCCGTCAGACATTGAAGAGTATGTTCATCGTATTGGTCGTACAGGTAGAATGGGTCAATCAGGTTCAGCTACATCATTTTTTTCAGAAAAAAATCAAAATGTAGTTAGAGATTTGGTTGAACTACTTCGTGAATCCAAACAACCTGTACCACCATGGCTGGAAGCACGTGTTTCTTATCCATCAGGACCCGCAAGTCGTCGTAATAAAAATATGAATAATAACGTTAATAAAAAGTAAGATTTTTTTACATTTCAACCTTACAAATTATTTTACGAATTGAGGTATTTGCTTTACGGTTAGAAAAATACAGGTAACGAAGGAGTCTAAATAGTTTAATAGGAATTTTAATGATGATGGCTAAACATTGAGAATATGATTCAAGAGGACGGAATGAAAAGGTATGTATGAATAAGTGCTTAAACTGAAGTATTAGGTAAAGATATGAAAAAATACGCCTACACTGGTGACTAATTCTGAATCGTGTCACCTAACATCTCCAGCCACTTATCGTGGTTGTCGCGCAGTCTCCAACCAAGTAATCAACACCTACAAACGTGGCAGTCACTGATTTCTCAGGCTGATGCAAAATCTTTGTTTAGTCTTCTTTAGCTTCCAACCTAGCCTTTCTCAAACCTGTTAGCGTCGTGTATTGAGGTAAGCGGTAGTTGAACACACATAGCACACATATGGTCTCCTGTTCCCCTTCAGTTTTTCAGGACAGTATTCTAGAATTTACTTTAATTTGTTTATCTTCCTTGAGGTGATTGAAGCATATATTACATATGCTTAACCATCTTTTACCACTATTTGCGTTAATGACTGGATTAGGAGTAGCATGAAAGGAATCTAGGGACAGTTAAACAAGAGCGTAACATCAGTGCTAATTTTTTAGTTCATTTTTACTGATAGTTTGTTATAGGCTGTCCATTTAGCCTTTAAAGCATTTTCTTTTTGGTGAAGATTGTCTGTTTCTGCGCTACTGAGAACTGCAACGGTTTAGAACAATGCACTACCGTGTGTGCGTATGACAGCTCACTTGGCTGCATCTATCTGCCGGTTAGTAAAGTTATTTGAAGTCAATAATAATCATAGTGATTTAAGAATATCAGTTTCGAAACACCTTGAATTCATATGATATAATTCTTACATAAAACAGTAACTGAAGGTAATTTTTTCTTACTTGATTATATTTGTCTGTGACATACAATGTTTAGGATGCTGATGTGGCGAAACTATTTCTTATTTATCAATCCATATTTTCTTTCCATTAATTTATTATCACGACAATAATACTATCTCTTTGTTAAGTGATATTGTATGTGTGATTACGTTGGCCTGTATGACTATGCTTTTCTCTGGTGACCTGGACAAGCCTTCCGGAAAACTTAGCAATGAATGTCTTTATCACGTGTATAAAATGTCAACGTGATAAATTGTTTTCAGTATTTAACCTCACTTATTATTCTTAAAGAGTTTACTAGTCATCATTAAATTTATGTATGCAAAATGTAGAACTTGCTATATATATATATATATATATATATATATATATATATATATATATATACGCATCCTCGTTGTAACTGTTCTCGTCTTATTTCATACTTAAACATTACTAAAAATAAATTCGTTTGCATGTATCTTGACTAATGAGGCCTGCAGTGTTTGCCGGCCACTACCATGTGTCAACGGTTGTCTGTGCAGTGTAGGTTGTCACTGAAAACCATTTATCCTTTTAGATCACTTTTAATTTACTTCATATTTTTTGTCTTTTATTAACAATGAAATATATGATTATAAGATCACATTTTCCTTGTTTTTCATAATTACATATTTTAGAAATAGAGTTAATTATTGCTCATTTGACTATCGACAGTACTGGCAATCGAAGTATTAGTTATGTTGGTGGATCTTTACCGATAAACAACAACCCTCCGAATTGTAATGTACCCAATGGCGGACTCGGCTTGCTAGGGAATTGTTCATTGTCATTTCCTATTCCTAATAATCCTAGGCATCCTCAAAACAATGCTTATAATCCATTGTTTCAACCTGGTCAGGATCAACAGTCTAATAAACCTTTCTGTAAAAATAATTCAAGCTATGTTAATCGAGTAAACACATTTACAGGGACACATGAACATCAAAATAATTCTTTGCCAGTACCTGTTTCTTTGTTTCATCATCAACCTAGACTTCAACATCCTCAACCAACAACAATAATGCCTGCAGCTAATCCAAATGCTGCTGTACATCAATTTTTAGCTGCAGCTGTTGCAGCTGGAATTCATCCGATGCCACCTAATGGTACAAATATTAACGACGGAAATTTGACGGCTATGAGTAATGGGGGTTTTCAAAATCCCCATGTCCATCCATCAAATGGAGCACCATTTGCCACACCTGCTTATCAAACTTTTCATCCAGCTGCTGTTTTTCCTTCATCAAATCAAGTTCCTTCGCAATCTGTATCTTCTAATGGTCGGGATGCTTCTGGGACTGTAGTGTTTCCATCACCTGCTGGTCTCTATCATACGGGTAGCCTAAATGGAACTAATACACTAAGCTCAACAAGCTCATCTAATCATCAAACTTTACAGCAAACTCATCCAGCTACTGCACTTATTCAAACTGGTTATCCCGTTCAATATTATCCTCAAAGTCAACAACATTTCTGTCCTGTCTCCAACGGGATCCAGCGTCATTCACCTCAACAACAACAGGCTGTAGTTGCTGCCGCGATGGCTGTTGCAGCGGCTATGAATAATGGTATTCAGTCGAATACTGAGAGTTGCAATCCTTATATATCTCAGCATTCTCAGTTGGAATGCAATATTCCACATGATTCTATCACAGCCTCTAGTCCACCTGGACAGATACCTAAAGGCGGATCTTTTATGCAACCGGTGTTCAGAAATGATGGTGATTGGTGGACATCTGCCACTCCAACTTAATTTATTTATAAAATTAGGCATCATTTAATTTTAATCAGTTGCATATTGATTTTGTTCACATTATTTATGCATTCATATGTTCTAAAGTGTTTACTTTACTAAACATTTGACTTTTGTATAATGTGAGTCTCATATTCTACTCGCCTTCATATACACATGCATGCTTGCCTAAAAGAAAAAAATCAACAAAATAAAATTATTTCGCTAATTAAGTACACTTCATCATTACCATTCAAATAAGTCCTACTTAGTTGTTTAGCTCCTTATGCTTGCTTATACAACCAATGTTATCTTTATTCTGCTAACTGTCATCAGTAAAATATGATTTCAGTTGTTTACTATTTCCTCATTGTATGTGTGCGTCTCTCTACTATCTATTAATTGTTATGTGGACTTTGTTGTCTTTTGTACCATTATTTTGAGTCATGTATACGCTTTGGTATGTCCAGTTTATGTGTATGCCTCTGCTTGTGTAGGTATGAACGTTTATTACATCATTCAGTGGCTAATTTATTAAAGAACTACATAGTTGCTCTAGGATCTGTATGCATATATCAACGTTAGAGAAGTTGGTCAACTAACCTAATATACGTCTTCACTTTTCTCTCTTCCCTTCTTTTCTTCACTTGCCTCTCAGTTTTTTAGTACTGATTCTTCTTGCTCTATTAAGACCAACTAATTATTGTCAATACTTAATATTCACGTTTTATATTTCCAAGTTCTAATACTTTGTCTACTTTCTTTAAAAAAAAGCCTGCCTCCTCACTCTCTTAAATCTACCGTTGTTATTCTCATATATAATGAACACAAATAAGAGAGCACCATTTTGAATGTATGAATTTTTGTACAGTTGCGATATTAGTTTGTTTTACATTATTTAAATAGAAGTTATATTCATTTTACAACTACTAAGTACAATTTGTGTATACATTAACACGCATTGAATATAGGATTTTCACTGAACATTTATGCATAATGTTAATAGAGATTGTATTATATACTTGTGTTTTATGCATCTATCTACTTTACCATTTTGTTTTTTCACTATTTTGTCTATTGATCAATTTTCCATCTTTCATACTCTATCACCATTGTTTTGTTTCCTTTTTTTATTATTCTTCCTTCCATTGTTGGTACTTATATCATGTTGTCTCATCTGAAATAAATGTATGTGATTTCTGTACTGTCTTAGTGGTTATTCATTTTCAATGCGTGTAAAATTATGTATATGTTGTCCATGTGCTTTCCTCCTTTGTCTGTACATGTGTTTCAACAGATGATTATATTTCTATTTTGTGCCTACATCGCATAAAGTCATCTTACATTGTCTATACTCCATGAATTATGTCAATCTTGTGTTTAACTGTCTGTTTACTTTGATGTAACAACTACTACTTGTTATCGCAACTCAGGGTAATTCGTTAAGCTTAGCATTAAGCAAGCGAACTATGTTCGTACACCCTTCAGAAATAAAAAAGTGCAAAAAAGGAGGTGTTCTTCAGTAAAATTATTCCTTTTTCGAATTCTCCTCAAATCTTTTTTACATCTTCCTGTTCATCTTTCAGTTTCCTATTTAATTCAGCTATTTATTATTATGTCATGTTCATCTGTTACGTATGTAGTTTTACATGCAATACGTAAAGAATTTACCCATGTATTTTAAAAGGCGCCCTATTCTTTATTATCGAGTCGATTGTGTTGATTATTACATTGTTACCTTCATTGTTGCAGCATCATTTAGTTCTGTCGACCAGCAAATTTAAATTAGCTAACTTTTTGAAATTGTTGTTTTGTCAATTTTCCCTGTTTTTCAGTTTGATATTACTATCAAATCATTACATTGTTACTTTTACCTTTCTCATGTTCATTTTTGTTACACTAGTAGTAAGTATAGTCACAACAGTAGCAGCTAACTTGAATGAAACAAAGATCATTAGTGTTTACCTTGTTTATCAAACCATTAAAAATGTCATGATTGCTTTTATATTGTGTCTTGCTTAAATTTACTTGACATACTAAGTAGGGAAGGGTGTAGAAGAGAACTTATGTTAGTATGCAGGTATAGAGTTGTTTTGGGCTTCCTATTCGGATTATTCCGTTGGAGTAATTTTCTGTCGGTTTCTGCATCATCGCTAGTTTCTATTATTCTAATGACAATCAAGGTTTCGCTTGCTATCTACCCTATATTTAAATTAGGTTGTTCCCTAGTTATACTGGCTACAGTTACATATGTAGTTTTACAGAGCCAAGGGATTAATGTCATGGAGCCAATAAGCTAAACCAGTTGGGATTTTAGATGCTTTTAGAGATATGTATCTGGTTAACTACACTGCAAGTGGATGTTTCATTTTGCTGGATGTGAAAAGCAAACTAAGTTGGTACTGGTCTTGTCGTTCTGTAGGGCGTTGTGACAAATCTCGAGCAATAACTGCTTGAAGCCAAATACGTAAATTTTGTGAATAGGTTTTTATGTTTTAGCTTCATGTCTTTAAGGGTAAGGTGTGTGTCTTAAAAGTGGGCATCGTTGAAATCCTGGTTGTCGGAGGAGGATACCATTATACTGTCGGTAGTACTTTTCACTTAAACCCTTAGTTTGATGCTTTCGTTATTATCGGTTCTAAACCGACTTGTCTAATATGTTAAACTTAAATGGGACATTTGTCCTAGATAGTATGACTCAATTAATTGGCTACAGTAGTAAAAGTAGCTGCTACGACTTCTGTTTTTATGTAATGGATATCTAAGTTGGTCATGAAGAGATTCCATTAATCTGATGATCCACTCTCTAATGTGGTTTCTCAGTTCCAATCTTACTGCATTATATTGTTGGTATTCTCTATATACCACTAAATGAATTCAGTTGCTTTCGCCAGGTATTTGAGAAAATTTTGAGAATGTATATCTTTTCAATGTCATTTTGAAACATTTAGGTTTCGAGTGATTCCTTACAGTTGGATCTAAGTTAGAGTATATCGCTATGTTCAGTTCAACTCTTGAAATCCAATCTTATACGTACGTCATCGACTTGAGGCAACTGTTAGCTTTGACAGAGGTATGATGCATCATTTTAGCACGATTAATATTGGCTTCGCACCAACTAAATAGTCAAGGTTATCTCAATTTGAGAAACCAGCGGTTTGTGTGATAATTTGCACAGTTTGTATGTAATATACTCTATTCTTCAATGAGTTTGATTCGGCAATACGTTATTGCATACAATTCGTTATTAAAGGCTTGTCTAAGTACCGTATCCCTATATGTCTTGGAATTTTAAACTAGACACAGTATTTCACTGAATTCTGTTACAATTAACGCGAGTTTAACACGCTAAACAGATATGTACATGACGAAAGTTGTTTCTGCGAATTCATCAAATGACTAAGAATGCTTTATGCTCTTTTAATAATAGCTGTCAGTCCATTCACTAAACTGGAAAATTCTCTAACCAGAAATTAGTGGCAAGTACCTAAGTGGTCTAGTGAAACTTGATATGAAGTGTCATATCGTTGGATAAGAGAAATGATTTGAAGATTATATATATGCAATGATAATCTATCAATCAGACTCAGCAGTAAGAGTGTAAGCGATTGCATAAGATGGCAATTGAAAAAAGACAACTGGCAACACTTGAGAATATAACCATGCAACGGAGAGAAGATGGTTCAATAGATTTACAGAAAAACGATATGGAATCGATTGCTTTAAAACTTTAATAACTATTATCCAATTCATTAGGAAAAAGCACTAATGTTAACATTATTTTCAGAATAGAAAATATCTGTACTGTAGATAAAATGGGCGAAGCACTTATGAACATCATACAGTATCTAAGAGAGAATTGCTATCCAGAGAGATTCATTGATAAATACAGTAAAAATGAAACTGATAAATCTAATGAAATATTAGTGCGGAAAGCGTGTTATTTTGTTCACCTCGACTTTAATAATGTTGTTTGAAAAAAAGATTAGAAAAGACTCAACACAGTGCGAACAAGATCGCATTCAGCAGTAAAGTTGATTTTATCGTATAGAACGTGTTACCTGAGCCAATCAAAAACTGACAGGTACCAATTCCATCCTACTGCCAATCTCTTGTATAAATTTACGTGTAGCGGGTAAAGCAGTTACTAATTGACAGAACGGAAGCAAGGGCCTACCTATGATCTCATGAACATGTGCCAAAAAATCTAATAGGAATAAAAACGTTTTATTTTGCAATCGCCAAATATCCTATTGACATAGGATACAAGATTGATATTTTGGAATCCTTCAAGGTATTCAATAGACAGAAAACATCGAGCTTTCTAAAATATGCTGAAGCTATTGTTATCAAATGCATGAAAGCCAACTTGTGTCCTAAAGATAACAGCCACGTCTTTCTTTAACTTGATAACTTTCATTTCATTGCATCATTGTTATAACTATTTCTTCAGATTCAAATTTCATTCTATTGCATCATTATCTCTTTTTTACAAATCAGATTCGACTCGTTACGTCATTATGCACTTTGTTAAGTCTAATTCATCTAGTCATGTTGTTGCAGCCAGATAATATTTTACTTATTTTAAATTATTATGTTGTCATATAT
Source organism: Schistosoma japonicum (assembly GCA_025215515.1). Taxonomy (NCBI): domain Eukaryota; kingdom Metazoa; phylum Platyhelminthes; class Trematoda; order Strigeidida; family Schistosomatidae; genus Schistosoma; species Schistosoma japonicum. The sequence goes on along the minus strand of CM046062.1, from coordinate 39,283,904 downwards.
GTCACAGTATGATTGAACAACAGAACTTAATTTACCTGATCCATCCTTTCCGATTTTGTTTGCTTGGTTGTAGCTTATTGGAATGAATTATTTCTTATGAACTAAACCTTTGTATTTTATATTATTCATGGGACCTAGTAGAGTACCCAAGCTGTGGTTGAATATAATTACTGACTTAAATTGGTCTATATCATTTAATGAGTCAAAAATATACCAAGCACTATCTAAGCATCTGGCTCAATAAAAATCAAAACCAAACATTCCACGAATCAGACGTCGCCGAATTCTAGAATATCATCATATCACATTTTGATTTGAATGACTGAGTTTAATTCTCATCATTTACAAGCATAACTAATTATTTTTTTCCATACTATATTATGTAATCATTACAGTTCTTACTACTATTTATTTTGATGTTTCTGATACATTCACTTGAGTCATATGCATTCATATTTTCCATATTCTATCCAATATTTAGATTAGATTTACATGTTACCCGTGTTTATATAACTGAAATCTCAACCAACTTCATCTTCATAAGTATGTGAAACTTTGTTTCAAATGTTGATTTTGAAAAAACATTATTCCAGGTTGTATGTGAGTGATGAGAAATGAATAAAATGAATCCAGATTATTTTGCTTGTGCCTTTTTCAGCATAATAAAAGAAACGATGTACCTGAAATTTCTTAAAAGATTATGGTAAGTTCAGTAATGATATGTAATTTACATCAAACCAATTACATTGTAATTTGATAATCTGTTCAAGAAATACAGCTTAGAATTCAATTTGACTAACTTGCTTAGTTGGTTTCCCTATGGAGTTACAATTACTGTTTGTTTCATCTCAACTTGTTTATTCTAGAATTTATATTGGGTAATGGGAAGTGGGGCGCTGTCAATAGGAAGAGATCAATGTACCTTTAATGACAACAGTGAATCAGTAAAGGCAATTAGCTCATGATGCACATATAGCAACAGAGGCTGACCAGTCTATGACAAATCAACGGGAAGATACATGTTCATTCTACTACTCTAAAACATTATTATTTTAGTATTCTTATTATATCACAGCCAACCTAACATATCATTTTATCTATTACGTTATTGTATTTACATGATTTAATTTATTCATTGTAATTCTAAATGTAACTCAACTAGTTTTAATAACTATTTACTACAATTATTTTCTACCTCTGGTTTAGATGAACTTTTACACGTACAACGGATAAATTTATGAAATATTTATACAGTATTAATGTAAGACTTGCACCATACATTCAAACAGGAATTTTGATTTCGCAATTGGGAGTAATTCTAGATTTTCTTATCGGGCTTTTACTTTAAGTTGTTTTTTTTTTTTTTTTTCATTTTCTAATTTATAGACTGTTCACCTCTGATCCGAAGATATTTTCCCTCAGCTGTTTCTGAATACGAATAACACCGACTTAGTTCAGCTTACATTAGGTGGAAATGTTCACTAATCTATGATGCATCACTACTTAAGTATGTAATTCATGCATTATATTAGCATACATAAACGCTATTTTGGCCATTTTGGGACATTTTTAAAAATTAATTTCTAATTCTAAGTCAGTCAGTCAGTTGAAACGTTGAACTTCATACATGTGTGTACATAAATTCAAATTGTCATTATTCCACTAAGTAGATAGATATGAAATCATCATATCAAAATCCGAAAGTATCTGATGATAATTCTTAAAGTAGTATTGTGACTGGCAAGTACAATGCAGGACGCGCGTTTCATCCTATATGGGATTCGCCAGCTGGATGTACATGTATCTCAGTGTTGATGTTCACACCAGGATTCGAACTCAGTCCGTTTCGTGCCAAACGCCACGGCGTTCACCACTAGACTACTGAGTTGAAACAATCATACTTGTGCAACGGGCACATATGTAATTAGGATGGATTTGTATCTTCCCGTTGATTTGTTATGGACTAGTGATAAATGCGGTATCGTTTCGCTCTGAACACACTGAGTTCGAATCCCAGTGTAAATATCAATATCAGGATGCAGGTACATCTAACCGACAAGTCCTAAATAGGATGAAACGCGCATCTTGCATTCTACTTATCAATCATAATTCCACTTAGACAATACTTGTGATTCATAGTTATATCGAGACATTCCTCTAAGAATGCACATATACCAACATAGACTGATTAGTTTCAATCCATAACAAACCAATGAGAAGATACAAGTTCATGTTAAGAAAGAATGAAAGGAGTGAAGAAATTTCTTTTCGATTAGTTTCTCATCAATGCTATACACTAATATATTTATATAAGTTTACAGTAGGTTTAAATTCATGACCAAATAATTGGTGGTGTGTTACATAATAATTTTCCAGATTCAAAGGTATTAGTAAAATAATTACAATTAATTAACAAAACAATTAAGACATGAACGTGAATAAGGTAATTATCGTATTGAAATGCTTTTGAACCTGAAAAATCATTATGTAACACACCATCAATTATTTGGTAGTGATTTTAAACCTATTGTAAACTTATTAGATGATATGATTTGATGAAAAACTAATCGAAAAAAATTTTCTTCTTCCCTCTTGTTCTTTATTAATATCTAAATGGAAAATTTTCCATTATTAAGTTCATATTATTACCTAATGATAAATTTGTTAATACAAATTATTCACAATTGAGGGGTTGTGGAGGTAGTTAATTGTCATTCCTGATATCACGAATTCATATCAATCAGACAACTATTGATCACCTGCAAGCACTGGACAACTGTTTACTCCTAAGATGGGACTCCTCAGCAGTGCACATCCACTACCCCATCGGCGATCGAACCCAGCAATCTCTGGCTCCGCGACAAGCACCTTTACAATTGGACCACTGAGTCGGCTCCCAACGGTTTATATTTCAAATTCAGTCAATTCATGATACTGTTTGCGTGACCCTCATCCATTATCATCGGTGGGTAATTGCCTTACACCCGACACGACTGAGCTCCACCGGTCACATCTTCACACTAGAACTCCAGGAATTACCTCAATAAGCTAGTCACTAGTGAGCTAATATTCAATTACAATTGGGTGGGGTTGTGGAGATAGTTCGCCACGGAGCCAGACGGTCCTAGGTTCGATCCCCGATGAGGTCTTGAATGCGCACTGTTTAGGAGTGTCACATTAAGACGAGCGGCTTCCCAGTGATTCCAGATGATCAATGGTTGTCTGATTCAAACGTATTCATTATATCAGAATTGAAAAATTATTCATTTAATTATTATTATAATTACCTATTTTTTCTACTACATCATAGAGATTATGTAATTAAGAAAAAAAAAGAAAGAAAACACTCAATAATAAATAATGTAAACAATTTTTATTCATTTTATTTACAAATTTTTTTTTAAATTGTATAATTAAATTGAAAAAAATATTCATCAATAATATAATCAATATTTTTTAATTTATTCAATAAATTTGTTGTTAAGCATAACATCCAACCATATTTATATAAATTTTCATTACGTATTATATATTGTAAGTTAATTGGTATTTCATCACTATTCATATGATTATATTATTATTATTATTATTATTATTATTATTATTATTATTATTATTATTAGTAGTAGTAGTAGTAGTAGTAGTAGTTTGTTGTAAATTATGTAATAAATTTTTTAATAAATTTTTAATCATTTTCTTTTTATTAATTTGTTGTAATGTTTCACAACCTGGTGTAATTTGATTTAATGGTAATATGAATTGTTTTAATAAATTAATTAGTATAATTTGTATATCATTTAATATTTGTAAAATTAAATTTATAATATGACAACGTAATCCTTTTGAATCAAATGATTGACCAATTATTGATTGTAAACATTGATTGAATTCTTTTATATCATGTATACAATGAATTTTATTTGTTAAATATTTTTTTAAATTAATAATATTTAATTGATTATTTGTTATAATTAATTGTAATTGTTTTAAATAAATTAAAAAATCTGGTATTAATGATATCATTTTATCATTTAATTGTTGAATATACAATAAATTGATTTGAAAGAATTTTTTCTGGGCTAATTTTGCATAATGAATCATTTGAAGATTTTTCTCTAATGTTAATTATAAGAAAAAAATAAAGAAAAATGTAAAAAAAAAAACAGTGGAGGATGAACAAGAAGACGAAGAAAAATCATCTGAAAGTGTTATGTCGGGAGAATCGAGGGGTGATTGGATGGATGGCCCAGTGCCAATCGCTAGTGCCTAGTTGGTTATTGCGCGTCTGCCCTGTGCCCACTTAGTCCCAAGCCGAAATAAGAAGAATGCGAGCCAATAGGTCAGCCAGACAGAATCGAATCGAGTCCTATTATATTTCAAGCATTCTTTTATATATACATAAAATCAGACCACTCAGCAAACCAATTAGAAAATTAGCATGAATACAGAACGAGGGAAATAGTGGTAGTGAATAGGAACAACTTGTACACAACTAATTGACTGTAGTCCATAACAAGAGACAATATAATAACAGTAATTATGCTAAACGGGAGGGTAGGGCAAGCGGAGCGTAACAATAATAGAAACAAAATGTTAACATTACAGAAAGTTCGAATGAATGAAATAATGTTCGCAAACACAGTTCTGAAAGTTTGTTACGCTTCTTTGGGGTCCGACCTAACAAAGTTAATTAAATCAATTAAATTCGAACTAGGATGTAACATAATCAGCGGATTTCATATACTAGTGACAAGTCAACGTGAATCATTTCAATGTTTAAATGATAAAAAAAAAATAATAATAAATGTAACCAGATGATAATGAATTGATTGATTCGATACTTTATAATCAAATAACATTAAGAAACAGTTAAAGAAATGACAGTGTATACTTTGAAAATGATTAGAGAAGTATTCTTTATTCAAAACTGTTGAGCATTTATATGTTAATTATAAAAGAAGATTTGAGTATATATATATATAGTCAATGATATAAAATTTAGAATCCATCAAGTCTGTTTAACTATTCAACTTACTACACCTCATTAGCGTCGTGTATTGAGGTAAGCGGTAGTTAAACACACATAGCACACATATGGTCTCCTGTTCCCCTTCAGTTTTTCAGGACAGTATTCTAGAATTTACTTTAATTTGTTTATCTTCCTTGAGGTGATTGAAGCATATATTACATATGCTTAACCATCTTTTACCACTATTTGCGTTAATGACTGGATTAGGAGTAGCATGAAAGGAATCTAGGGACAGTTAAACAAGAGCGTAACATCAGTGCTAATTTTTTAGTTCATTTTTACTGATAGTTTGTTATAGGCTGTCCATTTAGCTTTAAAGCATTTTCTTTTTGGTGAAGATTGTCTGTTTCTGCGCTACTGAGAACTGCAACGGTTTAGAACAATGCACTACCGTGTGTGCGTATGACAGCTCACTTGGCTGCATCTATCTGCCGGTTAGTAAAGTTATTTGAAGTCAATAATAATCATAGTGATTTAAGAATATCAGTTTCGAAACACCTTGAATTCATATGATATAATTCTTACATAAAACAGTAACTGAAGGTAATTTTTTCTTACTTGATTATATTTGTCTGTGACATACAATGTTTAGGATGCTGATGTGGCGAAACTATTTCTTATTTATCAATCCATATTTTCTTTCCATTAATTTATTATCGCGACAATAATACTATCTCTTTGTTAAGTGATATTGTATGTGTGATTACGTTGGCCTGTATGACTATGCTTTTCTCTGGTGACCTGGACAAGCCTTCTGGAAAACTTAGCAATGAATGTCTTTATCACGTGTATAAAATGTCAACGTGATAAATTGTTTTCAGTATTTAACCTCAGTTATTATTCTTAAAGAGTTTACTAGTCATCATTAAATTTATGTATGCAAAATGTAGAACTTGCTACAGTCAGTCAGTCACTTAGTTAGTTACCACGTAGAACTTCGTAGCTGCGTACATCAGTTCAAGTTGCTATGCTCCAGTTAGCAGATCAAGGCGAAATTATGGGATCAAATCACTGCGTAGTGGAGGTAGTAGTAGTGTTATTATTAATGGAGAGAATAGAAGATAACATTTGCACACATATTGATCAATATGAGTTCTCGAAATTTATTAACACAACAAGATAAGCACCAAATTAGTAGAAATAGAAGTAACATGAATGACAACCAAAGGAAAAAGTGTGGAAACATAGAATATGCTAGAGGGAGAAATAAGTAGTCCGTGGAAAGGTAGGTATGTGAAATAGGTTTAAGCTGACAATTGAAAAGAAGATAAAGAATGAATGCACCTACACCACTGTGACTAATTTGGAGCCATGTCACTCAGAGTACGCAACCATTGGTTATGACAGTGGATCACGGACCAACTGTTTAGTTTACATTTACCAACACTGTTTAGATTAGCAGTCAGTGACTTTATGGACTGATGTAATGTTTCGGTTTGTCAGCCGTTTTGCTCTTGGACTTTGTTTACTTCCATTCTTACGCTAATATTAGTGAAGTTTGGGCATCGTGGTAGTCAGTGGTTGGGCGTACATAATGCATATGCCAACGAGGTCGATCGATGAAGATTTCCAACCCCACCAACTGACTTGAATATGTTTTGTGAATACTGAGTATGTAACGTGATTATTGCTTACCCAGTTGTCGAAGGAATGACGAACAATTGCTTGTAGGACATCGGTGATCAAATGGGAATGGACGTACGAATATACTGTGATATAGTGTTAGTGGGCACGTTTATCGTAGACAGGACAGATTGCTGATCAATGTACTCGTCGTTTAACTGATGAATAGATATGTCGCCTACGCGATATATGACGTAGGTTTCGTAGGTCGAGTGATTTTTTTGAGACTGGTGTGGTGATTTTGTTTAGACACGAAGTGATCAGTGGTGGTGAAGCTTCTCCGATGTGAAGTGGTTGATAGGCTGAACTTCATCACTTCATTCTTACTTTTAGTTCGGTTGTTGATGCAGACTAGTGCTGCAGAAACAAATGGCATTTTGAGTTACAGACACATATCCCTTACATGCTTTCATTGTTGCGCAATTCTACTAAAACACTAGGTTTCACTCCGTTTTCACCCACACAGGACTACATCATTTTTATTTTACGCATCTGTCTTTTTACCTTGTGGCAAAATATCAATTCCCGAAATTCTAGGTAAAGAAAGTGATATTTCTCTTAGTAGGTGTATGGTAAAATATTATAAATGCATACAGTGAGCTGCATCAATGGGCATCACTTTAGATTGATAGTGCAGATGACAGTTTACTATGCTCTCTGGCTCAACTAGTAGAATTTGAGCAAAGGACCTTCTCAAGGTGTAATTTCCTCTGGGATATCCCTGCCAATAACAGACAATGTCTTAGAACGTCTTGATCTATCATGTCAGATTTTTTCAGGTTATTATTAATTACCATTGTCTGACATTGATAGTCTTATTTTGTTCTAGGACCTACCGAATTATGATCGCATAGTCTATAAGGCTGCATCTACGTTTACAACTAGCTTTATTCTCTCTGGTTTTCAGTTCACTAATTTTATGTCTGATAATTTTTGAAGTTTATATTTTATATACTGTATATGATTGAACTGATTTCTGTATGACAATCACATGGTGATTTCAGCTTATTCCTTATAGAATGCAGCGATTAGTGATTGAGATCAGTCAGATGGGATTACGTTCAACTTATAAAATTTGCTAAAAATATCAGTTAACAAGAGATAAATTAATGCAGTTTTTTGTGGAGACCGGATTCGACTTTGTAATATGTATTCATCACAGATTAATCTAAAATAGCCACTATAAATCTCATTACATTTATATAGTAGTGATGATTTCAGTGAAATAGATGTATGGTTGCTTGTCAGATTTCAACATTATGCTCTCTATCATGTAAATAATAGTCGCTTATATACAAGAGTTATATATAAATGAATAGGTTGAAAAGCACCTATCCATGATTGAAAATGTAAAGAAGACTAATGGATACCCACAAAAATTCTTCAGTAAGTATGATGAAATGAGAACAAAGAAATGAAAGTACGGAAGAAAACAATGTACCTACAACTTCCTATAACTTTAGACTAAGTTCTTTGTTTAAAGAAAATTTAGTATACTACTTAATTCGTCTTTCATTGTCAAATAGATTACTTACTGAGACTCATAAAATTGGACTAATTCTCACTTCATAGTAAAGCCAATTACTTATTACAGTTTGTACTGGAAGAATATCTCTAAATGATCACTTAACACAAGCAACATCAAATAGGACTATAAAGATCAGTACATTTTATCACAGTGTTTGTTAGCGGATACCAGTGTTATTGTCTCAAAGTTTTTTAAAATAATTAGTACGGTAAACAACGCCGAATCTGTTAAGTTTCGTTGAAGACGCCTACGATTGAAAGGTTAAGACAACTATTATGAATAATTCTCCTGTAAATATAGTCTTCTTTCGCATTATTCATATTACTACGATATATAAAGTATATACATTGGTGATCTTTAAATAATTAAAATTATTTATAGGTTATAAAGTAGTGCTCACTCTCGCCATTTCTCTTCTGGTATTTGATTGAATTATGAAAACCTCAACATCTCAGGGGAAGTGAGTAACACACTAGACAACTTAGATGTATTCAGACGATTTTAACTTCACAAATGATCTAGCTGTTTCATCTCATATACATCAACAAATGCAGGTTAAGATGGTCAGTGTATCAGAAGCCACTGCATCTATCTGTACGTCTCAATTTACACATGCGACAAGGCGAAATCCCTAGATAAAACAATGCAACGAGCACCAATCAAATTATACTTGACAGCGAAGCTCTGGAAGATACTGGAACTTTCATATACCTGAGTAGTAGCACCATCGACAAATAAGGAAGGGGTGATTCGATGCAGACGTGAGGAAACAGAGTGACAAATTGAGGAGGAGAAAGGATGATATTTCTACAGATTTCTACAGAACATCTAAACTCGAAATAACTGTCAACCCACACCTTAATGACAATTTTCAATACAAACGTTAATACGGTTCTATTGTATGGGGCTGAAACTTATTAGGCGAACTACGAAAAGCACCATTCAAAAGATATAGGCATTTATAAACAGCTATTTACGTAAGATACTTCGGTTCTGTCGGCCAAACACCATTAGAAACCTACTATGGGATAAGATGAAGCAACTCCCAGCTGAGGAAGTTAGAAAAAGACGCTGTAGGTGGATACACATTTCAGGAATCATCAATCTGGATCACTCGACAAGCACTAGTTTGGAATCCCCATGACCACAGGAGAAAGGGAAGACGAAAGAACACATTGTTCCGGGAATTAAAGGCAAACCTAAAAAGAGTGAATAACACTTGAAAACAACTCGAAAATGAAACACAGAACGGAATTGGTTTAATAATCATGGTCGATAGCCTTACCTCAACGAGAGGTAACAAGCATTAATTGATTTGATTGACTAATTGTAAAGTAGTAAGTAAAATGGTGAAATAAATGAATTCGGAAAAATTGCATCATTCCAAGTTATTTGCATAGATCTACAATCGATATATAATAACAAAATCTTTCTGTTAGAACTCTATCGTATCTATTTCAATTAAAGTAATTGAGTATCATTACGAACATTTCAATATATTAATTAATTCATGTGATAATCACTATCAACAGTTGTCAACATTAAAAATGGCATAGATTAGAACTAATTGTAATGAAGAAGATGTATTCATTCACTATCCTGCTTGTAATTGTGTTATGACGAGAGAAAAATGGGGGGGGGGTGATTGGATGGATGGCCCAGTGCCAATCACTAGTGCCTAGTTGGTTATTGCGCGTCTGCCCTGTGCCCACTTAGTCCCAAGCCGAAATAAGAAGAATGCGAGCCAATAGGTCAGCCAGACAGAATCGAATCGAGTCCTATTATATTTCAAGCATTCTTTTATATATACATAAAATCAGACCACACAGCAAACCAATTAGAGAATTAGCATGAATACAGAACGAGGGAAATAGTGGTAGTGAATAGGAACAACTTGTACACAACTAATTAACTGTAGTCCATAACAAGAGACAATATAATAACAGTAATTATACTAAACGGGAGGATAGGGCAAGCGGAGCGTAACAATAATAGAAACAAAATGTTTACATTACAGACAGTTCGAATGAATGAAATAATGTTCGCAAACACAGTTCTGAAAGTTTGTTACGCTTCTTTGTGGTCCGACCTAACAAATTGTTAAGTTTCAAGCATTCGTCTAATCTACCTTTCTATTTCATCTTCATGAACAGTATCCTAAATATTTAATTTTTTTTTTTTACGTAACATTATTATTGTTATTATTTCTTTTAGTTTACTATTCATCTTGTAAAATTTTATCTCATAATAATCATATGATATTATGATATAGAGATTCTGTACTAATGATGTCTAATTAATAAATATTAACTGTTACTTAATGAATAAATGAAGATAATAATTACTGACTGATTAATAATGTGATCAATAGATACCTATTCATATTATTGATTCAATTACTTTTATACATTCCTATTCATTATTGGTTAGTTAGTAATTACTTACTTGTTTCATAAATTGTATTAATTCATTATTCATGTATTTATACAACGTTAGTTATATTATGTAATAAATTACTTACAATTGAATTAGGGGGTTGTTATGGAGATAGTTAATTTGTCAATCCTGATATCACGAAATCATATCAATCAGACAACCATTGATCACGTGGAAGCACTGGACAACTGTTTAGGCTTAGGATAGGACTCCTCAGCAGTGCACATCCACTACTCCATCAGGGATCGAACCCAGCACCCTCTGGCTCCGCGACGAGCGCCTTTACGATTGGACCACTAAGTCGGCTCCCAACGGTTGATATTTCAAATTTAGTCAATTCATGATACGTTTGCTCGATCTCATCCATTGTAATCGGTGGGTAACTGCCTTACACCCGACACGACTGAACTCTATCCGGTCACATCTTCACACTAGAACTCCAGGAATTACCTCAATGAGCTAGTCACTAGTGAGCTAATATTTAGTTACAATTGGGGAGGGGGGTTGTGGAGATAGTCAATTGTCAATCCTGACTGAATTAGAAATATCAACCGTTAGGAGCTGATTCAGTGGTCCAATGATAAGAGCACTCAAAGCGAAGCCAGAGGGTCGTGGGTTCGATCCCCGATGGAATCAGTGGATGCGCACTAATGAAGAGTCCCATACTATAATTGAATTGTTCTGTAAGTTTATTCGCATTACATTTCAATCCTTTGATAACATATTAGATAGGAATAACTCTCAAAAGTTGAGTACATAAATTTCTATTTTGTAATTTATTATCAATCCTCGTAAAATACTATTGAGTACAGAATAACAAGTTCACTTTAGTATAAGACTTTCAAGTTCTGCACAATTTTAGCTTCCTCTAGAACAATCGAACATAGAGTTTTTTCAGGCTGGTAAATATTTAACTGAATAAGCCCTAGGATGGCGTCAAACGATAAAATTTCTCAATTTTACTAAACATCTTCATTGTTCTTTTTTTCTCTACACTTTTCATAGTTTCATACATATTTAGATTAATTACTTCTTGATTTCAGTTCAAATAAATAACATACATTAAAATAGAAGCCATTGAATTTGTTTATATCACATGATCAAATAGCACACATTTCAATATTTTATTCATTTTGCATAGTAACAAGTAGTTAATATGATACATATAAACAAATATACACTATTTAGATAGTAGTTATTGATTTGTACATTATCTAGGGGAGAAATGTTCTTTTATTCAATTATTTCTTCCTATGAAATATAGTAAGTAATGTTATTAGTTTTTATGTCTTATTAAAAATAACTATTGATTAGAATCTATGAGTAACTAATTGATTGTTCTATAAAGTTTTATAGAATTTAATTTTGTTTTTCGAGGTAAAAATGAATTTTTCTAAAAAAACAAATCCAATCAAAAGTATTCATTCAATTGGTTGGTGTAGATTAATATCAACCAATTGAAGTATTTTTATTAATCTGTAACAATTGTTCTTTCTTTCTGGAACATTAACATTACATTGGTTGATTATAAAGTAGTAACCACTTTGATATATGTCAAGTCTTTTATAGCACTGATTGAATTCTGTTAATCGTGATACAATGTACTTACTACTTTAAGTGACTTGATGCCACTAATACTGTGTAGATATGGAAAGTAGTCAGTAGAAAATCCTGGACCTAAGTTTCTTGCTATTCGTCAAACAGAAGTATTTGAATCTTGGAGGGAACCTAAGTTCTGCGGAGGGGTTCGATCCTTAGTCTTCTGGCTTTCTAGTTTGCAGCAGTCTTCGCCAAGCTATTCGAACCACGACAAAACCCCTGCAAAGTGGATGAATTGGGATCGTATTCACTAGGGATTATGGGTTGCCTCAATGATTCCATGTACGCTTGAATAAAGTGCCGAATACCACGAAACCTAGGTCCAAGGTTTCTTAACGACTACTCCCTACCAATACAGTTTTCATTTCTACAAAACGATATTAGATTGAACTTAGAACTATCATTGTTTGTAATGATCACCATACGATTTTGATTAATACATAAAATTCAATGGTTCGTCTGATATCAATCAATGATGTAAAATAACTATAATATAAATGTGTTTAACTCAGAGTGAAATCCGAATATTTTTGGTGTAGACTGCTAGGTGAAATGGCCAAGACTGAAGACTTTCATCGACTTAACTGGTCAACACATAATAATGATCACATTAATTTTTAGTTTGTATTTGTCATATAATGATCTCTCTTGATTACCGATACTAGGAACTCTGGACAGCTGTTTCATCCCAATACAGGACTTATCAGGATTGGGTACTCTGAAAACCATCAAATAATTTGACCTTCAGTTCTTGCCACGAATGTTTAACCAACAACAACAGTGGACCGGCAGGCGTTCAATAATAAAATTCTTACGTCATTTAATTAGTGATTTTGATTGAACGTCATGCTTTGTTAAAAGCTCTCCTTCTTTCGGTCTTATTTGTTTGCTTAAGTTGCTTTTAAAATGAATAGATTTCTATTCCTTCAGATATTGTACTTCACAAAATGCTTCTCATCTTATCGATTCGTCTTGGTGTTAACATGAAATTTGTCAGCTTGCAGTAGTTCATGCTCATGCCAGGTCTTACTTTAATAATTTTTAGTTTACATAACAGACTGAATTATGCTAGACAATTAGTGTGAATTATGGAGTACTTAGTTACCTATCAGCACTTGTTATGGATCCATACTGTTGATGTATCTCATATTAAAAAGAAAATATTGTTCATTGCTTCTAGTCTATGTAATGCAAACTATATGCATATTCAATTCTCATATTCATAAATTAAATCGACTCTTCATTTTGTTGGTATCCTCTTCTACTGCCATCCTACACTCTTCAACATATCTAAGTACCATAAATTGATCAGGATCCTTTGAAAAGAAACATTATTAGTTGTCATCAAATTCATCAAATTAAGTACTTCATTCAAAGACAGATAGTCTTATTAAATCTCACAATTAATAAAATTAAATTTCAACATTCAGATTGATTGGAGATACTACAGACTGCATTATTGACAAATAATTTTAAAGCTACAATTACAACATAAAGTTAATATTTACTCATTTAATGTAAATAGATTGTAGTTAAATAGTTTAAGTTTGATATTTTACCTGAATCTTCAAGATGATATACAATTGGTATCATATTTGTCTTCCATTCATGTATAGCATATGTTATATCATTATTGTTTATATAAAGTTGAATTTTAAAATACTCCACTCCAATGGTTATACGTGTTTCTGTTGTATCAAAATACTTTTGTATAGCATTAACAAGTTGAGACTTGACTGAATCTATCACTTGTAATCGGTCAATACTATCTGGATATATAATAAGCATGAAATCTAGAATAAGACAAAATGAAAACAACAACAAGTACTATAGTTGAAAACTGTTGAAATTGAAATTAGTACAAACTATTCACTGATATATTAACAGTAATTAAAACAAACTTATGACATAGTTACCCTTACTAGCTGATATATTTCATATACATTATTGTCAACAGATAGGATAAGTCAAGTAGTAAGAAACATTTAATGTTTCTAAACCGGGGATCACTGCTAAACACCCTGTATCCTTCTCCTATACACCTGCTACTTTGAAGTCCACATCCTACTTTCTTCAAACAAATGCAACATACGAACTTCAGGTTAATGGCGAACGCTTAACCATCTGAACCACTAAATAGGCTGGCGTCCAACAGGTAGAATTCCCACTTCCATTAATTTGTAACATAGCACAACTATCATCCATTGTCATTAGAGATAACATGATCTTCACACTATATTATAAATTGATAGGAGTGGGAATTCTACTACTGAACGTCGGTCTGCCCAGTAGTGCGGTATGTTAGACGTTTGCCGTTAGATCTAAATGTTGTAGGTTAGATTTTCTAATGAAGAATCCCATATTGTAATGTTTAGCTATGTTGCCTAGTTTTCAATAGAACCAAACTAGCATCGATCTGTTACGAATACAAAAAAACTTTATGTGGATGTTTGTCACCCTATACTATTGTGGTTTTGTTCGGATTCCAATCAACTGTACTTTAATCTGTTTACAAAGCTTTGGTTATAATATATTCTATGTCATGGATAGATCAAATGCTGAGTTTTTGTGGTCATTCTGGGAGGATTCTCTGAGGAAAACTTACGGTGAATCTGTCCAGAATGATGAAGAAAGCCACCCTTCCCCCCCCCAATTAAACTGTCTATCTCAGAAAAAGAAAAAACAATCAAAACCATCAAGTTAATCTACAGATCTCGACTATGTAAAATTTTATTTGAAATATGATACTTTATAAGTTGATGATGAGAACTAAATGAAATCAAATGAATTTATCTTTATTTACTTCTCTGTTCATACTTGATCGTTTCAAGATGATGTATGTTAGATTGGAGGAATCGAAATGAACAAGACTATTTCATTTATTTCGGGTTCATGTAAGTGAAACATCGTATTTCCATTATTATTATTATTATTATTATTATTTTTATGTTCCCCTCACCCTAGCCTCCAATTGCACTCATGAACTGTTATCATTTCATTTTCCATTCACGAACTACGACTAATTAACTATTTACATGTTCCATGTAAATTTCCAGTCATTATTGTCTTTGTTTTGTATGAATGTTAATTTCCATATTGGTGAGATATGTTGTCAGGTATTACATGTAAATAAACGAATGAGTATCTCACGTTGTTGTATCAATTACTGCAATCCATTTAGGAGCTTAGCAATAGCGGGGTAGACGTACAAGCATAGGACAAACAATTTTTGTGTCTAGTTGAGGCATTGGTTCGAAGCATATTTATTGTTTTTTTTTTACCGTACAAGAGGATTGACCAAAGTTCAAGACATCTTTAAGAATTATTAGTAGCCTGGAGATCATCAAACGTTTGTGATGTTTTCCTCAGATGAGACAAACTCGTGGGTTCTTATTGATTGAGTACGATCCGCGATACGATACAATGAATTTATCTAGGGTGGCCAGATACTATGTCTAATTTCCTCGATAGTCAGTATTGATAGTACGAATCGTTATTTCTGATACTTGAACTTCAGTCGGATACTACGATTTGTTCCCTCCCAACCCACAGCCACTCTAAAAGACTAGACTTATCAAAAGATTATATTGTGGAGCGAAAATATACCAGACAAGACTTGCAAACAACATTTATATATCTCACATTTGAAAGTGAATTAACTTATGAAAGTTTGCAAATCAATCTTACATGAAAAATCAATACAACGTCTTTCACTAGATTAAATAAACAATTGTATTTTTGGGAATTTCAAATCCCCAACAGTTTATTCATAATATTACACAGTATCCGTATCGAATACTTGTAAGGGTTGGGTTACATTAGCTTACAATCTTAACCCTCATTAATGTAGGATATCGCTTGATTTTCAACCAATATCATAATTAGTGAAATAATGTATGGCTTCCTTACTTGGTTCAGTTTAGTAATAGCCATTATATCTAACTAGAATTTTAAGTTCAACCTTAAAGTTAGTTACTTATCTACATAAAACTGTCATTAAGTATTAGATGAAAATTTTATTGACAAAACTTGAAAATGTGAACAATTGATTTCTAGTTAAATAGTAGTGTAAATGAGAAAATTATAATCGTTAAGAGATTCGAGGGTCATAAGTTGAATTGATTGTCTCATGAATAGTTTTTATATCAGACTAGAATATCTGTTTATTGCTCTTCATAGGTTGTCTGAAATTTACTGGAGGTGATTTTAATTATTGACGAATTCAACCTGTAAACTCTATGAGAATTTTTTTTGAAGAAGAACCTCATGGAGCAAAAATATAAGCTATGCATATCAGACCTTTTCGATGTAAATCTTACTGGCATAATAAACAAGATAAATTTGATTTGAAGCATTTACACTGTGTTCTTGAAGCAACTATAGTATTCGGAAGTTAGTATCATAAAAAAATGTTCAGAACTAAATGATGATACTAAATGTACTAGAAAACAACATTACATCAATCAGCATAAACGTCTCAGTTGTAACACGAATGGTTCAAAATTGATGTGCATATCTGTGACACAGGGTTAATCTAAGTATACATTACAACTAAATCTTCAGTTCATTCAGATTCGGAAATAAATGTTTGCTATCATGTATCAACCAGTACAAAATTGCTATGACGTCATAGGTCAACCAATTATTGAAACAACCTTGTACTAGTCAATACAGTGAAAGATGATAATAAGACAGTTTAATCGATTTCCATATTCTAGTCCCGATGCTTACTAGTCTCAGGCAGGATAGAGAAGAACACAAGGTTGATAAGCCAATCAGTCAAGTCATATGCATTTCAGTCACTCGCCTAAATACGTGCAAAATTAAACCATGTGACACACCACGTGAAAATATGACATCATTACAAAACCAAATCCTCAACGATATGAAACTAAGTGAACACTTACACCGTTAATTAGTTACAGAACAGCTAATAGGCCAATTGAGAGGTGAGAGACAGAGAAATATAAAAATAATTGAAACTTCATGTTTGATGCACATAACACCAATTATATAGGATTATATTCGGTCCTACGAAGCATAACCTTCTCCTGAAGATAAGTTATTAACACAAATTCATTCAAATTACGAAGAGTATCCTGCAGAACCTGATACGAGTAATTCCAATGGTATGTCGCGACCTTGAGAATTGTTTCTAAAACCACATTGATCTAGCATTATAGTTTAGTCTTATTTTATATTCTGAAAAGTAGTACTTTAGGTTAATCATTCTCACTGAGAAGTGTTTCATATCAGAATTATAAGTCTAGGATTTCCTATAAATTGATTCCGATTACATAGTGTTCACTATGAATAAAGTGACAAAAGCTTGAATGAAACCTCCTGAAATTTAAGTAAAAAAGGTTAAGCAAATTGGAAAAAGGCATATAGTGACTAAAACTATCTTCAATATTCATAGAATTCATTAAGTGTGTTGCATTTAGGACCTATGCTTAATCTTGCGTTAATTTATTACGTAAGTAATACATAATGGAATGCAATTTCCATTAAATATTTCATTACAAACGTTAAGAGTTACTGAATTAAGATGGTGAAACAATTATCCCCATTAACAATGGGTAATCATCAAGCTATATTACAATCGATGGAAGTGAGGATTCCACCATTGGACATCGGCTCAGTGGAGCAGAAGGTTAGCTATTCACCAACCTGAAGACTCTGGGGCGAAATCTAGGGTTGCATTACTGAGAAGTCTCATACTAGGACGAAAAAGCTATCCAGTACTCCCTACTTTTCAATGGTACACTACCAACATCAATATGTGACGATTTTAATCAACTAAAGTTTAGAGTTATTCTCAACTTTGTCATATTAAGAAATCACAGTAACACAACCTAATATGTTAGAGGAACTAAACACTTTAATAGATATCGTAATTTCATTCATGAAAACATACATAAACTTAGCCCATAATAAATCAGAAAGTTTGAAAATTACACGGTTGACCTTGAAGTGTTAAGGACACAAAAGATCAATTATAAAACAACAACAATAATAATAAAACAAAACAATCGATTAATTCATTGATTGTGTAAATTATTGATTAATTTATGAATTGTTATTTCTTTATAATAATCAAAATATTTTGTAATTTAAAGGTGTCATTTTAAATTGACCATCTACAATACTTATAATTATTGAATAAATTGATTATTGAATCTATTTTA
This sequence comes from Schistosoma japonicum, assembly GCA_025215515.1. NCBI lineage: Eukaryota > Metazoa > Platyhelminthes > Trematoda > Strigeidida > Schistosomatidae > Schistosoma > Schistosoma japonicum. The sequence goes on along the minus strand of CM046062.1, from coordinate 39,265,501 downwards.
AATGTGTTTTACTAACTGATTAAAAAGTGGAGATTGAACAACATTGTAAATCTACATAAATGAATGAATAACATGTGAAAAAGAGTTATTTAAGATAAATTTGTATTTATTAAAAATATTAATAACAAGTTATATTTAAGTTGGATTGTGAATGGTAAGTGGAATCCAGAACGTGCGTTTCATCCTATTTAGAATTCATCAGTTGGATGTGCCTGTATCTCAATGTTGATGTTCACACTAGGATTCGAACTCAGCCCGCTTCATGCCAAACGCCACCGCGTTCACCATTAGGCTACTGAGTCCAGGTGGCCGATGAATACCAAATAAGACGAAACACTCGTCCTGGATTCCACTTGCCAGTCACAATCCAACTTAAATATACCTTGTGTACTATGGCTATTTAGAGGCGATCAGCTCAGGAAGCAAATATGGCAAAAGAGGCTGACCAGTTTCAGTCCATTACAAATCAACGGGAAGATACAAGCTTATCCTGATATTAATAACGGTTTAGATGTTTTATTTCAATAAAAAATAGTCAATGTTTTACATTTACTATAAATCATTTATTAATAGTTTATCTTAGAAATTAGAAACATGTGTCATATTGTATTCAACAGTTGATTAACTAATTCAAAATGATATAGTTATTCCGATTGCTAAGATACTTTCAAATTCGATTCTACTATCATTTATTGTCATTGGTGATAACTATCTCACTTCTAACTAGTCTGTAACAGTTACGACTATTCAGTAGAAATCAAGAAAGATCTTGAGGTTCGTCATTAGTGAACTGAATGTTTCATCTGAATTGAAGCGGTTTGGTAGAGATAGATATTACGTTTAGTTGTTTGTATTTGTCACAGATTGATGTTAGTTAGTTACTAGTGAAAACTAGGGGTATTGCTAAACACCTGTTTCATTCTAGTATGAGATTCCTCAATAGCGAATTCAATTCACAATCTATAAATCTAACGGTGAACACCTAACATTTCACACCACTGGGAGGACTGGCGTTCAACAGTATAATTCTTACTTCCACCAATTCGTAATATAGTGTGACGAACATTGATTGTCATCGGTGGTAACTATCTCACTCCTGCATGTTATCTTCAATGACAATGGATGATAGTTGTCTTATATCACAAATTGATGGAAGTGTGAATTCTACCGCTGGATGCTATCCTGTCCTGTAGTGTGATGATTAAACGTTCGCCATTAGACTTGAAGTTGGTGTGTTGTACTTGTTGGAGGAAAAAGGGAAATGTAGAGTATAAACTTATAAGTGGTAGTTGTATAGAAGGAGGAGGAAACAGGTGCATAGTAATGATCCCTGGTTTTCATTGATACCCAACTAACGTCACTCTGTGACGGATATAAACAACGAAAATAAGTATAAAACTGTGAGTCTTGTCGAACAGTAAGGAATTACAAATCAGTACCAATACTAAGGCCATAAAGATTAAAATTTATTAAAAGCAAGTATGATTGTGATGGAATTCTTCAAAATAGTTTAAAGAAATGTTAATAAGCATTCTAACTGACTTCGTTACACACAGTGTCTTTCTAGCTGTAGCATCTAACGCTTAAGTGAAAAGCACTACCGTGGAACCGATTGATATTTAGTAGAAGTTAGTAGTTTGATAATATTGATATAGCTACTGGTTAAAACCATAAAAAATGCCTTAAATTACATGAGAAGGAGTAAACCTAAATTCTTTATACTTACACACTCAATATTCAGTCATTATATTGTGCTAACACTCTATTTATTTGTATTAATTTCAGGTAGTCCAGTATTATCATCGGCTACTGCACAATATTCATAACTCAAAGCTTAGAAGCTCATTAATAAAGTCTTAACATGTAAACCTAGGTGATCCGAGTGTTAATCCTATAATCAGTACTAGTTTGTTTAAGATTACTGATGCGTCTAAACTAGAATGAAGTCTACGTTGAGGAATTCTTTGCCGAGCACGTGCTACTACTCTATGGACAAACTATTACTTATTTAATTGATCACACTGTTAATACCCAGTTTAACAAACGGTTGAAACATATTCGATTAGTCAAACAACAGTTATTCAATAATATCAAAACCAGAAAAATTCTTTGAACTAATTAAAAGAAGTCTGATATAAATGACATTTAGAATTTGAATCATTTAAAGTGGAACTAAATAAATATGCATCGTAATTTGTAACTGGATACATTTCGCTATAACTTATGTAAGAAACTCTATCAGTACATCAATCAACATTACTATAAATGTAAGTATATTAATAATGATTTTATTTATACTACACTCCCCGAACTCAATAGCTGAATTGTAGAGTTATGAATGTCATACTGAACTACTTAATCGATAGTGAAGTGAGCTAAGTGACTTATTCTACAAATGACTAGTAGCTTGTTCCATAGACCTGTTGAATTTAATTGGTTTTTGTTAATACATATTCTATCACTTTTTACAAAACTTATTTTAATTTCCTTCCCACTTGACCTGATTCATAGAATTGTAGTTGTTTATTAATTTACTAATTGGTTGATAAATTACATCTATATCAGTTTATTTATTGATTACCTAATTAATATGAATATCAAGTGTTTGATTATCTTCGTACTTCCTCTGTCTAAAATCATCATCTTTTCCCAGTTAAACCTGTCTCTATAATTATTAGTAGTATATTGACATTAAGAAAACATATATTGTAGGAGTTAGGTCGGCCAATCGATATCCATGTTCGAGGAAGATAAAGAGATCAGTCAGTTTCGTCTGATGTTTTGTTTCTCACAGTTGATACAATTCATTTTGTAGATAACTTAAGATTTTTCTCTTTTTGTTATCTTGTTATTCGGTTAGTATAGAACTGATTGTACCTGCATTTGTTAGCTTGTATCCCTTAAGTATAATATTAATAATAAAAATAATTGTAATGATGACAACAAAAGTAGTAATAATAATTTTCAATCCTGATATCATGAATTGATCTGAATCAGGCAACCAATGATCACCTTGAAGCACTGGACAGCGTTTTAGTCCTGCTATGGGACTCTTCATGAGTGCGCATCCAAGACCCCATCGGCGGTCGAACCCAGGACCCTCTGGCTCCACGGCGAACGCTTTACCATTGGACAACTGAGTCGGCTTCGGTGAAGTTCAACCGTTTAGGGTGTGAGGCAGTTACCCACCGATGACATGGATTAGGCCGCACTAACGTATCACGAATTGACTGAATTAGAAATATCAACTGTTAGGAACCGACTCAGTGGTCCAATGCTAAAGCGCTCGCCACGGCGCCAAAGAGTCCTGGGTTCGATCCCTCGATGGGGTAGTGGATGCACACTGCTGAGGAGTCCCATACTAGAGCGAAACAGTTGTCCAGTGCTTCCAGGTGATCAATGGTTGTCTGATTGAGACCGATTCCTGATATCAGGATTGACAGTTAACTATCTCCTCAACCTCTCAAATGTAAATAATAATTTTATTAATAATGATAATACTAACCAGGTTCAATTCGTTCTAATATAAACCCACTAAGTACTTCATCATTTTCTTCTTCTAAGCACCATTTTAATTCCAATAAATTTGTATTACATAATATTTGTTGTTCAAATTTCTCACGTACATTAGCTAAGAAATAATTCATAGATGAATAAACACTATTGGCAATTGGTTGACATTCACTTATATGTAATTTAACACCGATTTCACCTAGAATTAAAATATGTACAAATTATATTATTGAAAAGTAAACAATAGTATTAATTTGAATATAGTTTGAATATTCTCGTTGATTTGATATAGAGTAAATTTATTCAGTCTCTGTTGTTATATGACTGGACAACGTACACTTTGCACAAGTGTAGGTATTTGAACTCAGCAGCATAGTAGTGAATGTTGTGGAGTTTGACACAAGATGAGTTAAGTTTGAGTCCCGGTGTGAACAACAGCACTGGGATGCCGGTACATTCAGCTGATGAGTTCCGGAAAGGATATAAGGCGCTTTCTGAACTAACTTTCCAGCCACAGTCCAAATTAAATAGCATTCAATACTAATTAACAGTTGTGGAAACTTTAGCCTGTAATTTGATATCACCAATTGGTTCGAATCAAACAGTCATTGATCACCAAGAATTAATAGAAAGCTGTTTCATCCTAGTACTGAACTCGACAGTAGTGAACATCCGTGACCCTATCCAGGATTGGACTCAGAACCATTGAATCGGCCCCCAAACTGTTGATATTTCTAATTCAGTCAATTTGTGATACATTCGCGTAACCTCATCCATCCAAAACTTTAGCATTCCCTACAATAACCAGTTACAATTAATATCAACTCAATAATAACTCACTTCTCAAGGTAGTTCCTGGAGTTCTAGTGAGAAGAAGTGATCGATGAATTTCAACCGTGTCTAGTGTTAGGCACTTGCTCACTGATAGCGATCGATGAGTCTGTGCAAATATATCACGAATTCCATGAATTAGAAACATCAAAAGTTTGGTACCAATCCACTGGTCTAAATGCAAAGCGTTCGCCAAGGAGTTAAAAGGTTTTGGGTCCAAGTTCGGATGGGGTCGTGGATATGTACTGCGAAAGAGTTCAGTACTAGGATAAAACAGCTTTCCAGTGCTATTTGGTGATCGATAACTGTCTGATCCAGAACACTTTCAGTGTTCATTAAGTATTGTGTTTACAGTGGTTTTAGTGAGTTTTTTTTTATATTTAGTAAGTGATTACTAAACATTACAGTGTAATGTTTATTAAAGATTTAGTCTCAGCTTTACTATTCTTATGTTCATTTTTTTTCATATTCAACGCACTGGTTGTTATTATTTTTAGCAGAGAGTACACTGCAGTAGTGATTACACTAATGCAGGATTCGAAGTATTGAAGATAACCTTAGCCAAAAATGACATGTTCAAACTAGTATACAAATGTTAACTTTTTTCGCTTAGTAACAGTAAACTGTGTAATAGGTTTTTGCTAATACGTATGTAATGTATATTGTATTAATATGATTTTAATTTATCATATAAAAATTATATACTCTATTGCAACGACTCCCAGAAATCTCAATAAATCCTACGAAATCCTTGAAAAAGCCGTAGACATTCCATTCAATCACTGATCTACAAAACTTTCCAGAATCTCGACGTGGTGTGTTCTGATTAGGTAAGAGTTGAAACTTCTTAGTTCGGATTGGATGGATTATAATGATAATTTTACTATCTCGGAAAACTATAATTGTGCAGATATTTTGCACATGACTCACTCTCTCTTACTGGAATAAAGATTCCTGTCTAATTGTATTCTGTCTTCTGAAATACGATTAGGAGGGTGTAAGTAGTTTGAATGCTATAGTTGTTCGCGGTTAGTCAAGCTATCAGGCACGAGTTATAACATACTCTCTCTGGTGCACTGTTCTTCTCTAGTGGCAAAATAAGAAAAATCTCAACTCCTCATTCTGAATTGAGTCTATTTTATTGATAATGTTGGTTAATAAACTAATGTCTGTTGTAGAATCATTGAATGGAATAATTCTACGTCACATTATCATTATCTACTAACTTCCTAGCAGTCATGACTTTCACTACGTTGTATTAAGTTTAATAAATACCTAAATTGATGTATACAATGTAGTGGTAATCAGATTGGGGAAACAACTCTTGATTCGAGTCTTGATGCTATTTCAAGTAAGTTGTGTTCATATAAACTATAGATTTATTAATGTACTTATATTAACTGTTATATAACGTTTATATCTATTTTGTAACTGTTTAAATTTATGTAATAATGCAATGTTTCTCACGGCTACGTTGTAGACTGGAAAACTACACAGTGGAAGTTGCATACTATCTATACTTTTTAATCCCTGATTATCTACAATTTCAATGCTTAGCGGTATTTCATTAATGCGAATGAAAGCCTGGGCATTTACGCTTAGACTTTAATCTTAAATAGTTCATGTACAACATTCATTATTTTCTTAAATTACTTTATTCTGTAATAACACTTTTTTGCAATATGATTGTACGGAATTGAAGGTAGAAATGTCAGGTAGACGATATTGATTCAGTAAATCGACTGTCAAGTGCTCATTCTAAGGCTTGAAGAAGTAGGTTCTATTTCATTCTTATGTTCTGATCTACACCTATAATCCATTTACTGAATACTTTTCGTACCGGAACTGAAACGAATTATGTCTGAGAAAAGATAAACAACTTAAAATGCTTAGAATTTACGTATAATCGACAAATATTTACAAATGTATATCCTTTGTATTTTAGAGTAAATTAATTTTCATTTAGTTGTATCCCTTTTTGTTTGTACAAGTTATCCATTCACATGAAACTCAACGGTATGTTGAACAGGTTATGTAAGTTCTTGAAAAGCTCTAATCAATCTATATTTTTTATTTCTTACTATTTTTAATCTCATCATGAGAACAATCATGAGAACTTAGATTTTCTTTCTGAAATTATCAACAATATCATAAGAATAAAATATCTTTGTTAATAATCTCAGCGGATGAAATTAATGAAAAATTCCAACGTTTCGCTCGGCAAACTGGTCCGAGCTTCTTCAGGGAAATAACCAAAATCAAAAATTATCGAATATAAATGTAAATAAGAGGTCAAATTGATTACGAATATCTAATTGCATACAAGATATGAAATTGTTATATGAGTCATTGTTAGTGAACTAATGTTAGAATTGTTGTGGATGACGGAAGGTGTGCACTTCGTGTGTAGTTTCATGTTACAACAATTTGTACACATACTGTTCACGGTGAGAGATAGACAATCTGAAGATGGGTTTGCTATCAAATCATTGTTGGAGTAAATCAATGCAATGATAATTATGGGTCAAAGGAAAGGTGAATATTTGCAAAGGGCTACACGTTGAATTCTGTAATTAAGATAAATAATTCTAAACAGGATTAATCAACCAATAAATAAATGGAATGCGTTAGGAAGTTGGAGTAGTAGATGATTGAACTCATTTTTTAATCATTAGTTGCTATGGTGTAGCTAACAGTACTCCATCTCGTCGGTTTTTATTGTTCGGATTAGCCCATATGTGTAGGGCTTCAGATGTTAGCCTTTCTTTGTAGGAATTAAAATCTTTTTGAAGGATTTTAATTCCATCAAAATCGATACTGTGCCCTGATTCTATTGAATGCAATGTTATTGCCGATTTATTTTCAAGTTTCCGTATATCATTAGAGGATTTGGGGATATACTTTGAGCAAAGTATATGTTCCTTCACCCTCACATTCAACTGTCGTGATGTTTCTCCTACGTGTATAGCACTGCCTTCATTATATATGATTTCATAGACACAGTTCGTTTGTTCTTCTCTTGGTACTCTATCCTTGATATATACATGTACAGAGCCCAGTATATTGTTTGTTCGGAAGAAAATGCGTATGGCATGTTTATTTAAAATTCTTCTAATCTATTGAAATGTGTCCATTTCTGTATGGTACAACCACAGTGTCAATCAACTATTTCGGTTGTACTTTCGGCTTGCATTTCCCATTACAATTCTCCTTAAGTATCTTTTTGACAAAGTTCTTTAGGTAGTTGTTCATCATTAGTGTAGATAGACATCACTAAGTTTAATTCAGTTTCTCAGCCTTTATTATCTGTGACTAGTTGATGGATTCTGTTTATCAGGTTCCCAAAAAATGTCACTTTTTGATTTCGAATGAGTCGATTTATAGTCTGGGCATTTTTCAGAATACGTTGGTTTCCGAAAAATATTAATCTTAAGATAGTTATCTTGTTTCCTTTAGACCAGACAGTCGAGAAAGGATAATATGTGATCGATAGTCTCAATTTCTTTACCGAATTTGATGTAGTCGGAAATACCTGTTGACCTTTTCAAAGTTCATCTAATTCATCTCGTTTTGTAATAATGGAAGTGTTATCTACGTACCTTAACCAAAGTTTGAGCGGATAGACACATTCTGTGAGTGCTCTTGTTGCCAGTGAATGCATAAACAAGTTAGTAACCATTGTGGAATACTACAGTAGTAATGAACACCTTTGACTACAATAATGAGGCAAACGAACACTTTAATGGAGGTCCATATGAAAAATTAAGATAACAAAATATCGTGTCACTCTTGACAACCTGAGTTTATATACAAATCTATTCTATTCATATGTCTTACATACACTTAGTGCTCAAGTTTTGTAAATATTTTCGTTCTTTATTTGGATGAAAATTCCTACACAACTATCAGGAATAAGTTATGAGCTTTAGACTTTGTTACTGTTTAAAAAAATATAAGAAGAAAGAAAAACACATAAGTTACTTAATTCGAGCTCGTTTCTAGCTTTTGTCAAGCACTTCATTTACATCATTCTTTGTAGAGATTATTCATTGATGTTAAATGAAAGGATTAACTAAACTATACTAACTAAATATGATTATTAGGGTGTTATAACATTGTTTTTAAAGAGATAACCTATATATAAATGATTATATACCTTTTTTCTTCATTTGCATATAAATTATCATTATTGTTATCATGGTTACATCCTTGACCTTAGATCAATGATTCATTTTCATTGTTTCAATTATAATGTATGGTTAGTTTGATATAAATCAGAGTATATATCACCTATAATTGTATTTACAAACTTACATGTACTTACAAAAGAAGGTATACTAGAAAAGGTAGAAATAGCATAACACAAAGGAATCTAACTTTCAAATGATAAAACAATTTTCATAATCTGATTTAGTGCTATTTATTGGACACGGAACTTGAAGTAGATGAAATAAGTAAATTTGAGATAATTAGTAAACGAAATACTTCTAATTTGACATCATAAAATCATGAAGTACTAGACAGCTGTTTCATCTTAGTGTGTTCACCCACAACTGCATCAAGGAATCCAATCTTCAAGTTTCTAATCCAGTGACTAACAGTTAGACCACTAAGTCGACTAACATTGAACGGTTGAAATTTTTAACACAGTCAATTCGCCATATATTTGGACGACCTCATTCATTGTAACTGATAGTCAATTACTTCACACTTGATATGGTCCAAATTCACTAGTCACGTCACTATACTAAAACTCTGGAAATTACCTCATGAAGTTAATCACTGGTGAAGTGAAATTGGATGTAATTAGGTGTTGTAGAGATTGATAAATTTTAATTTGACATAACGAATTCTTCTGAATTAAACACTCGTTACAAACCAGTAAACACTAAACAGCTGTTTCATGTTAACATAATGAAGTTTTTGAAAGTGATGAGAATTAAGAGTTAAAAGCTGATTTATGTAACTAAAATTATATAATGTTTTAGTAACATAAGTGATATTTGATTATCCTACACTTACGTTAGGTGAATTTGTATTATTTACAGCTAGGATACTATAAAATCATGAAACAGCTATACGACACAACGAAGAAACTGGCAGGTAAATATAGTAAACCATAGCGACCGGTCAGGAACAAAGAAGGCAAGCTAGTCACCGAGATTCAAGAACAAAGAAACAGATGGGTGAAACATTTTGAGGAACTATTGAATAGACCAGCTCCACCGAACCCACCAGACATCGAAGCAGCATCTACAGACCTCCCAATTGATGTCAATCCACCAACGATGGAAGAAATCAAGATAGCCATCAGACAGAACAAAAGTGGGAAAGCAGCAGGACCTGACAATATACCAGCCGAAGCACTCAAGTCAGACATAGACATAACGGCGAGGATGCTCCACGTTTTATTAAAGAGGGTCTGGGAGGAAGTAACAAGAGCCGGCAGACTGGAAAGAAGGATACCTTATCAAGATACCAAAGAAAGGAGATTTGAGCAAATGTGAAAACTACAGAGGGATCACACTATTGTCAGTACCAGGGAAAGTCTTCAACACAGTGTTGTTGAACAGAATGAAAGACTCAGTAGATGCTCAACTTCGAGATCAACAGGTTGGTTTCCGTGAGGATCGGTCGTGCATAAACCGAATCGCAACACTACGGATCATCATTTAACAATCAATTGAATGAAACTTGTCACCGTACATCAACTTCATTGACTATGAGAAGGCGTTTGACAGCATAGACAGGAGATCGCTATGGAAACTTCTTCGACACTAGGGTGTACCAGAGAAACTCGTCAACATCATCCGGAATTCTTACGACGGACTACAGTGCAAAATTGTGCATGGAGGACAGCTGACAGATGCATTCTCAGTGAGAACCGGTGTCACACAAGGCTGCCTACTCTCGCCTTTCCTCTTCCTTCTAGTGGTTGATTGAATCATAAAAACCTCCACATCGGAGGCGAAGCACGGAATTAAATAGACAAGTAGGATGCAACTCGATGATTTGGACTTCGCAGATGGTCAAGCACTTCTAGCCCATAAACACCAGCAAACGCAAGTGAAGACAACAAACGTAGCAGCATCCTCAGCATCAATAGGCATGAACATACATAAGGGAAAGAGCAAGATCCTCAAATTCAACACAGAGAGCACCGACGTAGTTGAAATTGATGGTGAAACTCTGGAAGAAGTGGATACATTCACTGAGGAGCATCATCGATGAACAAGGAGGATCCGATGCAGATGTAAGGTCAATGATTGGCAAAGTAAGGGCAGCATTCCTACTGCTGAAAAACATATAGGAGTCCAAACAACTGTCAACCAACCTCATAGTCAAACTCTTCAATTCGAACGTCAAGACAGTTCTTCTCTATGGAGCCGAAACGTGGAGAACTACTGCAAACATCCTCACGTGGGTACAAGTATTTATTTATAAACAGCTGTCTTCGCAAAATACTGAATTTCGATTAGCCGGAAACCATCAGTAACAGTCTACTATGGGAGAGAACAAGCCAAATTCCAGCTGAAGAGGAAATCAGGGAACGACGTTGAAAATGGATAGAACATACATTGTGGAAATCATCTGACTGTATCTCGAGACAAGCATTAACTTGGAACCCTGTTAGAAAAAGGAAAAGAGGAAGACCAAAGAACACACTGTGTCGAGAGCTGGAAGCAGACATTAAAAGGATGAACAGTAACTGGAAACAGCTGGAAAGGATTGCTCAGGACAGAGTTGAACGGAGAATGCTGGTGAGCGGCCTATGCTCCTCCGGGAGGGGTAACAGGCGTAAGTAAGTAAGTAAGTAAGTAAGTACTATAAAATCATACATAACAAATAGCCAACATTAAACTCAAGATTTTAGGTGTGTCTTGTTGACGAGTATCATGTAACATGAAGTATGTATGACGTGATACTTTCAACAGGCTACCTTCAATCGTACAACTTCGTGAATGTTTTCAACAGCTGCATATTTAGGCAAGATTGAACGTTATACATTCATATCTTCAAGCATTCATTAGTTATCAAACAAATATTTTATAATTTAACTTTGTCCACTTTTGAACTTTATATAAATCATTCAATAGTTCTACCACAAATATTTTCAATCTTTAATTATCTATCATGTTGTTAAACTATTCAAATGCATAAAGTCAAGAATATCTATAATCTACTTCATATCAATTATATTCAACCTACTTGGCAACATGCTACATTAATCAGTCCTATAAGTATGCAACGTATATAAAGTAATCAATCATAATTTCTTCTAATGTCAAATATATTTGCACATTTTCACTAACATTTTTTATGGAACCTCTTGTTATACACATGAATATGATCTATTCATTGAGTTCTCAAAATATTTGTAAGTATCATATGAGCTATCAGTATTAAAGAATGCATAATGTTGTAATATGTATATATGATAATGATTAATACAATGACCTGTCTATAATAATGGAATTTAGTTTATTTTCTAGAATTCAACTGAATTCATCTACTTGGATGTTAGTGACTAACTACTTGATAGTAAAAAAATAAATGATCATTGAAATCTGATTATATTGAAGAATCGTGTGAATTTATTGAATATTGTAAACTACTTATATTTATTCTAAAATGAAGTTAAATACTTTACATTTATTACGGTAATTGTAACTCTTAAATTATAATTTATTTCAGTAGTATGATAAAATACTATAAAAAATATCAATCGTATTCTTTTTAGTATAACTATGTTTGTAAAGACATACAAATGATATTTATGTTATATTGCCTAAATGTTATTGATATATCAAGGGGTAAATTTATTTGTGATTAAAAGTATGACAACTTTATCAAAGCAAAGTTTCATATGAAGATACCGAAATAGAGTATAGTTGTTAGTGTTGAGTTATGATTAGGAATTGAAATTCAGATCGTATAATTCATCCTATTTTAAAATTGTTAGCTGAATTTAACTGGATTCCACTTGGAAATTACAGTTCAATTTCATTCATACTTATGTGCTGTCAGTACATTGAAGCAATACACACACAAAGCATATATGGCAATAGAGACAGATCAACTTATTACTTACTTACGCCTGTTTTCCTCTCAGAACAGCATAGGCCGCTCACCAGCAATCTGCATTCAACTCTGTCCTGAGCAGTCCTTTCCATCTGTCTCCAGTTACTGTTCATCCTTTTAATGTCTGCTTCCAGCTCACGACGCAGTGTGTTCTTTGGTCTTCCTCTTTTCCTTTTTCCAACAGGGTTCCAAGTTAGTGCTTGTCTCGTGATGCAGTCAGATGATTTCCACAATGTATGTTCTATCCATTTTCAACGTCGTTCCGTGATTTCCTGTTCAGCCGGAAGTTGGTTTGTTCTCTTTCATAGTAGACTGTTACTGATGGTTTCCGGCCAACAGACATTCAGTATTTTGCGAAGACAGTTGTTAATAAATACCTGTACCCTCGTGAGGATGCTTGAAGTAGTTCTCCACGTTTCAGCTCCATAGAGAAGAACTATCTTGGTGTTCGAATTGAAGAGTCTGACTTTGAGGTTGATTGACAGTTGTTTGGAATCCCAGTTATTCTTTAATTGCAGAAATGCTGCCTATGCTTTGCCAATCCTTGCCTTTATATCTGTATTGGATCCACCTCGTTCATCGATGATACTTCCCAGGTAAGTAAAAGTATCATTTTGTTTTAGCGTTTAACCATAAAGTTCAATTGGGTCGGTGGTACTCTCTGTATGAATTTGAGGATCTTGCTCTTTCCCTTATGTATGTTCAGGCCTATTGATGCTGAGGTTGCTACTGCGTTTGTTGTCCTTCACTTGCATTTGTTGGTGTGTATGGGCTAGAAGTGTTAGATCATCCGCGAAGTTCAAATCATCGAGGCTGCATCCTACTTGTCTATTTAATTCCGTGCTTCGCCTCCGATGTAGAGGTTTTCATGATTCAATCAACCACTAGAAGGAAGAGGAAAGGCGAGAGTAGGCAGCCTTGTGTGACACCGGTCCTCACTGGAAATTCATCTGTCGATTTATACCCATAACAATATCAACAAGAAGACTCAAATACTTTAAACAATCATTGACTATTAGTTTGATTTGAATAATGAAACTAGCATTGAATATATACAGTTGTTATATATAAGATGTTAATCGGTGTTGACTAAGATGATGATCATAAAATCACAGAACACTATTCTCTAATCACTTTCAATGATCATCATTCTCAGCTAAGATATGTTACGCTGGTAATGTGATTTTCGTTTGGTTTCAATTTTTGGAGATTAATTTCTGTTGCTATACTACTATTTCCATTACTGTCAATACTACTGATGCTAATACTACTTACTATTAAGGAACAGTGTAAACTTTTAAACTGATCAAATCATAATATTTCAGTTGACTGAAATTTCCTTAATAATAGTTCCCATTATCAAAATGATAATGGATGACTTTATTCATTAATGAAGTTAATTAGACTTCATTGTTGAAATAAATCTATACTACGAAGTGAATGATTACAACTACGTGAAAGTCTATTAAGAAGTCGTGATTTCCATCGTTGTATGATAACAACGTGTATAAAGTCCTTCATTGACATTAGTGAATAACTGCTAGGCAGTCGACATGATTATACTCCACTGATTACATCTTTTCACTAAAGGCACAGAATTATCGCTTGAAGATAGTCACTAGTTACATTATATTGGTCATAGTTAGGTATGATAGAGATTGTTGTATGAAAGAACGAATGATGTTAAGTTTAATGATTCAAGATCTAATGTACATTCCTACAAAATAGTTAAAAATATAAACAGTTGAAAACTTGCATTAAATAAAGTAATAAAGGATAATATATCCCAATTCACTGATCGGAAAAAGAACTGATCAAAGCTTATTCTTAGAATAATGAGTAGAAAAGGTTAAGTAACTTCGAGTGTGAAATTATCCTGATAGTATCACTTCACTTGAATAAGTCTCCTTTCTAAATTTAAAGATTATTGATATTACTAAAATACTTTTAATTAATCTTCATAAGTCTATCTTACTGTAAAGCATAAAATAGATTTAAATCTATAGCAAAGAACGTGTAACCTCAAGATTGATAGACAATCGTAATCATAGTTCTAAATAAACATAAGTATATAAAGCAAATATTATAGTTTAAGCTAAAGATTACTTAGTGTGTAATAATAAAAGCAAAAAAGTATATAACTTAAATATTTGTATACTCACCCGGATTTCGTCTATATGTTGGAAATATAATTTCGTCAGAACTGTGAACATCATCAATCATAATTCGATATAAAATATCAAATAGTCAAATCCTTTCTATTATAGATTAATAGTGATTAATAATTGAAAGTAAACTAGAACATTTATGTTCATATACTTAGAAACAACTAAAATCAAATTAAAATCACTGATTTGAGTAGTTATCTATTTAGTATTTATTCATAAACGTGACCTAAATATTGACTAATCTAACAATAAGCTTCTATTTATTTTAGTTGGTATTATTGTTATTATTGAAATAATGATAGATACATACTCTTTGTTATATCCCCTCCTTGCTCCCCCTCCCAACACACACATACTTTCTTGATAAACACGTACCTGGATCTTGTACTAAGAAAAAGTGGTTTCTAAAGCTTTTTATTCAAGGTGAATCAAATGAACTTTTATTTAAATAATATGTATCATATGGCATAGTGACTGAAAATTATCTATTGATAAAGAAAGTAAAGATGTGAAGATGATCATATATCTAAACTATTTCCGATTTCAGTTCATTATCTATATATATAATGAATTAGGATTAGAGTACTAATTAAAAACTAAGGAGGATTGCATAGCTGTATTACACACTCAAGGCTTTTAGTTCTCTCAATAAGGATTCCAAATTTAATATTATTAGGTTGGCATTCAATGGTACACATTCTCAACTTATATTCATTTGTGATATATCATGATGATCATCTAGTGAAGCTGATGACAACTGTTTTACTTTTGACATTTCTTTACATCAATAGTTAAAAATTCTCAGGTTTAATTAGTAGTGAGGTTGTATGTGTGTGTGCGTTCTAGTTAGGGAGTATCGTTCAAGGATGAAACAGGTTTCATATGTTACATGTATTTTAATGGTGATCTAATTAAAGTATATACATGACAAATGCTATCTACAAATCAAACTATCTCTCCTCACAAAACTGTTACATTAGAAGAATAATGGTAAAATAATTAAGGTATTATTAAAATTCCGACCCTTGCCGAAAAAGGATTTATAACAGAGGTGAAGTAGACAAATGATCCAGTGTGTTATAGTATCACGAGTTAGCATAGCTCAGCTATAACAATTGTTACTGTTATTGAGTTATGGGTTAAAAAGTGATAAAGAATACTCTAATCCCATAATATCTTATTTGTCACGAGATTTATGCATTCTCCACCTGCCAGCTCTCCTAGGATTACTGCTGTCTCAAGTTCAGGTGAAGGAGGAGGGTTTGGCATAGGGTTAGCAAACCCTTCTTGTAAAAAGAAGAACCAATAAAAGGTTGACTAGAAAGAGAATTTAAAATCTGACCTGGTAATTGAAGGGTTTTCATTCCAGCGATTTATTAAGCTACATAGCAAAGGCTATTTTTTTTCTAAGTCACGAGGCCGAAGTCTCTTCTGACAACCAGATAAATGGTCAATATACTTACACTGAAGTTTCTCACGATGCAAGAGATCAGCAGTACTATATAAGTTGCTCAGGAATTTAAAAGATACAACAAAAGGTGACGGCGAGAGAGTATATTTCACCGATCACTGTAGAGGAGAGTCCAGGACATAGTTAGCTGGAGAATGCTGATCGTTAGCCTTATGCTCTACGAGAGGTAACAGGCATCGATTGATTGATTAACTAATTACCTGTATACTCTAAATCCCAATCGATGTGGATGTAAACAGGAAACTAAAATTAACTAGGTTTTAGGTGCTAAGTCAGTCTTTTATTTATTCACACAGCTTTTCGTCACATTGAATTGTCACACAATCATATTAGTCGTTCATTCAATGCACCATTCTACTTTTCTACGTTTTTACTACACTCTTTCAAAACTATGTTAAGCAAGTAAACAGCTCCTTAAAATCCTAACATTTATAAACTTACTAAGATATTATCAAGTAGAATGATAAATTTGGTATATCTGTTACATCATACTACTCATCACTTAAAGTAGTGTTATAGTATACAATGTAAAAGCTTTCAGTTTTCTGTCGTTTAGTCAAATTAACATAAATCATTACATCAATACCTGCAACTAGAAATTGTTATTAACATTAGGTTATTTCAGTCATTGGTTTCATAGCACGAATACTACCATGGAGAAGTTGATGGCGAACTGGGGTATTTTAAAGGATGAAGTGAATATAAATACTTACTGTAAATCAGATAGGACTATGTAAGGAAAATGAATCGCAACTTGTTAGCTACTTCTAACTTATTTACCATTTCCCTAAAGTTTATTCGAGTATTTAATCGCATATATTGAGTAGAGGTTATGTGTCTTTGACCTGGTCAGTTACGAATAATGGCCTCACGTAGATGACCAGATGAATATGCGAACTTTATTTACATACAAGTATTCTTAGAGTTTGTAAGTTTACTTCTGTATGTATCACCATAATTCAGTATAGAATGAACACGATGTTGAACCAAATAGTTTAATTAGTTATTCTCTACTCAATTTCATACAACCGTTGAAATAAGTACACATAAACCCTAACCACATAGCAGGTAGATTAAACTAATAGTAGTTTTACTTCATTAAAACAATACGTTCTGGTAACAGTAAACAGATCCATGTAAAGCTTGGACGACCTGGTGGGGTGGGGGGGGGACAGAGTAAGAATATGAAACTAATTGTAACAAATTGTATATTAAGTATCCAATCAAAACATATGAAATAATCTTCCGAAAATTTTCAATCATCTTACTCAACTCATCCTTTATAACAAGCAATATGTTACAAAATTTGATACTTAAATTACAATCAATAAAATAATATACCTTCCTAGAATAATAATAATTTTCTTTGTAAAGATATACTACTTATGAGTAAGCACAGTGTCATAAGCATTTTTCAGCAAAGAAAGGATTTTACGCTGCAGAATGAAAACTATTGTGAATACTGTGAAGGAATGTTGCTTAGTAGTACTGCTAGTGTAAGTTGCAATCATTGACTTTCTAGCAGGAATTTGGTTAGCAGATGTGAAAAATACAAGCTACTACTTTGAGTCACATACATGCACAGTTACAATTTCAAAGGACGTTGTGGTTGAAGTTTTATTGGCCTCACAAGTATAACTTTATCGAAACACATCTCTGAACACTATCCTCCTTGGTTGTCCAAACAATTACGTAATTAGATCAGCAGCTCACTTCTTTAATACCTCGTAACCAAAATCTTTTCTTGTGTTTAAAAAATGATGATCCAATTCTTACCATTCATATTTCATAAGTATTAATTAACGTTGATTACATCATTCATATATTGCCTCCTTTATATTCTTCAAATAAACAATCATTTCACAGGACTATATGTTCATGTTGGAGAACTTTTAGCAGTTAGTTGGATATGAAAGAATTTATGTCTTAGCATTGATTTGTTATGGAAGCAAATAGATCAGTCGCTTTTGTCATATGGTGCATCTAAAGTAGGATATCAAGGTACAACGGTAGTTCAGTAGTATGAATAAAGTTGGAATATAACTGACAAGCAGAATCTAAGGAGCAAGTTTTATCCTATTTGAGACTCATTAATTGGATGTACTGGCGTGGATAGAACGCAATGTATGTTCAAACGTCGTATTACTTATACGACTATAACATAATTTATAACTGAAAGATAAAACCTTTTGACTTTTTATCATTTCATTTTGATAACGCTTCATAAATAAATAAAAAAACTTATTCAATGTTTCTGATGTGTGATAAATAACTAGCGTGAATGACATCATAGTAAAGGTGGGGTTCATTTTCATTAAGTATTCTATATTTCTCTCTCACTGAAACAATTAATTTCTTCCGTTAATCATTAATTGACGATACATTTTTACATGAGATATAACTTTCGATTATTCTGTAGGATTCGTTGATCTATCTGGTTCCTTATAGAACTATAGGTCTATTCCCGAATTATAAATTATAGTGATATGTTTATTAAACATTAGCTTGACATTTTTACAGCTGATATAATTTCATACTTGATTCCTTAATGTAGATATGACAGATATTTAGATTACATAATACTTCCGATATACTCGAATGACCATTCAGTGAATGAATTTCATATATCTTAGAAATTCGGTATTTTCATCTGGATAGTCTTTTAATGAAAATGTCATTATCTTTCTAGATAACGTTATCAACATATCCCTGAAATGAAAGTGAGCTACAAAAATTTCTTGAAACCTGATCAACATTTTTCTATGCTTATCTATTATTAGTTAATTTAGGAAGTAATTTAGTAGATTCAAGCTTGTACAGATGATCTTGTCAACAAAAACAATGAAAGCTATGCAATTGTTTTATCTAACTTGGAAAACGTGAATTTCGATAAAACCATCATCCTCAATTAGAAATCCTCTTGACACCTTTAGTAATTCATCTTGTCAAATTATTCATAATGTTTTTATGGAATGTTACATCGAAAGAATCAAAATAAACAACTAACTATCAAAAATGTTTTCTAGAAAACTATTTCATTTATTATGGGTTCATTTAAGCGGAAAATTGTATTTCGATTATTATTATGTTCCCCTCACTTTAGCCTCCTATTGGACTCATGAACTGTTGTCATTTCATTTTCATTCAGGAACTATGAATAATTAACTATCTCTCTCAAGTTGCTGTCTCAGTTACCTCAATCCATTTTGGAGATTAGTAATATCGGGGTAGACATACAAGTATAGGACAAACAGTTTTTATGTCTAGTTGAGATATTAATTTCAAAGGAGCTTATTGTTTATTTTCCGCATAACGCGATTGACCGAAGTTCAAGATACATATAGAAGGAATACCGTAACTAATCAAAAGTCACTACATTGTTATCAGTGTTAGATTGATAATAGGAAACATCACTATCATAGGAAATGTTTGCAGGAATTAAAATTGCTGCTAATGAGAGGGAATCAGGGTAAAAGTAGTGAGTATGATTGAAACAAAATGTTGAGGTAAAATAAAAATGTAGACATAAACCATCTTAATAAATGAAAACAGCACTTATGAAGGCAACAACAAAAATTGATGAAGTGACGATTGTTACATCCTTTGGCACCATAGTAGCTTTAGTTAAAACTAAGAAAATCTAACCAGTCTGAGTATACAGGAACATTAGTTTGTGATAAATAGTGCCAGTTATAAACTATGTATTTTAAGTTAAGTGATTTATTATTACATCAGTTTACTTCTATACTTATTACTGGTTATCGTCACTTATTGATGTCAGTTGAGTACGGTTGAAAATCTGAAACATTGGAAGCTGTTTTACTCTAGTATGCATACCTCAACATTGTATACTTTGAATCTCACTTGGAAATTCATCTCAAGGCTCTCATTTTGAGGTGACAGCTTAACCTTCAGAATCACTGGGCTAGCAGGAGTCTTGTGGTAGGGTTTCCATTTAAATTAACTTATCACATAAAGCAACGATCAGTTCAATATTGTCAGGATCTTCAAAATGTGATGAACATTGATGATTTCGCCTATACTTTTATTAGTGAACTTTATTAATATATACTCTTAGCTACCATTGTAGAATCACTATATGACTAACAAACCACTGCATTTTCTTCTATACAGGAATACGTTTAATCATCGTCAAGTAGGAAATCAATTTTTTATTTTTATGAGTAAAACTGACTAGTTTTCAATAAAATGAATCAGCTGAATTGATGTTACATTATAGGAGACTCTAATTGATGTTAATGAAAAACAGTAGCGCTAAATTGCTCAACGTTGAAGTTAGATCATAATTAATAGATAATGACTTCGCTAGGATATAAAGATCAACTGCACTTAATTTACAGTTACCTACTGTGAAACATTGAATTTACATTAATAACTATAGTAAATTCTTTTTCCATAGTTTCACTATTATTGTTATTATTATGAATAAATTGACCGATTGATTGATTTTTAATCTGTAATCTCTTAGTTTCATGTTACCATCTACATGTGGTGCCTTGTGAATTGGTAATATGTTGTGTTATATTTAGATTAACTATTGATTTGTTACAACTTCATTGTAGATTCATGAAATGTATGATACAATGTCATGAAATTGCATATTATAGCGGTAAAATTAATTAATCATAGCTTTATCACATGATAAAAGTTAAGATTTTTTAATCCTACGTAAAACTTTGTGTAATTACCCTGGGAATCCAACTTTGCATTAATCAACTGATACAGATTATTAGTACAAATAGATCAAAGTGTAAATCAGTGATACTCCAGAGCTTCTTTAATCCTTATATATAAATGTTAAACTACTGTGTAAGTAGAAATGAGTTAAGATCAATATCATTACACTTTATCTAGTAACTATATTCGGTTACTATGCCAACAATGTTAATGGTAACAAATAAGCAAGCTGTTGAAATAACGTTAATTAACAATTTTAATTTATTATCTGTAATAATAACTTTGACATTTACAGACTTCAATTGATAATAACGTAATTTTACAGACGTAGGATGAATTTGTATATTCCCGATGACTTGTTCTAGACTGAAGCTGATCAGTCACTGTTGCTGTATGTGCATCCTGAACGGATTGACTGTCTGGACTCAGTAGTCTAGTGGTGTACGCGGTGGCGTTTTACACGAAACGGACTGAGTTCGAATCTCACTGTGAACATCAACATTAGGATGCAGTTACATCCAGCCGATGAATCCTGAATAGGACGAAACACGCATCCTGGATTCCACTTGCAAGTCACAATCCAAATTAATGTAATTTTACAGAGTTATAGGTACAATCAGTTGCAAGATCTAGAGACTAATAATTTACAGTTTAATTAGAAATTTACATTTTATTAAAACGATATATGAATGATTATTTCAATAGATGTTTTTGTTAGATTCCACAGTTGGAAGCTTTAGTTGATCTTTTAAAAGAATCTGTTAAACTAAGAATTGTTCAAACAGCAGAAGCAATAACCATATTAAGTTTAATTGTCTGCATTCGTCACAGACAGATGATGATTGTGTACGAATACAAACCGGGGAGCACCAAACAGTTATTGCATTCTATTATAGAAATCTCCAGTAATATGCATCCTCGATTCTGAGAGTGAATTTAACATAAGACCTGGTTTTCTGGCAACCACTTAACCATTTGCATCACTTGGCTGACCTGCGTCAAGTGGTAGAATTAATATCTATCTCCACAAAACCGCCTTCATTTATTTACAATAATCAGCTCGCTAGTGACTAACTATAGAATACTCCTGAAGTTCTGGTGTGAAGTCAGGACTGTCGGTGTTCAGACTTGTCGGGAGTGAGACAGCTATTACCAACGAGAATCGATGATAGTCACGTTATATCGAAAAATTGATGGAGGTGAGAATTCCACTATTGGAAGCTAGTATGCTCTTGGGTTGGATTTGTTGGTGAAATCTTGCGCGCGAATTTTTGAAGTGTTCTATAAAAGGATGAAATGGCTTTTGGCTGCATTCACCAAACCCTAGTCTGTAACAAACATAAACGGCTAAACTTAATACACTTCACAAAAACACAGTTATTCAGTTACATTAATCAGCGCATTAGGGACTACCTTCAGAATGTTACTGAAGTTTTGGTGAGAAGTCATGACTGGTGAAGTGAACACTTATCGTGGGTGACAGTTATCACCAGTAACACTGGATGATTGTCGTGCAATATCACAAATTGGTGCGATGTATAATATTTAGTTAAACATTTATTCATATTCGTAATTATATAGTATTTTCTTACACTTTAGGCTATGCATATTTATTCTAGGTTATGCATTTCTGTAGTGTAATGAGAAAGCAAAAGTGATCTGAAGAATGTGATGTGTTTGAGCCAAGCATTTCTAAATATACAAAGTAGGATTGCTGACTTGAATCGTTATAGTTGCTACATATATGTAGTTGATGGGTTTTGAATACGTTTGAGAAACTGTGATGACATACGGTGTTTTACAGTAAATGTTTCCAAACAACAGTAGAAATGTACTAAGCAGTGGTCTCCATGATGTTCCAGTGAGGAGGATTAAATAAATTTTCAACTTAGCTATTCAATGTTTGTCATTTCTCAATCAACCAGATCTATTTCGTCAATGTAATTATAAACTGACTTGTTTCAACACTTCCATGAGTGTATACAAATATAACGGCAACTTTGGAAAATACGATATAAAGTATACCATAAAGCAACTTAGTCAATGTTTGAATAAAAATACCTTCTTGTATGAAGATGGTGAAGTTCAGTCAATAAACAGGTTGGTGTTATCAAACTTAAGACACAGAGATTATCTAATAAATAAAACACATTCTATGCTACACCGTATATTATTCATTTCTAACATTACAAATGTACTTGTCAACGTTTATGTAATAACTAGTAATAGTAATTTATCAATCTGATTAACTTTAATTGACACTTGTTAGTTTCTATATATAATTACTTCAACAAGTATGTATGTGATCACATTTATAAGTAGTGCACAAAGTAATCACATTACAGTCTAAACTCTCATTATACTACTAAAATTAACAACTTTATTTTACTGACAACTTAGAGTTTACTAGAGATTATAGATATAAATACTCTAAATTTGGCTACTTTTTTTAGATTTAGTTGATTGTGTTCGTTACAGATTGATGCTGGTTACGTACCATTGATAACCAAGGAGCACTAGACAACTATTTAATCATAGTATGTGAATACTCTTGATTCTGCCTAAAAATCAAACCTAGCGCCTCCATATCTTTCAGTAGACTATTGACGATCTGCACTGACTAGTCGGCGTCCAGTTGTAGAATTCCTACTTTTGTAAATTTGTGATAGAGTGCGACAATTACCTAATATCTTTGATGGGAAATGTCTCATTTCTCATATATCTGAACTCTCTTAATCATTTTGTAACTATGATGTAAGCCAGTAAATGCCAATCTAAAGATTAAGGGTATACTGAAAAGTAAGAAGTAAATGGTTTCGATCCCGGATTACGCACTACTGAGAAGTCTCATACTAGAACAAAACAAATTTATAGATCTTCCTGGATTTCATTATTTGCAAAATTAATATCAATTCATTAATGCATAATTCAAATTCAATAATCTAGTAAAGTGATAAAAGTAATAAGGAAATTCTCAATGTTTAATCAAGTTATTCCGAACCCTGTCATGTCAGAAGAAAAGTCAGTAGTCAATTGAATGTTCGTGGAAAAAAGTTCGAAACACATTTAGCACCATGTTGTTATTCAAGAAAACAGATAAACCTATAAACGAGATGTAATGGACGTCTAGTAGCAGCTTTTAGTTAGGGGAAATCTTAAAATCACACCAAGTTAACAGGAAATGGAAGACTTGTATTGTCGAACGATGGATCAGAAAAGTACTGTACATAGTTTAAAAAATTATAGTGCCCGTACAAGATATCAGTTGGATGCCCAAGAATAAGAGAACATGGACCATAGTGGACCGACTTGAAATACTCTTGGACACCTTCCAATAAAAAAGACAGCAGAAAACATAGAAAGCCTTAGAACGAACAACCCAACCGTCACTGGTAATAAATTGTAAATAGAATACGGTAACTAAACTACGAAGGGATCCAAGCAAAAATAATGCATAAGGTACTCCAGAGAGGCGAGGTGTTGCAATGGTTTTCGGGAATCCCAATGAAGCCAAAGACATTCTGTCTAATCACTGTTCGATAGAACTTTTCGGGATATTGATTTAGATTGTTCTGATTAGATAACAGTCGGAGATCACTTTTCGAAGATCGAATGAATTGTAATGATATCATTTTCACAGAAAATTATGAGTACCTGAGTACTTTGTACAATATTTGGCATTTACCGAATCCCATATTTCTCCCTTCTTTTCTTTTCTTTTATGATTTGGGAATTGAAAGATTCAAGGTGTTCGAGTATTGAAGGCATATGTGATATTGACAATAATCAGACGTAACACATCAAAAGCCAACAACACTGAGATACCTACTCAACAGACGCAAATCTGCTGAAAACCTGAATATCAATAATCAGATAATATATTACTTTTATTATGGCCTAACAACCAGTATTTTTCATCTAACTGTACATAATCAATTTGTAGATATAAACTCAATACTGGATTAGTGAAGAAATCAAGATTATCAATTGAAATCTTTTGTATCAATTAGCAATCAAGCAACCAATCTACTCATTGTAATCAAGATGAGTTTGTATCTTCCCGTTGATTATTATAAATTGATTGAAACTGATCGGTCTCTGTTGCTATATGTGTATCCTGAGCGAAGTGCTACCTTATATCTATTAATCACAAGTGGTGTTTAAGTTGAATTGTGACTGCCAACGGAATCCAGGATTCACATTTTGTTCTACTTAGGACTCGTCGGCTAAATGTACCTGCATCCAATTGTTTATGTTCCCAGAGTCATCAAAGATACAAACTCATCCTAATGACTCATATACCCGTTAAACGAATGTGACTGTCTGGATTCAGTAGCTTAATGATGAACGTGGTGGAATTTGGCACTAAGCGGATTGAATTCAAATCCCAGTGTGAACATCAACACTGGGATGCAGGTACATCCAGCTGGCGAGTCCCAAATTGAATGAAACGCGCGTCCTGCATTTCGCTTTCCACTCACAATCCAACTTAAACACTGCTCATCATAAGTTTAGAGTTGTTGTTAGGGTTTTTATTTGTTTTGTTTTATATATAAACAATGTTTTTTTGTTTAAACAAAGATGTGTTGATTACAAGTAATTGATTGAATTTTCTAAAATATTTACATGGTACATTTAAGTATGCTTAGTTTGTTGTTGTTTCACGTGGTATAACTGGTAAACAAACAAAGATAATCAGATCATAATAAACTTGTTAAAGTATTTGCGGATGAAAAGTAAAGATTAACTAAACAAATTAGAGTATAAGATGAATGAATGAAGATAATAAGGAAAAGAATGTGAATTACACTCTATCAAGGTAGATTTAGTGAAAGTACACACTAGTGGGGGATTGAGCTTCCACATACTTAAAGCTTCAACAAACATTAGTCTGTATTCTAAAGGTACTCTTATACAACACCTAAAAGATGATGTGATGTCAGTTATGTTACCTGTCTTAACCAAGTGGACAGGAATAGACGATGAAGGTCAGTCAGTCAGTCAGTTACAACGTAGAACTTGGTACATGCGTACATCAGTTCAAGTTACCATGCCTCATTAGCAGATAAAGATTAAATTGTCAGACCAAATCCCAGAGTAGGGGAGGTAGTAACAGAGTAAGTACTTATGAAAAGGCATAGAGATCAGAGATGAGATTTTAGATAAAAATGATTCAGTAAAGAGAAAATTATAATAAGCTAGAATTTGGAGGAAGACAAGGAGTGGATACACCTGCGTCATTGCGAACGATTTTGAGCCATATCACCTAAAGTCTCTAACTATTTGTTACGATCATCGTGTGGGCCCCAATCAGGTAGTCTGCACCTAATAACATGGCTCAGCCCAATTGTCAATGACTTCATGGATTGGTGCCATGTTTTTGTTTGGCCACCCCTAGCTTTCTTCCAGCCTACTCCCACACCAGACAACATTGCTCGTCGAGGTAGACGGTGATCAGCCATACGCAACACATGTCCTAACCATCTCAGCCGGTGAAGATTCACTACTTCATCAATAGACTTACCGTATTTACCTAGTGCTCTATTCCTAATCCATGCATTGCTTACTCAGTTGTCCCAGCAAACACGAGCAATGTTTCGAAAACATCTATGATCGAATACTAGGATCCTACGAATATCCTCTATCCTTAAAGGCCATGTTTTACATCCATAAACTAAAACGGATCTGACTGCTGCACAGTAAACGTGTCCTTTCGTCAGTAAACTAATGTCTCGCCTACGCCACAAGTGACGCAGGTTGGCAAAAGCTGATCGGGCCTTATTTATACGGGCCGAGATTTCATCGGACACCAGACCGTTAGGACTGATGAGGCTCCTGAGATAAGTAAAACGGTTAACACATTCAATAGTTTTGCTCCCTATCACTAACTTCGGTGCCGAATTAAGCCAGTCCTGAAGCAACATTTTGAAATGGATGAGGGAAATCGCATCCCAAACAAGCTTACATAATGTTTAAGGTAGATTTTGCATTTTATTAACATCTTCACCCAGTAGAACTGTATCATCGGCATATTCTAAGTCAGTAAGTTTATTTCCTGGAAGGAGGTCAACTCCAGAGAAATCAGACGATGATAATGTTAACTCTAAAAGTATGTAAATGATAAAATTAAATAAAAATGGGGATAGCGGACAACCTTGACAAACACCACTAGAAGTGATCAATTCCGAAGACAATCTACCATAAGCTCTAACACAACATGTGGTGTTTATCTTGTACTTTTATTTTGCCCTTCGAATTCACTTATTTCTGGAAGCATTTAGGTATGTGTTCGGTCACCCTTACATGAAGATCACAAGTGCTCCTCCATTTGTGTGTGCCGATACATATACGTAAATTGGTAGATACAGTGGGATGTGACACATTCGATTACATGTTTTTTATGTTTGTTGTAAATCAATCGCTGAGACTTTTCAATTAAAACTATCTAAGCTTCATGAAATGTCTTGTTAATAACTGATTAAAATCTTTGTTTTAACTCGGGGTTATTTGAGTCACTCTAAATGGTAAGATCCTATAGACTAATTTTTTAGATGCTAGAAATACAGTATGTTTCACCATACTGCAACCTTTTTATCGATTTATAAACATTTTTAGATGTCCATTCAACATCAGCGTTTCTATCAACAGATTTTTATCTTCGTTAGTAGTATTATTATGAAAGTTCATATACCGCCTTGTCCATATAAATTTTCTGTAGATAAAATGTTTGATTGAGCAATCCTTCCTCCGACTGATTAATATATTTAAGAAAAGAAATTGGCTGTTCGACTCTTCACAGTATAAACTTATAAGGTTTTGCAAAGTATTTAGTTTACTTCATAAACTATTTAAATTATCAGTTTTCTTACTAAAAACTAGGATATCGTCAACATACCGCCTGTAAAGACACATCTCCTCTATTGAATCTCTGGTTAGGTTTTGCGTATGTACCAAATACACATAAGCTAACAGTGGTCCTAAAGGACTGACTATGACAACTCGATCAATCTAGCGAAGATATTCACCCTTACATGTTAACTAAACTTTATCTGCACATAACATTAACATATCACCAAGAGTTGTTATATGAATAGGTAACGAAAGATTATTTGACGTGATATAGTCACATAAAATATTGACAGTCTTTTTTTCAGATGAACATTAGCAAACAAAAAATTTGCATCAAAAGAACACATTGCCTTTAAATTGATATCAATATCACATAAATAATCAACTAGCCCAAACGAATCCTTCAGAGAATACTTACACAAGCTCCATCGAATATGGATCATTAATTTTGTGAGACATTTTGTACCATAATGTGCAGGTGACCAACAAATCACCATTTGAGATGGTTATTCAGTTGATTAAACATATCACAGATTGATGTTGGGAGAGTACCAATAAAAACCAGGGAGAACTGAAAGCTGTTTTGTTTTAGTGTGGAACTCACCAGCAGTGCGCACTCCAGATTCCGCACAAGGGGCTTCAGGGTGACTGTAAACACTTAACCATCTGCATCACTAGGTCAGCATCCAGTGGTAGAATTCCCACTTCTATCGATTTGTGATATATAGCGAGACGATCATTCATTGTCATTGGTGATAACTGTCATACTCCCGACGAGTCTGAACTCCACCAGTTACAACTTCTTACTACAGCTTCAGGAACATCCTGGAGTCAGTCACTAGTGAGCTCTGGTGAGAAATTTTGACTGGTGAAGTTCAGACTTGTCGGGATTGAAACAGATGTCACCAATAGCAATGGTTGACCGTTGTGCTATAAGTCACCATTTGTTTGCTTATTGAAAAGTTAGAAATTGTACATAAAAAAGGCAGTAAACAACAGTGTTCATTTACTAGAAGTAGGAATGATTCTTTTAATTATTATTACTGTGGTTACTAACTATTCATAACCACTAAAACTAAACAAGATACTGGATAAATTAGCTTATACATCCTCTAATTTAATTCATTTAGTAGATTCACCTTGTCATAGCCTTCATAAATCAGCTTCAAAAGCAGAAATCTCTTGTCTTAAATACATTATATGTGTAAATTACTTTGCAAATAAATGTTTTAGAATTTGAAAGCACAAACTATTTGTGATTGACAATTTTCTGTGTACTGATACTACAGAATAGTGTAGCGATAAATAATTCCCTAAATAAATAGTTACCAGTCTCTCGTCAGTGATGATGATCATGTCTGTTTCACCGGATACAACTAGCTAAAGGCGTATGCTCAAGTATCATTACCAGATCACGACACGATGTAGGGAGCAATTCGTCCTCTAGTTAGCCAGTATTAACGTCGCTATTTCATTATCACACTGCTTAAGATCAAATATACCTTCTCCATCCATCACCGCCTTCTGATTTGTTCTTATTCATACGTGTTGGTTTAATCTTAGAAGCTACACTAGTCATAAGACAAGTGTAACATCGTCATATACAGAGTACATTTCAAAGGTGTTCATGCCAATGAAGTAATAGGGACTTCAGTTGTATGAATGTTGTTATCACTTATTACTTCCAATTTATTTCATCCTATTGATGAAATTTTATTCACTTGATCTTAATATAAGCTTGCATCGTAAATTGTCTTAAGTAATACTCAAGTAAGCTTTAATCCCGCCTACTCATTTCATTATCTCTAGGATATTGTTATTGTCATCCTGTGCTCTGTACTACTGTTTTCTCTCTGTAGTCGTTAATGTTCATGTAAAAAACGTGAATGGAATTCACCTGTGTATCATGGCATCTTAGCTCGTTCGATAAGGAATCACGATGCAACCTATGCAATATAATCCACCTGAAAATTCTCTTGATGATATGCTTCTGCCGCTCCGCCCCCTCCATATAGGGATTTTAACTTCCTAACAGTAGTTACTATAGATGAAAGATGTTCTAATCAAATCATTTCCCGTGGTAATAATTATAAAACTATTATTATACCACTTGCGATTGTACATTCTGATGATACTATATCCTTCTGAGATTTTGACAACGTTCAGTTGAAATAATTAACAATAGACGTCTTTTCAAAAACTTTTCCTTGTTAGAATAAGCTTTTATCTTCCTGATGAATATTAATGGACTGAAACTGGTCAGTCTCTGTTGCCATATGTACATCCGAGGGGGGGGGGAATTGCCTAGATATAGCGTTCGTACACAAGTAACGTTTAAGTTGAATTGCGACTGCCAAGCGGAACCCAGGATACAGTAGCCCAGTGATGAACGCGTTGGCGTTTGGCACGAAGAGGACTGGATTCGATTCCCAGTGTGAATATCAACCCTGAGATGCAAGTATACACAGCCGATGAATCCCGAAATAGGATGAAACATGCGTCCTGGATTCCGCTTTCAGTCACAATCCAACTTAAATGTCCCCTTATGTCTTTAATAACCTGGAGATGCAAGGAAATTTGTATGTATTATATAATTAATTCCAGGATATATTATTACTACCTTAAAAATCCCCTCAATCATCAAGTATGATTTTGTAACCGAAGTAGAAATGACTGAGTATTCTGTTATTCAGTAAATTGGAGCAATTATGTTGATCAGACTGACTGTATTATCCTCGTCTATAATAGTGTATATCGGTAGGAACAGTAGAATCAATATGTAGACTCAAGTTGGTTATAAGTAAGAGTTAATCAATTAATGAATTAAAAATAATCCTACTGCAAACATCTAACACATTCATTAGTCTAAAATACAGCTAGTAAAACCAATTCGTTCATTCAGTAAACTATTGATTAAGTTGTTTATTGCACACATAGATATGGCTTTAATGTTGTAAACATGTAACTCAGTAATCAGTCAGCTTGTTTAGTCGATTAGTATTAAACCGATCTCTGTAAGCTGGGTGTACATTTCATGTGGTGAATCAAAGTAAATCTATATTATACTGTAATTTATTTGGTATAAAAGCAGGAATCCTTAATTGATAGTGAGTGTTTGACTGTTAACCTCATCAGAAGATCATTCACACTAATGATCTTGTCTTCTTGAAATAACTGATGCATACCTATGCCTACCTTAATGTAATCTCTTTTAAGAAGTATAATCTATCTCAGAATTAATTCATTGGGTACAATGAATATCACATCTACATTTAAATGTTACTATGTCAGATTTGTATCATTTACAATTATATTAACAGTCAAAATAAACTATTGCAACAGAAGAAACTGTAGATGATATAGAGTATTTAAAATTTGTAACCCATCATCTAAAGTTTGCTACTGGTAAACTGATAAAACGTTAATAAAAGAATTCAGTCCATTGTATGTATATTTTTACAAAAGTAAGCAGTTAAATTAGGAACGTATACTACGACTCGAACCTGAACTTTATAACTTCAAATATTAGCGTACTATTCACACTAGTCGACAACGTTTTTATTTATTCTCTAGTTTATCTTGATTTAACTGTTGTTTTGTTTGGTAAACTTTAACGTGTAGTATGTTAAGAGAAAAACATTGACTTCGAAACCTGGTAAAAGAAGAAGTAAGCAAATATATATATATTTTTCTACATGGCTTATTTACGGCAGTGACATTAATCCTCAACATAAAATTTACTGTACAGCGATTATGTTATGTAAAATATCCAGAGTGTATTTCTTATTAATAACGTTAAAAGTTCCATTAAGATATTTAATGAAAATAACAATTGAAATGGTTTGTGGTGATTGGTAGTAAGTTTAGTTAATTGAATTCGTCATAGATTGGTCTTGACCTGGGTACCATTAAAAACCTGGAAGCAATGAACAACTGATTCGTTCTAATGTGGAACTCCTCAGTGGTACACACCTTAGATTCCGCCCCAGAGATTTCAGGTTGGCCAACGCCTAACCTTCATGGTGAAGAAATTTCCTTTCAATCAGCTTTTCATTAAGACTTTGCACTATTATATATGCATTTGATTTAAAATAAAGATAAAATCGATACTAATCACATGGTGGTGGGTCAAACTATAATAAAAACAAGTACAAATGTAATATGTAAGTAGGATTGTGGCTGGCAAGTAGAATTCAGGAGGAGCGTTTCGTCCGATCTGGGACTCATCGGTTGGATGTACCTGCATTCCAATGCTGGTGTTTACACTGGAATTCGAACTCAGTCGGTTTCAGGCCAAACTCCACCGCGTTCTAAGTACAAATGTGTTCATGAAGATAATTACAATTGATTAACAAAAGTTAAGGTGGATAAAGTGATTACTAATTATATGATTGATAAATGAATAAGAAAATGTTAATATTAAATTGACTGATTACATAACGTATGGTAAAAGAATAAACAAAATGTTATGATGTGGGATAGAATACTGACTCTTTAGATTTGTAAGAGTAAAGAAAATGAACTACATACAGAAAAAAAAGGCAGATGGGTCTATGCCATACCAAAATGTTTGAAAAATGATAATAATAATAATAACAATAATTGTTAGCAGAGAAGAGGAATGGTATCAATACAAACTGATAATGAAGTTAGAAAAATATTTTATTGAGAGTAAAAGGATGAGAATAAAAGGATGATGATTAAGACGATTAAAGTACATAATGACGAAAGACATGACAAAATTCAAGGAAAATTAAAGAGAAAAGAAGTAAAAAGGACGTTAGATAGATTCCGATTGTAGCCCCCGTTTTGATAAAGCCTATGATAGAGGCCAATGTAGAGCGAGCGACCGTGTAAACTGTTCCTGATGTGGTTGGCTATAGCTTCCACTATATATAGAAGACAAACCTGTAAACCATATGGAATCGTTGATGCAATTCGATAAATACTTTTACAGTATTTCATATGAACAACTCGATGTCTTGTGTCAATCAAGTGGCGATAATGGAATTTTTTGTCCGTTTGACTAATCCTTTGCTTAACTAGGATAGATAATGTTCTGCTACACCTTGACGGAGCTGTCAGATTGTGCGCCCTACATAACTGACTCCACAGGAACAATTAAACCGATAAATACAAAGTTGGTGAATCCGGGTAGTTTTTCTTCTTTGCCTAGTTGTTGATTTTATTGAATATCTTATTGTCATTTACGAATAAATATGCACAACAAACTATTATTTGCATACAATTAACAGAATGATCCACTTCTTTATACTAACAATTATTCATTGCTTTTAGATGGAGCTGTCATGTACTAACAATAAAAGATCAGTTTTCATGAAAGTGACATAGTTTTGGTTATAGTGCAATTGTATCTACCATTCTATGATGCATGTAACTAATAGATCAATGAATGAACTTGTATCTAAGTGTTTATGAAAATTATTTTATTGTTAGGGATAATTTTGGCGATGTATTTATCCTTTAAATGTAATCATGTAAGTAACTGAAATGATATTTAAGGTACATGCTGTAGCAGGTACGAATAACCCTTAACATAATATTTTACATATTCCACTATTCTCTATAGTATGCATGTTCATTGTATGATTGAACTCAACTTAAAGGTTGATTCCTTACGGTGCTTATCTTGAATCTTTACTTGTTAAATTTACGTTCGGTTCAAATATAATCCTTTCAGCTCATCGTTACTGACTCAATATATGCGTTTATCCTACTGTTTATGAATGTGTATTGGTCAATTTAACATAAGGTGAATTTATTAGAATTGCGCTATTACTAAACTGGGCTTCATTATAATTCGATATGCATAAGCACTAACGATTTACGTTTAAAACATTCAATAGAACACGTAGCCTGGAGTTTTCAATGATTAGAAAGCCATATAAAAACATGTTGTATAAGGTCTATCAGCAAACATTTCCAAGAAGAAAATGGATCTACATTAGAAGCGCTACTGTGACGACTAGTATAACTCCACCAACCTATTATCCTCATCAGTGAATGCTGTGGATAACAATTACGATAACAAAAATATGTAAATTTAGTCGAAATCGGTGCCTGTTACTCCTCGTGGAGCATAAGCTGCCGACTAGCTTTCTTTAACGAAATCTGTACTGGACTATCATCTACGTATCTTACCAAGTTTTATTCATTCTTTTCCTATCTACCTCGAATTTTAGTCAAGTGTTCTTTTGTCTTTATTCCTCTCTGTGGCCATGAGTATTACATGTTAGTGTTTGCCTTATGATACGGTCTGATGATTTTCTTAACGTGTGTCCTCTCCTTTCTCCCTCCGTGTAGTCGTTTTTGAATTTCTACTTCAAAAAAAGTTCATTTGTTTTCTATCACAATAGGTTGTTATTTATGAAGTATGGTGAACAGATTTGCAGTATCTTGTGTAGAAAACTGTTTAGAAGTGTCTGTATCTTCTAAATGCTTAGTATAGTTCATAAAGATTCAGTTGCATGCAATCAATAGAACTATATCGATGTTCGTATTGAAAATTGTGACTTTGATGTTGGCTGGCAGTTGTTTCGAGTTCCAGATATTCATCAGCCTTAGAGATACTAACCATTTCTTGCTTTGGTTTCATTTGCAATCCATTTCATCACATCTACATCAAACCGGATTCCCACTGTTTAACAGTAATGCCGCTGCCCAGGTATGTAAAAGTTTCCACATCTTCCAAGGACTGTCTACTTAGTCAAGTGTGGTTTGATTGGCTCTCGTCATTTTGTTTTGCATCCATGGATTTTGCCTTCTCCCTTCTGTGTTTTTTGAGTCATAGTAATATCTGCAGATGCTGCTGTTATACTGATCTTCTGAGCCTATATTTGTTCTTGTGCGTGGAATAAAAGATCTAGTTCGTCTGCGAGGTTTAGAACGTTAAGCTGCACACAAGTTGTCTTTGTATTCAGTAGTTCCCACTGAGATGTTGCGGTTTTCATAATTTAGTCAACGACCAACGCATAGAAAGCAAAAGGGGAAAGATAATTAGCCTTGTCTGACACCTGTTTTTACTTTGTATGAACCTGTGAACTACCCTGTATGGAAGGTTTCGCAGTGTACTTTGTCGCAAGAATTCCTGATGATATTAACTGTGTTTATACTCTACAACGTAGTGTTGAAGAAGACTTCGTCATATTCTCCAGTCGACATCATCAAATGCTTTATCATAAACACGTTAGTGATCTTTTCTATTAGGTTGGTCTTTCAACAACGATCCATAGTGTCTTAATTTAGTCAGTGCACGACCGATCCATACGGAATCTGGTCTGTTAATGTAGAAGTTGGTCCTCTAATTAATCGTATGCCGGTTCAACAACACTCAGTTGTGGGCCTTCACTGGTACTCCAAGTAAAGTGATGTCTATTTGATCTTCACATTTACCAAGTGGGGGAGGGGTTAGTAACTTCTTTGTCAAGCCCCTTTCTGTATCGGGTCTTTGGACCAGCAGTAAGCCCAGAAGCGTTCCAAGCTTAGTTAAATATAAAACATTAATTTTAAGATATTCGGCATTTTTTCAGTGGCATCGTAGAAAATATGATTGTCAGAATGATTACCAAATGAATCAACTTCTTGTAAATCGAATCCAATCGAACCTCAAAACTTATTTATCACTGAGAATAATAAAACAAAACATGCTATTGCTCTCAATGACATTATACCGTTAATTGTTATTATACTACTTTGATAGCTCGATTGTTTACTATTCATTTACTGGATTCAATCTATGACATAATAACTTTATAAACATCATGATATTACTAACAATAATGTGAGCAAAGCTTGATAATACTTGATTAACTGTTTCTATGTGTTAATGATCTAGTCATAAATGAAATAAAAAAGTAAAAGTTAAGAAACTAATGCATTTCGGAGTCAGAAATGATAAAATACATTTTTTTCAAGTGAAACTTTTAACATCTTTTGAACAT
This sequence comes from Schistosoma japonicum, assembly GCA_025215515.1. Classification (NCBI taxonomy): domain Eukaryota; kingdom Metazoa; phylum Platyhelminthes; class Trematoda; order Strigeidida; family Schistosomatidae; genus Schistosoma; species Schistosoma japonicum. The sequence goes on along the minus strand of CM046062.1, from coordinate 39,229,928 downwards.
GAACATCTTTTTGTAATAACCAACATAGAGATTTAAATAAAATGTGGATTCATATGGACTCATATTAATCCTTAGAATTACTTAAAATAATACCTATATTCCTATTAATGAATAAGCATTACTGCACTAACAATTAGATTTACGGATGACTTACGTAAAAATTTGAAGTATTCACCTATTACTAACATATCAAGAAGATGAATTATGTGCCAGTAAATGAAGAGCATATATCTGCTCATATGATAAGATTTTCAGTAGAATTTAGTATTTAAATCATTATGTGATTCACTAATATCACAATAACATATAATCCTCAAATGTAAAATTTCCATTTCATTAGCAGACTGATGCAAATTCCAAATAGTAATCTCAGGGTAAGAAGGGATAAAACAATGTCTCTGACATGTAGCTGTAGTGCATTTGATAGAACATCACAATTGTTCATGGATCATCATGCAAAATATATAAATATGCCATTACTACTGAAGGTTTTTTTCTTAGAACATCCAGTTCTACCTATACTAAAATTACTGCAAACATTAATTTTAAAATCTATTTGCAATATGTACATAACTGTTATACATTTTAAATTGCATATCATTAATGGAGTAACGTATTTGTTATGACGAGTTAAATGGGATGTGTGGGTGGGGTTGGCCGAGTGCAAAATTACTTGTGCCTAGTTGGTTATTGCGTGTCTGCCCTGTGCCCACTTAGTCCCAAGCCGAAATAAGAAGAATGCGAGCCAATAGATCAGCCAGACAGAATCATATTATATTTCAAGCATTCTTTTATATATACATAAAATCAGACCACACAACAAACCAATTAGAATATTAACATGAATACAGAACAAGGGGGATAGTGGTAGTGAATAGGAACAACTTGTACACAACTAATTAACTGTAGTCCATAACAAGAGACAATACAATAACAGTAATTATGCTAAACGGGAGGATAGGGCAAGCGGAGCGTAACAATAATAGAAACAAAATGTTTACATTACAGACAGTTCGAATGAATGAAATAATGTTCGCAAACACAGTTCTGAAAGTTTGTTACACTTCTTTGTGGTCCGACCTAACAGTATTGCAATCTAAAGTGTCTTGAATCTCAACCTACTTAATATTCAAGAAAAAAATGCTTGACTTCTTGTTAGAATTACTCATAAACTGAGAAATTCAAAGTACTTATTTATTTAATGTTTCTTAGTTTGTAGTGATCATTCATTTATTATACTATTGTCAATTACACTCTATAATTAAATTATTTTTGTTATGACACGAGAAATTTAGGTTGGGTAACAGAATGCCAATTAAGTGTGCCTAGTTGATAATTAGACTTCCTCCTTATGCCCACTGAGTCCCAAGCCGGAATAAGAAAAAACACGAGCAAATAGACCAACTAGACAGAATCGAATTATAATCTATACATTCCTCTTATATATATGCATAAAATCAGACCACACAACGAATCAATCAGGAAATTAACATCAATACGGAACAAAGAAAATAGTGTCAGGGATAACTTGTACACAATCAATTAACTGTAGTTCATAGTAAGAAACAATTTACTAAGAGTAAATATACTAATCGGGGGGGGGGATACAGTAAGAGGAACGTAACAATCATCGAAACGAAATGTTTACATTACCCACAGCTAGAATAATTGAAATAGTGTTCTAAAACACACTTCTGAGAGTTTGTTACTCTGCTGTAATGACCCAGCATAACAATTTAACATCATCATTAGTAAAAGATAACAAATAGTCAATTACATTATTATAATTAACCCTATTCAAAATATTTGTAGAATACTTGTTGTAGTATAAAAGTATGATTGATTAGTTGAGTGTATTAAAATACCATAAAGTGAACAATAAAAAAAACCATTCTCAACTCTTCACGATATTCAAAACTAGATGTTCTACTTCCTATAACATAGATACCAACTCTGTAATTAAAGAATGAAAAAAAAAGTTGTATAAGTAATTGATACATTACAATACAGTAGAGAAAGAGAGAGTGATGCGCTAGACTTAAATGTAATTCCATGAATAAAATTGTAATGATACTGTAATGTGGTTTAAAGTTATACACATGATTCATGGTTAACTTTGAGAATCAATGGTTTCTTGTACCTAGATGATAAGTTTAATTACCTTGAATAAAACTTGTCGTATTAGACAAATAATATCCAATGTTTTTAATTGCACAACAGTTTTAATAAAATTAGGATGAGTCCCAAATAGGACGAAACGCGTGTCCTGGATTCCACTGGCTAGTAACAATCCAACTTAAATAATATATTCAATAAAATTTATCATTCAATTGCTTAGAAATTTTCAAGATCTCCTGATATAATTGCTAATGGAAAGAGTTCATTAGACCTCCTGAAATGACATCACTTGGCTTTAAACTATTATAAGCTCATTTAAGTGTAGGCCCTTCTTGATATCATTGCTATGAATGCGTTTATCCAATAAAACAGAAATAAAACAGGAAAACAATAAACTTAATTCTTAAAATGATTTAGCTGATTCAGATAAACAACAGATCAAAAGCTTTCATCCAAAACCATCAGCACTATAATTAAACGAACAGTATAGACTGTGATTCTGATCACTGTTTACTGTCATATAGGGTCTTTCAACCTTCCTGTTGAGACCTATAGATTAGACTATATTACAAAGGTAAAAACACTCATTCTGAATTCCTCTCTGTTAACCGTTACCTAAAAACGTAATCTCAATGACTGTCTTAATAACCAAATGATGGAAAAAAATCACTTAAATGGTTAGTACATGAGTTCAACACCCGATTACGTCATCATTTCTATTGATTGTTACCTGTAAACAACGTTACTTTTCAAGTACTGAAGAATAAACAAAATACTTAAGTCTCCCTTCATTACTGTATATGAATGCACTCGATTGAAACACCTTATATCATAAACTATAATGAAAAATACTATTAAGTACTTTCAAGTTTTCAATGGTTGTTTAATTAAAGTCAGTTTGTTGTGTAAACTATGCATTAACCAATCACCAGAACAAAAAATCCCTGTATCTGGTTCAATAACATAAGATGATCACAGCAGCTTATGACGATACTAATAAGGTTAGTTACAATTAAATAGGGTTGAGAGACTTTTATCAAAGCTATAACCAATGAAATATATCGTTTCTCAATTACTGAGAAACAACGAACATACACACACTTGTACGATAACTCATTAAAGAATAGAATGATTGTATTTTTCATTGGACTTTGTAAAGGTTTTATCATGAAGTTAATTTCTTCTAGAACTTCAACTATTGACATACAAATGCATTACATCATTGTAATTCAAGCATTACATTTCTGTATTCTAATGTCATTCATTAATAGATGATACAATACTAAAAATAATAACAAAGATATTAAATATTTATGCTACGAATAAACTTTAGATAGGCAACCATTAAAAAACTGGAAAACACTGAACTTTTGTTTTTGTCCTAATGTGTAACACATCAAAACTCAACTAGTGAATAAGCCTGTGAACTACAAGTCAGTAAGTTGTTACTAAATCACAGAATTTGAACTGAAATATTAGATTCAGAATAGGCTTGTATCTTTCCGTTGATTTTGTAATGGACTGAAACTGGTCAGCCTCTGTTGCCATATGTGCATCCTAAGCGAATTGCCTCTATATAGCGGTAGTACACAAGTTATATTTAAGTTGGATTGTGACTGGCAATTGGAATCCAGGACGCGCGTTTCGTTCTATTTGGGACTCCTCGGCTGGATGTACCTGCATCCCAATGTTGATGTTGATGAATTACACATGTACCCGTTGCACAAGTGTGACTGTCTGGACACAGTAGCCTAGTGGTGAACACAGTGGCCTTCGACACGAAGCGGACTGAGTTCGAATCCCAGTATGAACATCAACATTGGAATGCAGGTACATCCAGCCGATGAGTCCCAAATAGGACGAAACGCGCGTCCTGGATTCCAATTGCCAGTCACAATCCAACTTAAATATAACTTGAAATATTAGAATTTACAAATTTGATCAATTGTAAACATTTCCACTTTTATCAATAATCATTTTACGTAAAACATTCAGTGAAAAAAATTGTTACCGACATTGTCATTTCATCTATGCGTAATGATAATACATGTCACTGATACATTTTGATATCATTTCTAAGCATTGTGCATCTCTGTAGTAAGATTAGGAGTAAAAGGTTCAATTTCTTTGAGGACTTTAGGGGAAGATATGCGAAAGAAATTATAATTCAATTAGGAATCGTTATCAATCTGAAGCCTATGGTGCGGAATCTGAGGTAGTGCACTACTGAAGAGTTTCATACTAGAACGAGACAGCTATCCAGTGATCTCTGGTTTCCAGTGGTACCCTGGAAACATCAATCTGTGACACAATCGATCAACTAAATAATTTATAGTTTACAAATGCAAGAAATAATTAGTTTTTAAGAATGAAGTATTCATGTGGCAATGCTATCAGAAGTTACAGTATGTTTAATATGTAGGCGGACTGAGTTGGCACCATCACTCAATGTAGAATATTTAAAACACAAATAAATAATTTCCTATCTTAATAATCAAAACAATACTGGAAGTTTTCAACTGTTTCAGTATTCAACTGCCTCTCCATTTTCAACATTTTCTCAATTGGAAATTTCTTATTAGAATTATGTGCATAGTTAGTCTCTTGAAATTCGTTTATTCAACAATCTTGGTATCACGAATTGGTCTGATATAGACAACGATTGATCATCTGGACGCACTGGACAGCTGTTTCGTCCTAGTATGGGGCTTTTCAACAGTGCAGCCTAACTATCTCCCCCCAACACCCTAATTATAACCAATATCAGCTCACTAGTGACTAACTCCTTGAGGTTATTCCTAGAGTTCTAGTGTAAGGACGTGACCAGTGGAGTTCAAGTCGTCTCAGGTGTGAGGCATTTACCCACCGATGACAGTGGATGAGGTTGAGCAAACGTATCACGAGTTGATTGAATTAGAAATATCAACTGTTAGAAGTCGACTCCGTGGTTTAATGATAATCGTGTTCGCTATGGAGCCAGAGGGTCCTATGTTCGATCCCTGATTAGGTGATAGATATGCATGCTGAAGAGTCCCATACTAGGACGTGAAAGCTATCCAGTATTTTCAGGTGATCATTGGCTGTCTAATTTAGACCAATTCATGATATCATAATCGACAATCAACTATCTCCACAACAGCTGATTATATGTAACAATCATTAGCAACTAAGTAAAGATAAAAATAGATTTGATCTTTTCAAGAGTAGTGAAATCAATTGACATTATAAACTTATATCATGAGTGATTCATTAGAAAGAAATTACTTCTTCCAATGTACTACCTTCATAAATTCTAGAAAGAATTTCTAAAATTTTATCATTTGTTTTTGCATTAGAAACCTTAGCAGCTTAGTTCACGTACATTATGGAACTGATCTTTTATTAGTGATAAATCAGTTAGGTTTTACTTTCAACTATCTAATATTATCTTATTCAGTCATAAATGTCATTTGAAGACTTTCATTTATGGTCATTTGAAAACTGCTGATTTCTAAGTTTTAATAAAGGAACAACATTAGTGATCAACCTCATTAATGATATTTGAATTATTACAGTTGAACGTGAAAAACACATTCCTGAAATCGGAATAAAACTTATCAATTATGCAATCAAATATGTGTTCTTAACGATTTTCAAGAATGCTGAATTATTTTTTCTAGCCTGCTAAAGAAGTTTTGAAAGAAACCTATGGATTACTCAAGAGTGATGTTGTCATGGAATAATCTCATTCTGTTTATTATTTAGCATTACAATTCATTATATGTGTGCTTTACAATGAGCAGAAACTGGGAAATAACAAGCAAACTGTATCAACGCTAACATACGGAAGTTAAGTGGCTGTCGGGGATACTAGATCTCCGAAATTCTCTTGGGAAACCTACTATTTGTGTGATTTATATGTGGAAATTTAAATTTCTTGTTTTCGCGTCAAAATTCACCCTTTCCTTTCCAGTTTGTGTTTCCTACCTAGTAAGACTCTAAGTCTTATTGGTTAGTTGTTTATTTTAGTACGCTATTTGTGACACTATCAAGGACGTTCTCTCTATTGTATATATACGCATGAGTTGAATGTTCGCTATCAATCTGACAGGTTGCCTGTAGAATCAACACTTCTTACTGACATTGAACTTCCTCCTCTAGTTAGCTGAGTTAGGACGCTAAAGGATATTGTAAGCTCACCTGTTGTTGTGTCGCTGGTTATGTGTTCGTTAGTAGGTATCAAGCTATCATCTTAATTTGCAAACCCTAACATTGGCAGCCACTTTTGATAAAATATTAACCCACTATGTAGTGCTTTGTATAAATCAGAATACACAGAGTATGTAGAATGTATTTCCGTTAGGTAATAATGTAGGTTTACTGTGCTTATCAACAGAACAAAATGAAATATCCATTATCTTTAATAATAAATTAATAAATCCAACTCTTTTCCTTGCATATAAGCTATTTTAAGTAACTAGTATTATTTCCCTTTCATTAATGTAACTAACTTAACACGAACTCGAACAAAGCATTATTAAATAAAGTCACTGATAATTGATGGGAGAAGGTTCCTAAAGTTATCACTCAGTTTAGATAATTTAAAAACAATACTGATGAAAAAACTATGAGAATTATATACCTCACAAGATTGTAGCGGATCGATATTAGCCATTGATTTGTTGATTATCTTGAACATTGTAAATGTGACCAAGGATACACACTAACAAAAAGAGATAAATAGGGGAAAGGGAGATATATTTATATTATAATCAGCATTATAAATACTATGATTACAATATTTATTGCTAATAATGACGGTAATATTAGTAGTAATATTGATTGCATTGTTCAAAGTAAGTTCAAGTAAAACTAACTAGAACAAGGTTATGTTACGTAAACAATAGCTTTAACTCAGCCAACTTCATGATATCGCATCGAAATCCAACGACCACTATAATATACAATCACAGTCAATATCAGCCCACTAGTGACTACCTTATTAAGGTAGTTCATGCAGTTCTGGTGAAAACGTGTGACCAGTGTAGTCGGGTGTGAGCCGGTTACCCATCGATGGCGATGGATGAGTTTATTCAAATGTATCGTGAATTGATTAAATTCGAAATGTCACCCGTTAGAAGCCCTCGAAATTGTCTAATGGCTGAGCGTTCACATTGAGGATTGAATAAAGGCCGTGGGTTGAATTCTTTGCAGTAGGATGGTGGATGTGCATTACTGAAGAGTTCCATAGTAGGATGAAATAGCTGTCTAGTTCTTCTTAGCTTTCGATAATTACTTAAATCAGGTCGATTTGTTGTGCCAAATTTAAAGATCTTCCCCAACACCCACTTATAGTAACTTATAATTTGACTACTTTATTAAAATCAGTAAAATAATGTTGACGATCACACTCAAGAAGACATGGGCAAAGTAGTGTTCAGACTGGCTAATACTGCTCTTCCTAATATATATATATATATATATATATATATATATATATATATATATATATATATATATATATATATATATGCTGCACACATAATACAAGTGATATCAGGGATAAATTTTCTCAGAAACTATTAAAATACAATTGGAGGGTTGTGGAGATAGTTAATTGTTAATCCTGATATCATGAATCGATCTGGATCATACAACCATTAATGACTTGGAAGCACCAGACAGCTGTTTCGTCCTAGTATGGGACTCTTCAGCAGTGCACATCCATTACCTCTTCGGGGATCTAAACCAGGACCCTCTGGCTCCGTGGCGAACTATCTCCACAACCATTCAATTGTAACTAAATACCGGCTTACTAGTGACTAACTGCTTGAGGTAATTCCTAGAGTTCTAATCTGAAGACGTAACCAGTGGAATTCAACGTGTCAGGAGTGAGGCATTTACCCACCGATGAAAAGAAAGAACTAGTGTAAGCGAATCACGAGTTGATCGAATTAGAAATATCAACTGTTAGAAATCGACTCCGTGGTTTAATGATGATGTGTTCGCTATGGAGCCAGAGGTTTCTTGGTTTCGACCCTCGATGGAGTAGTTGATACACACTTCTGAAGAGTCCCATATTAGGGCGAAACGACTATCCAGTGCTTCCAAGTGATCACTGGTTGTCTGATTTAGATCAATTCGTGATATCAAGATTGATAATTATTAAACTGTCTGAGTTGAATAATGCTCAGTTCAGTGAAGTAGTAAATTATTACACAGTATTTCTTAAGATTTATTCACAACTTTCAACATATAAAGTTGTTTCATTCATTGAGACGTCCAATTTAATCAACAAATACTCCTATTGTCTTAATGAACAATAATATTGAAACTAATTTCATGAAAAAAGAAAAAGATTTATCCTATTGATGATAAAATAGATTGTTTCAATGACTTTGTTGATAGTTGACGACCATTTCATGATCACATCTCGTTACTACATATCCGCTAGATTATGTGTTAATGTAAATGTAATTACCATTTTTCATTTTAAACCAACAGATTAGTTTATACATATGCTACTTCATTGAATAAAGAATAACGTTAATCTCATTCTTTTAGAAGCTTTTGACCATAAATTGAATTACTTCAATCCTAGAATTTTGATGTTTTCTAAATCAAATTCTTATCTTTAATTGTTTATGTTTTATATTGGATGACTGAAGAAGAGTAACAAACTTTTAGAACTATATTTTAGAAGACTATTTCAATTGTTTTAATTATGGGTAATGTAAAAATATTATTCCTATCATTGTTACGTTTCTGTTACTCTGTATTCCGTACATTAACTGTTAGTATATTGTCATCTTATTATGGACTACAGTTAATTAGTTGTTTACAAGTTAACCCCTATTCATTACCACTATCTCCTTCGTTTCGTATTATTGTTAAATTCATAATTGATTGACTGTGTGGTATGATTGTGTGTATATATAAAGAAATGTTTGAGATACAATTGGATTCTAGTCTGACAGGTTCGTCAATCTTGTGTTCTCCTATTTCTGGTCTGGGACTAAGTAGTCATCGAGCAGATGTGCAGTGACTAGCTAAAAACTCTCAATTTGTGGTTGCTATTATGACCTCGTGGGCACAAGGCCATATTCACTAATTGGCCACGTATATCAACCCCAGTAGTTTCCTTTACATCATAACACTGTTAGTGTCAAAATAATTCGCTACATATATTTAATCAGAAGTCAGTGTTCATGTATACAATAAAATTGATGCTAACTTTATTCAGTATGATGTTTATCATAGTTAGTAGTATAGACAATATTATATTTATCTTTCATCGACATTGTATCTTTCATTTTACATAAAATGATATATCATTAAATTGACTTATCAGTGATTGACTTCTGAAAGGTTTTTGTATATGATTGAATGATTCATTTTCTTATTAGTTGAAGTATGATAGATAGATTTTGATTAAGTTACAGGAGATGGTTACTTTGTTATCCAAAATAACAACAATATGTTTCCAAGTAATGAATTATTCATATAGAACAATTCATCATCTGATCTTTTTCATCATTTCAAATAATAAAGTATCTAAATAGTTTATTGTCAAATATGTTTTTTTGAATATTTTATCATTTTCTATTGTTACTTAGTGAACATGATCCACTAGTTGTAATACTTTGAGTAAGTTCATATTATCAATCAAAATTGTACAGTTTTATATTAAGCATAATGTATATGAGTTAAAATTCACTTCTTAGAGTAATAGAATTTTATATCCGTCATAAGATTTATATTCTATGAAGCTGTTTGGTTATCTAACCACAGTGTCCATGTAGTTTGAAACAGTTTTGTGAAGATTAGTTTTAAATTGAGGTGGTTCTTAAAGATTGGTATCCAGTTTTTATCTGGTTGAATTCATTGCATATTGATGTTGGCAGAGCACTAATGAAAACAAGGGAGCACTAGATAGCTGTTTCGTCTTAGCATGGGACTTCCCAGCAGTACTCACTTTAGATTCTACACCAAAGACTTCACATTAGCGAATCTTTAACCACTGGGCTAGTATCCAATACCTAAAATTTCTACTTCCATCAATTTGTGATATGGCACAATGATCATCCATTTTTATCGATGATAACTGTCGCTCTTGACAAGTCTAGACTCCGCCAGTCATGACTTCTCAATAAAACTCCAGGAACATCCTGAAATTAATCACTCGTGATCTGATTAGTGTAAATGAATTTAGGTAGTTTTTAGAGATCGGCATTAAGTTTTTAGTTAAGTAAATTCGTTCTAATTTATTATTTATAATCTTCACAGATTGATCCTACCAATGAAAACTAGGCATCATCGAACAACTATTTTATCTTAATCAAGAAGACCTCGGAAAGCATATCTACGAACTGCTTTGGCGATAAAACCTTCAGATCTCGTACTGAATGCCTAATCATTAGAACGACTAAGCTGAAGTTAAGTGATAGGATACCTATTAAAATTAATCGGTTTTAGTTATTCTATTTTGATGCATTTCATTTATTTCACATTTGTACAATCTTTCTAAAATGTCAACGTACTTCTGATCAGTAAATTTATAGACCAATTCATTACTGCAGACTATTCAAAAATTAGGCATAATCAATAAATTTCCTTTGATAGCTTTATTAAACCATCTAAATATAGAGCTTGATGACACCGAAATGGACTGTTAACAAAGTTATTAGAACATACTATTGATGAGCACAACATTGAGATGAAACATTCCATCAGATGTTGTCTAACTAAAGTCAATCATCAATAAATATAGTGTAAATAAATTTATGTTTCAAGACAATATACCATTGGAGATTGAATGAATACCATCATGAATATGATGATTTAAACTCTTCAAATAAGTAACTTCATTATTGGTTATCTTAACATATTTGATTAACAGATAACACAATATCTCAATATGAATATCTAAACCATGAATGAAATACCTAGTTGATAAGCTACATATTGAACTGAATTATGAGTAAATTTGAATAATGTAATCAACCCAAAAAGTCTTACTTGATCACGAAGTGGTCCAACGTATTCACAAAAATTAACAAGTTTCATCTGCATATTTTCAAGTTTGATATGATCAACAAATAATGATAAGATAGACTGATAGAATTTTCTACAACTATTACAAACTAAAATAGAAGAAATAAGAACATGGTGTAAGAGAAAAAAGAAAGAAGAAGTTAAACAAGTGAATTACTATGACTACAAAGAAAAATCATGAAAATTAAATAGTTATTTTAGATTACAGAATTTCATAGTTTACTGTATGGTGACACTTTCATTTCAAGAAATATTCAGCTAAATTCAGAATAGGCTTGTATCTTCCCTGAGTTCGAATCCCAGTGTGAACATCAACATTGGGATGCAGGTACATCCAGCCGATGAGTCCCAAATAGGACGAAACGCGCGTCCTAGGATTCCACTTACCAGTCACAATCCAACTTAAATTCAACTAAATTATTGCTGAATAGTTGTATACTAGGAAAAAAAACAGTTGTTCAGTTTTCTATACTTTTCAGTAGTACCCAATTGATATCAATCTATGACAAAGAACAAAAAGTGGAACGTTCATTTAAAATGGTGACATTTAATACCTATGAATTCTTACTTATGAAGTGTTTTCTCAAAGTTATCTATCGGTAACTACATCTTAACTAATGAATTTAAAAATAGTTTCTATGTCATTATGGATTTAGTTAGATATCCATTGATAAACAAACAGAACTGTTTCATTCTTAGATTCTTCTGTTTAAAATGGATATTCCTATTGAATCTATGAAAATGAAATATCATTGATTAGAGTATAGCTAAAGAAGTTTTTGAAAATATTCAACAGTAGTATATCAAACATAACTTCAATTTTTTATATTTGCAATTGTATTTTCTGTTACTAATCAACATAAAATAAGATTTAATTTCGTATAACTAAGTACAATTTTATATGGATCATATTATGAAATTAAAATGAAAAGGTTTCAGTAAAGAGAATTTTCTTTTCACTGGAATCATTTACTAGATCTGAGCATTCATGTTTATAATAAATTTGGCAAATGATCATCTCTAGTAAAATAGAGAGACATTACGTCATTTACCAAAGTAATCAGTGATAGTAACCAATTCGCTAGTGACTAACTTCAGGATGTTCCTAAAGCTCTTGAGAGAAGTCGTAATTGGTGGAGTTCATGCTTATCAGGAGTGAGAAAGTTCTCAACAGTGACAGTGGATGATCGTCGCATTATGCCTCAAACTGATGGAAGTGGGAATTGTACCAGTGGTGCAAATGGTAAGTTATTCGTCAGCCTGAAGCTCCTGGTGCAGAATTTGGGGTGTGCACTGCTGCTAAGGATTTCTAGAATAAAACGGAACAGCTGTCCGATTCTCCCTGGTTTTCACTGGTACTCTGTCATCACCAATCTGTGTAGTATTCAATCAATTAAAAATAATCAAAATTAGTCACATACTCAAGTATCTAATTAAATGGGTAAACGAGTGTTCATTATACATTTATTCAAGCAGCCATGTAGTGACGTGTTGTGTTATCACATAATGAAATTGTTAAAATTGATTAAAATTTTCAACAATCGGATATAACAAGTCAAACTAACAGTCTCTATAATGTTATAGAAGAAAAGTAAACAATAACTATCAACTAGACAGATATCAAGAAGAAGAATTAATGGTGATAGTAATTTGTACAAACAGTAGAACGTATGAATAAAGAAAATACAAAATGAAGACTTGAATATTGAAATCATGGTCAGTTTAAGAATTGAACAATCACAAGATGTTTTATAAATAAGTTACAACCAATTAGAAAACAGATCATTAGGTATAGCATCTTTGATTCTCTAGATTATGTGGACCCAATAGACAACTTCAGTTTACTTGGGAAGTGGATGATTTTATTGGGTATTGTTTCTCTTTTTCTAAGAGTTCCTCTACTTGATTCTTGTTTAATAATAATGAAGATAAGAAAAACAACGTTGACGTGCCTCAGTATTGTCAGAAAAAGTTAATGTCACGATGTTCTATAAGCATTAATTGAATCACTTCTTGGTTTTCTTTTAGCGGATATTTTCGAAGTTTATTTACAAAACACAGTTTTTCAACTAGCAACAAATACACTGTTTTTATGAAAGGTATATGGACGACAGGTTCATCGTATGTGATTAAGACAGCGATTTCAACGAGAATTCACATAAAAGTAGCAGATGCTACTACTTGGATAAGAACTCTGAGTTCTGTTTTCTTGGCGTTCTGTTGAAACAAAGACCAGATAGTTCCTTGAAAAGATCGAAATAAAGAAAACCAACATGAAACGAGCAGTAAGCTAATTTCTAAAGTTGGGCTCCGATTCAGTCCTTTTCATTGACAGATAGAAGAATATGTACGGAAGATACAACTGATGGTAAATTGGATAAAATCATAAATAATGTTCCCTCCTTCCCCAGATTCATTTGCAAGAACATTAAACCAAGTGAAAAATTATTTCTGATTTATTAATTAGCGTTTTTATATAACTGGTTTTTGAACGTTTACTTGTAAAAGACACAATTGATCACTTCAGAATAATACACTCGTTCAAAGATGGATTGTGTCGAGCAGATGAAATCCACGTAGCGTATTTGTTCAATTTGGAAGGTGACCTATTTGCTGGATGTACCCCCAACCATGTTGGTGTTCACAGAGGGAATGAAATTATCCTCACCAAACCCTACCGGGTTCACAATTAAGCAACTGAACCCAGGTAGTCACATTTGTGCAGTGAGTAATTATGGATTATTCGAAACAGCTTGTGTCTTCTCATTGACATCACCATGAATTAAAATTGACCAGTTATTGATACAACATCTGTTTATTTTGTCATTAACTTATAAATGCTAACTAAGATTGTATTCAGTTTTACAGATTTAGTGCACAAAATGATGTTGACACAATAATTTTTCATAAGTTAAGAAGTAATCGATACCTTGTCGGACTACTTACCTATAATCAAAGAAAATCTATGTTAACCTGAACTTATCGTCGTTTCTAATGAGCGTCTAAATGAGTTTCTTGAATTATCTGAATGAATTTATTTTTATCAAATCCGAAGCACTTAACATCTTGTCTAAAGGTATATTTAATCAGGCTTCTCATGAAATGCTGGTTTAGTTGGTGTTGGTTTATGGATTTTACTTCTTGATTTCCAAGTTATTCTTTTGAACCTAGTTAGTTTACTGGTAGAATGTTGTTTGATCAGACAGTGTTCTTACTGTATAGCTTTAAGAATAATATCATAATCATCTCACGTCTTATAAATGAATAAAACTGTTTTTAAATTTGAAACTCATAATAAAGTATGATTTGAGTTGGATTGTGTTTAGTAAGCGGAATCCAGGACGCACGTTTCGTCCTTTTTAGGACTCGTTAGTTGGATGTACTTGTATTCCAATGTTGATGTTCACACCAGAAGCCAAACTCACTTCGATTCATACCAAACCGTTGCGATAATTTGCTTAGGATGCACATATAGCAACAAGGAGTAATCAGTCTCAGTTCATAACAAATCAACGGAAAGATTCAATTGCATTCTAATTATCCTAATCAAGTTATTGTTTATTCATTAATGTATGAGGTAACGAAAATAAAGTTGTATGAGTTAATCATAAGGATAGGTTTACGATCAAAGTATAGTCTAAAATATTTAACAAAAAGCGTATAGTTTTTGATAGTTTATTCGCCATAGTAAACTAGAAACAAAGAACATTGTTGACTGAAATGCTTTTACTTCAACATCAATGTACTTTGAATTTTTTTAAACATAAAATGAAGTAGATTTCTATCATAATCGTCAGATTATATTACAAATTGATGAAAGTAAGAATTCTATAACTGAATACCAGTCCGTCGTTGCAAGTGTTTAATAATTCACTGACTGACTCGAAGGCTTTAGGTTGGACCCATTATCGAAAATCGACAGTGTACACTGTTGAGAAGTTCAGAAGTATCCAAAAAAAAAACATCAATCTGTGATGAATGCATGCAAATAAAAATCATTTGTTATTCCTTCCATTTTAACTAAAAGGTAGTTACAGAACGATTTTAATGATTTCTATATACGATGAATACCTATGTTTGAAGAATACATTTTTAAGTAGCATTCACAAGGTATTTATTGTTTATGAAACTTGTGAAACCTCTAATTGGTGTAGGTGTATGTACAATCAATTCATAACATGTGATTTTGATGAGGTAAATGTTTTAATGACTTAATGAAAATTAATTAGAAAACCAAATGAAAAGGCAATGCATGTTCATATTTTCATTTGTATTCCTTTGGCGACAAATAATCCTCTTTTCGCTCCCCTTTTCACCAAAATAGATAATTATTCAGGTATTCGTCACCGATGCCTACCTTATTCAATTTTATGAAAATGACTAGTTAAAGGCATTAAGTCATACATCATTGTCATCAGATCACGATACAACAAATAGCGGAAAGCAACTCATCCTACAGACAGCCAATGTAAACGTTGCAAATCCTTTTGTGTCTACATACGATCAAATATATGTTATCCTTCAGTCACTACTGTAGCTTGATTTCTATCTTGTCATCACTAGAGACTACTTTATTAAGATAACAAACATAACTTGATTGTATTCAAGGTATACTTTCATATCATTACATTTATGTGTAATTATATGAAGCAACAACTTGATGATTAGTATGGAAGGCATTCAATTGATACAGTGTCGAAATCCACCTGAATTACTTAATTGATAATAGCAATGTATTAACTATAATGCAATCGTAAAATGTCTTATCGAATTTCGAGCACAGGAATTATCAGATAGTAATCAACTTATCTATAAATAAATACATGAAACCTGATGAAATAGAATTGTTCCAACAAAATGAAACAGATAGAAATAATTATTTTCATTCGGTGCCTAAAACATCTGCTACTGAGATTGTTGAGACAAATTTATTAGGTCATTTTCCTTTGTATTCTTCAAAAAAATACCATTCATAATCTTACAATCTAAGTAGTAATGCTTTCAAGCATTCAAATCAATCATACCGATGGTTATAAAAATAAAATGATACTGATATCATTGAATTCCTATTTAATGTAATCTGTAACATCTTGTTCATTCAACTATTGAATACTATAGTCGATAAATTACACTTTGGATAAGTGTTTAAAACAGCATAAACATAGTTAAATTGTTTTAATTGCGTAAAGATAAATTTCGATTTGTTGTTATTATTCATGAAATACTGACCTCAGTTGGTTTGATTTTCAGTGGTTTTCGACGGAGATCATCAAGTAATGAACGTAAGCAACGTATTCATATATATGTATAAGTGGACATATTCTAATAGGTAAGATTAACTATTTACTAATGATTATTACAATTCATTAAGGTTTTATCAAGTGAATGTTGAATATGTATCATCATCTATCTCTTAGTATTCATGAAATGATTAGTGAAAGTGTCTTTAAATTAGATGATATTATTATTATTTAATTTGTATTGTGACTGGCAAGTGGAATCCAGGACGCGCGTTTCGTCCTATTTGGGACTCATCGGCTGGATGTACCTGCATCCCAATGTTGATGTTCACAGTGGGATGCACATATAGCAACAGTGACTGACCAGCTTCAGTCTATAACAAATCAATGGGAATATACAAATTCATCCTACTAGATGATATTATGTTGTATTGTATTTTCTAACTTGAATGAGTTAATTGTGAAACATTTGTTGTCGTTCTGGACAATATCTTCAGCGTTTATTTTATGTTGATGCAAAGAGTTAATGCTAGAGTCTCATAAATAATTTCACCAATTATATGCATTCATTATCTTCTAGAGAAATTAAATAGAGAGTACTTATAAACTGGAAAATAACACCTCTGAAGACATAACATTTGGAAGAAGACTGGAATTATCAAATAAAATCTTATTCTTGGATTCATCTTTGAAAACACAATTTTATAGAAACATAAGTCATATAGAACAACACATTAATTTTGAAAGGCAGGGAACCAACAGTTTCCAAAGAGTTAAGTATAAAAAAAGAAAACATCAATAGCCTTATCAACCAACTTTACGAATCTTTATTAGAAATGACTAATCAATCACATAGTTAAAGGTCAATCAAACAGGATGTTCAATAGAATCACCAAATTGTGACATAGATCTAATGAAGCTACTGATGACACGAGGCTTATATTGCACTTGCAGATTAATTACACCGTTCATTTCTATGTAGAGTGAGCACTGATAACATCATCTAACTGATCATTCAAAAATGTTCATTACTGTATTTATGTAGTCATTAGTACTGATTAAACAATTTTCAAAAATTAAACATTGACAATTATAACAAGTAACATAAAATCATACAGACCCCATAATACTTAAATTACAACGTGATGAATATAACAAAAGTTAAGAGATGAATAAATATGTAATCGATGGGTACTA
This sequence comes from Schistosoma japonicum, assembly GCA_025215515.1. NCBI lineage: Eukaryota > Metazoa > Platyhelminthes > Trematoda > Strigeidida > Schistosomatidae > Schistosoma > Schistosoma japonicum. The sequence continues at coordinate 39,212,340 of CM046062.1, read as the reverse complement.
GACACAATTGCCTACTGGGGCGCTAGATGCCAGCTTCTGAGTTGTCTAATATTAGGACATAATAGAAGTTCAGTGTTTCATGGTTATCGTTGGCAGTTTAACTTAGATCAATGCGTGATATCAAATTCAAATATTAGATGACATTAAAGTATCATTTGATAATTTTCATCGAAATAGAAATGCTTATTCATATAATCACTAATCACCAAGTATAAATAAGATGGAAACTGCTTGTTATAATCAAATCCAAGCCAATAAACATTGATTCACAACTTAATAACCACAGTTATAAAACTCCTTGAATTTGATTGGAATATACATAAACAACATCAGATTGTTCTGATGATCAAAATTGTTTTGAAGAGTTTGATAAGTTTCGTGTCAATTTGTCAAATTATTTTATGCACAGCTTATATGAATTCTATTACATCATTAGCCTATCATGTAAAATGTGTATCCTAAGTATCATTTTATGAACAGATCAAACTGAAATACAAATTAACATTAGTCAAGTAAACAAATTACGTTCGTAGGTTTGAAGTGCTTAGGTTATTTGTTATACTTATTAGTAATATAATGAATTTATAACCATATGATATTTATTTGTTTGTAGTTGTCACAGATTAGTGTTGATTGGGTACTACTGAATATTAAGGACCATTAAATAGCTGTTTTGTCCTTGTATAGGACTCCTCAACATTGCCCTCTCCATTCATTTTAGCCAGCTAATCTGACACAAGATCTACAGACTAGTGAACGTTTAACCCTCTGAGACATTTACTAGTAATAACTATAAATAATAGTCGAACTAATATCACAAATTGAGGAAGTGAAAATTCTGTTATTCAATACTAGCTAGCGCAGTGGTGCAGATGGTTAAGTATTTACCATAGAACCTGAAGGTTCTGGGTTAGATATCATGTCGATATCAAGGGTGAGAACTGCTGAAAAGTATTATGTTAGGCTGAAACTGCTATCCACTAGTCCCATGTTTTCTCTAGTCCTCAACCTACATCAATCTGTGAAGAATGCAAACAACAAAACTGATTACTAATTTTCACAAAGCCATCTTAATTCAACTATATGATCTGTTAAGACAAAAAGCCAATTAAAAACAATAAATAAGTAAATGTATATATTTTAACGAATGCTAATTGACTAAGATAAGTGAGATTACATTATGAATCAACACTGACTAGAGAATACACAATAATTTTTCTTTCTGGTATGAAATCTATCAGCAATGGATAGTTATGTCACTATCAAAAGTCAAATTCGATGTCTCATTTAATGAATCTGTGAAAAATCTTTCAGATGGACTCTGAAAGTTATTATGAGACATTATGTCTGTTAATAATCAGTTCAGTTAAATAAGATACAAATCACACCTATAATATTGGATTATCTTTGCACTACAGTGTAAATTGAGTTAAGTAAGAAATATCAACTACTGGATTTATAATTAACTGAATATGTCACACATTGATGCTGGCAAAGCAACATTGAAAAGCAGGGAGAATCGGATAGCTGTTTTGTTCTAGTGTGGAACTCCTCATAAGCACACACGACAGATTCTGAACCAGGAGCTTTAGGTTGGCGAACACTTAGCCCCCTGCATTACTAAGTTGACATTCATTGGTAGGATTCTCACTTCCATCGATTTGTGAAATATAGCGCGACGATGATTCATTGTCATTGGTGATAACTGTCTCACTTCAGACAAATATGTGCTCCACCAGTCACGACTTTATTAAATTTTTAATAAGTTCGTCAAAACAAATCATAATCTCTAAGTGATTTAATATTACTGAGTTCATTACTATCGGTAAACTACTTAATTACATTAACTACAATCTCTTAGAATATTCTCAAATGAACTTATTTAGTTGAACTTAACGTAGTTCTCAATTATTATTGTGATCCTGATACAAATGAATCATTGTATCACATTTTCATTAAGTTAAAAGTTAGTTATTCTATAAAATTAAATATGATTACATAACAAACAAATACTTACGTTTACCATAATAAGATTTCGGATCTTTAGTCTAGTGTTAAACAATAAGAAAATGAAAAACAATGTAATGTCATATTGTCAATGTTAAGTGAAACTAATAATGATTATAATAAGTCTGTCAATCTTGATATCACGAGTTGATCTGAATCAGACAACCAGTGATCACTTAGAAACACTTAAAAGCTGTTTCATCCCAGTATAAAATTCTTCAGCAGTGTGTATGCACGATCACATCGGAGATCGAACCAACGACACTCTGGATCCGTGGCAAACACCTTACGATTGGACCACTAAGTCGGATACTGACGGTCGATATTTTTAATTCTGTCGATTTGTGATACGTTTGCGCAACTTCATCCATGTCATGGGTGGGCAAACGCCTCATACCTGACACGGTTGAACTCCATTGGTCACGTCTTCACACTAGAACTCTAGGAATTACCTCAAGGAGTTAGTTACTAGTGAGCTGATATTAGTTAAGATTGGAGGGAGTGTGTGGAGATAGTTAACTGTCAATCCTGATATCACGAGTTGATCCGAATCAGACAACTGTTGTGAACAGAAAAACAACGGAAGTTATTTTTGGGAACTCTATTCAATTTATTCAAAGCTCGTGAATAAACTAACACTTATTTTTGCTCTTAGTTCATTCTACTAATCTTAAGCTTCCGTTTGATGTATGACTCATCGTCATACCATTTTCTGTTCCGAAGTTATTGTAATTTAGACGTAGCCTTTGCTACACCATTCCCCGACCTTTATCCCCTGTTTCGGGCATAATTGTATTTGTAAATTTGTTCTACGTTGTGGTCCTGTAAATCATCTATATTATTCATGCATTTTTGTACACTAATTGACAATCGCATGACTATCGCATTGGGGTGGTATTAGCAGGTGAATAAACGTGTTCCAGCCAGCTCGTCTTCTCTCTCTCGCGCTAGAAAACCAATCAGGTGAACGAATAGTTTTCCGTCTCTCTCTCTCTACCCCTAATTATTTAGTCTAACCTGGAACTCACGCGATATCGTCCTCAAGGTTAGTCATTCGGCCTATCACTGTCAAGGTCTTGACCTACTTATCGACAAGTCGCTTAATCGCACATCATATTAGTGGGTGGATAGAACTAAAGGACACAACAAAAGTGGCGACGGGTATCTTGTAGTTATCAAGGTCATAACAAGTGGCAACTGCATTTTTTTTAATCAATTTTTCAAAATGTCTGTGTCCTTGGACGACCTTAAAACTATTCTACAAATTCAGCAAGCGCAGAGTGATGCAAATCAAATGAAGCTGTTGGATGCATTGATACAGAAGCTATCATCTCATTCAGTTTCTACTTCACAGTCAGATAAATATGAAAGCATTGTGAATTCTGTTTCTGAATTCAATTATGATCCCGAAAATGGCATTGTTTTCGATTCCTGGTTTCTTCGTTACGAAGACATGTTCCGGGTCGACTGTTCAGATCTCGATGATGCAGCGAAAGTGCGTCTACTCCTTAGAAGACTTGGAACACGTGAATACAACAAATATATGAATTTCATTCTCCCTCGAAATCCTCGAGATATATCCTTTAATGACACAGTCAACATATTATCTAAAATTTTTGGGGAACAGTCTTCGCTATTCAACATTCGCTATCAATGTTTTCAAATATCTAAATCACCATCTGACGATTACCTCACTTATGCTGGCAAAGTAAATCGAGAATGTGAACGTTTCAAATTGAATGAAATTACTGCCGATCAATTTAAATGCTTGATATTTATTTGTGGATTGAAAAATCCAGAAGATGTGGATGTCCGCACCAGAATTCTGGCACGCATTGAGCAGGAACCCAGCATCACTCTTCAAATGGTCACAACCGAGTGTCAACGGTTGTTGAATCTCAAACACGATACTGCCATGGTTCAACAGAAGGAGAAATTTTCAGATTTTGGTTCCATAAATGCTCTCAAATCCTCTAAGTCTCCTAAACACAAAACAGCAAGTGTTAAACAACCTTTTGGTAAGCCGCCATCACCCTGTTGGCTTTGTGGAGCATGGCATTTTGTGAAATTATGTCCATTCAAGAATCACAAATGCCGCCAATGTCATCGCATTGGTCACAAGGAGGGTCATTGCCAATCAAAGAAAAGCCAGTCCAAAAGTGGTAGCAGAAATACGAAACGACATTCACAGCTCCAAATCAAAAGCACTTTCGCGACATTCAAAGTTGGTTTTCAAAGTGAACGAAAGTTTGTAAGCTTATTGGTAAATGGAAAGCCTATACGTCTCCAATTAGATACGGCTTCTGATATTACTTTGATCTCCAAGAACACGTGGCGCAAGTTAGGATGCCCACGCATTCAGCCAACCGAACATGTTGCCAGAAATGCTTCAGGAGATACAGTTAAGCTCACCGGAGAAATCATGTGCGAAGTACAGTTCAGAGAACATAAATTCATTGACGTTTGTTATTTGACAAACCGGCATGATTTGGATCTATTGGGCTTAGACTGGATCGAGAAGATTCATCCTTTGAATGAGTTATTAGATGAGGTATGTTCTTACAAGCCCCCTTCTGAATCTATCCAAAATGCTCATATTTCTAAATCAAATGCTTCCGATGTAATATATTCTCATATTTCTAAATCAAATGCTTCCGATGGAATATATTCTCATATTTCTAAATCAACTGCTTCCGATGGAATATATTCTCATATTTCTAAATCAAATGCTTCCGATGGAATATATTCTCATATTTCTGAATCAAATGCTTCCGATGTAATATGTTCTCATATTTCTGAATCAAATGCTTCCGATGTCTCATGTTCACATGATATTTCTGTTCCAAATGACTCCTATGAAACATGTTCTAATTCTAAATCGAATACCTCCGATGTATCATGTTCTCATTACATTTCTAAACCCAATGCTCCTGATGCGACATGTTCTCATATCTCCAAATCGATTACTTCTGATGTATCATGTCCCCATGTTCTTTCTGAGGCGGAAAATTCTGATCCTCTGTTTTCTCATCATGATATCAATTCAGTTGCCTCCAGCAAAGTATCCTCCCACAGGATCCCAAAGTCTCATGCATTTTCTAATGTTAATTCCGCGCCAAAACCCTCCACTTTCTCTCAAACGTCCATCGCATCTCACGTAACTCATCTTCGACAAAAACACATTGACAAGGCAAGAAGAAACCGAAAGATGGAGACGCAATTTAATCGTCATCATGGGACAAGACGTAGAGTTTTCCAAATTAACCAAAAGGTATACGTCCGCGACTTCCGATATTCGCCCCCGCAATGGACCAGTGGACGAATACTTAAGAGACGAGGAAGTGTAGTGTATGTGGTAGACGTTGAAGGTCTAAAATGGGTGCGTCACGCAAATCACATTCTGGAACATGCTGCGGCTTTTCATGAAACAGAGAGACTGAACACATTATGGGAAATTTTCCTTGACAGTTTCGATATGGAGAACGTAGCAACGCAGAGAAATGCACAGCTGGAACAAAATCCTGTTAGGAGATCAATGCGCAAACGCCGGAGACCAGAGATTCTCCAGGTGGATCCAAAAAGAAGAGCTTACGTTTCTGAGGACAGATATCAGTGATGATATCTTAGATATTACTCCACATTGGTTACTAATTGTTTTTTTTTCTTCTTTTTTGTTCCAGTTAACCGCATTGGTCACGCCTGCAAAGATCACAACGCTAGTCGCTTCTCAGAGTCCAGCAGTCAGACCTTATTATATTTTTTCAAGGGGGAAGATGTTGTGAACAGAAAAACAACGGAAGTTATTTTTGGGAACTCTATTCAATTTATTCAAAGCTCGTGAATAAACTAACACTTATTTTTGCTCTTAGTTCATTCTACTAATCTTAAGCTTCCGTTTGATGTATGACTCATCGTCATACCATTTTCTGTTCCGAAGTTATTGTAATTTAGACGTAGCCTTTGCTACACCATTCCCCGACCTTTATCCCCTGTTTCGGGCATAATTGTATTTGTAAATTTGTTCTACGTTGTGGTCCTGTAAATCATCTATATTATTCATGCATTTTTGTACACTAATTGACAATCGCATGACTATCGCATTGGGGTGGTATTAGCAGGTGAATAAACGTGTTCCAGCCAGCTCGTCTTCTCTCTCTCGCGCTAGAAAACCAATCAGGTGAACGAATAGTTTTCCGTCTCTCTCTCTCTACCCCTAATTATTTAGTCTAACCTGGAACTCACGCGATATCGTCCTCAAGGTTAGTCATTCGGCCTATCACTGTCAAGGTCTTGACCTACTTATCGACAAGTCGCTTAATCGCACATCATATTAGTGGGTGGATAGAACTAAAGGACACAACAACAACCATTGTTCAAAAGTCCCATACTAGGACGAAACAGCTGTCCAGTGATTCCAGGTGATCATTAGTTGTCTGATTTAGATTAACTTGTGATATCAGGATTGACAGTTAACTATCTCCACAACCCTCCTCCCTCCAGTTATAAGAAATCTGTTTTGAAATCAGTTAAATGCAAGAAACTTGTTACGAAATATGACGATTTGAATATTAAGATGCTAACAAATATTGTCGTCTATTGAAAATGATTGCTTTGATGGAGTACAATCACAATGAAAGAAATTATATTTACGTAAAGTTTCAAATGATAATTAGAAAACCAAAAGGTACTGATGGACTATTTCTCACTAAAATAAAGTGCTTGAAATGTGATCATCCATGACATAAACACAAGTTCAATTCTAAGGTATTTAAGTTATGTCGGGAAACATCAACAATATTTGCAACACCTTGTAATGAGTTAGCTTACATGAAACAAAGAATCTTAATGAAATAAGACCATAAAAGTACATATCTACTTCTTGTACAATGCAAAACAAGATATATGCAAATATATGTACATCAAATAGTGATCACTGCATGATTATTCCTACTCATTAACTTACCAGACCAATCAGTTGGTAACTACCATATAATGTTTCTGTGGTAACTAAATTAACAAAATAATGATTTATAAATTATTTTTCCAATATTATTAACATACCAAATGTTATTCTAGTCAATTGTAATAGAACTATGATACATAAGTATTGTATCATATTCATTAATAGAAAGAGTAGATCTGTAGACTAGTAACATCTAAGTTACTTTTAACACTATCACATATTACTTTTACTAACATTAGAAACATAACATCACTAAGTAACCAATAGATAGATACCAATAGAAATACAATGTGATTCTTTTTTTTTTTATTATTAGAAAATACAAAATTAAGTTTGCTTATATTTATCATTGATTGTTTATGGTTGGGTATTACTGAAAAGTACAAAGTATCGGATACCTATTGTGTTCTAATGTAAGATTTCTTAATAATGCTTACTGTTGATTACTCTAGGAAAGTGGAATGAATAATTCATACAGTGTTCGAATTAATGTCTAAATATCTGGGAGAATAAAAGAAAATGAATTGTACAAAAGTATAAAAAAAGGGTATGTTATCCAAGTGTATTCAGGGAATGAAGATTTTTCAGTACGATTAAATTATCCTAGGAAGCTATGTCTACACTGATGAAAAATGTAAATATTTATTGTTATGTTGGGCTACTGGAAGAAGTGGATACATTTACATACCTGGGGAGTATCATCGATGAACAAGGAGGATCTGATGCAGATGTAAGGGCAAGGATGGGCGAAGCAAGAGCAGCATTCCTACAGCTGAAAAATATATGGGACTCTAAACAACTGTTTACCAACCTCAAAGTTAGACTCTTCAACTCGAACGTCAAGACAGTTCATCTCTATGGAGCCGAAACGTGTAGAACTACTTCAAACATCCTCAGGATAGTACAGGTATTTATAAACAACTGTCTACGCAGAATATTGAATGTCTGTTGGCCGGAAACCATCAGCAACAGCCTACTTTGGAAGAGAACAAACTAACTTCTAGCCGAAGAGGAAATAAAAAAACGACGTTGGAAATGGATAGGACATGCATTGTGGAAATCATCAGACTGTATCACGAGACAAGCACTAACTTGGAACCCTGTTGGGAAACAGAAAAGAGGAAGGCCAAAGAACACACTGCGTCGAGAGCTGGAAGCAGACATTAAAAGGATGAACAGCAAATGGAAATGGCTGGAAAGGATTGCTCAGGACAGAGTTGGATTGAGAAGACTGGTGAGCGGCCTATGCTCCTCCGAAAGGGGTAACAACCGTTAGTAAGTAAGTAACTATGTTGGGCTACTAAGAAAGAATAATTAACTTTCAGCAGTATGTTATAGAAGATTTAATTATTTTAGTTGTTGGTAATGTAAACATTTTATTCCTGTTATTAATACATTCCCTTTGCCCTTTTCTCCCGTTTATCATATTTGCTGTTAGTACATTATCCCTTATTTATGAATTACAGTTAATTAGTCGTGTACATGTCATCTCCACTCACTACTACTATGTTTCTTGTTTTGTATTAATGGTAAATTCCTAATTAATTCATTAAGCAGTCTTTTTTGTGTATATATGAAGGAATGCCAGAAATACAATATGAATGTGCCAGGTTGATTTATCAGCTGGTATTCTTTCTAGTTCTGGCTTGGTAGTAAGTGGGCATCGGGCAAATGTACAGGGACCAGTTAAGTACACTCACTGGCGTTTATCATTATAACCTCGTGCATAAAAGTTTACATCAATAATTGGTCATACCTTCATTAGTTCATAAACAGTTTTTTTTTGACCTAATAACATCTATTTATCTATCTTGTACATAAATACTTAGACAATGATCTCCTAAGAGCTTTCCATTTACCATAATTTTTCTACTTTTGAAACGCAAATATACAAACAAAAGACTAGAGGTACTAAATGGGCTCCACCTGAACAGCTGACAGATGTTTACAAACAAGGGAATTAATGTAAATTTGTGAGTGTTTGTATCTAATACAAATTACTTTGATAGAGCACTACCCAGCAGACATGAACACTCTCAAATTATAAGTTCATATCCATATCGTAAATATTGTCATCTGAATTCAGTAGCTTATTTTATCGCTTAATGTTATTTGACGCAAATCGGCTAACATTATTATACAAGTGAACCCCGCTAATGAATATCTAATAGGATGGAACGTATTTCTTGCATTCCACTAGTTAGCGGTAGTTCAACTTAAAAGAAATAATGGAATTAATAGGCTAATGACCATTTGGCTGTAGAGGTTTCCAGAAAACATGATAAATTTGGTGTTGTAATTAGTAGTTGTTGGGTCAGGAGTAACTTGAAAATGCTGACTTATCAAAGTATTTCCCCTAGCTTCTCAAAACTGTTTAAAGAATTATCACAATTTATTACTAACAGATGGCTAGAATTGACCGTAAGAGTAAATCACTTAATGAGATTCACAATACGTAGGGATTTGCGTCTAGCCTGAAGTTTTATTCTATACTACAAAGAGGAGTGTATAGTAGAAATCTGGAAACAAAATGATGAACAAAGGAAAAAAGTAAACTTCTAACTTCGTAAGTACATCGTGCAAACTTACAGTTGTCGAAAGTAATCAGTTACAACTAGTAAGGGTAAGAGTATAAGATTGACACAAGATGACAATTAAAACTAGAAGCTGATAGTTTGATAATTCAAATGCGTTATACACTAGTCATTTATACAAAATAGCTAAACGGTGAAAAATGTTCTAAGTAAAGCTAAATTGCCGCATGAAATTCTAGAAGTCACTTGTAATGTAATTAACAAAAGGTAATTCTCAGGTTAATTTAGAACTCAATTGTACAGATTAGTATTTGATGTGATCTGTGAAATTATTACAGACCGTCCTTAAGTGAGAATCACTGAATACAAAGAAAAACTGTAAAGCTGGTTCTTTTTAGTATCTTGGATGAATCCAAACGATGCGGGAAGTACTACATCAACTAAACTATGTCGATAATTAGCTCACTAGCCGCTTGTTTCAAGATGCTTTTACTGTTGTTGTCAGAAATCGTGACTGATAGTAAATAGGTAGGTTAATAGTGCGACAGTTGTCACCAATAACTTCAAATTATCGTCACTCTGCCATTTATCTTAACTGTTTGTCACCAATTCATGAAATTAAGCTTCGCCCCATGGATATATAAACGTATGTATGTAAAGCGTAGTTTGATTTTGTATGGGTGTGACGAGATTTAATCGAATTCCTGTGTTAATAGGCTATTTCTGACTTTATAGATACAAGTACATGCCTATTTTATAGTGTTTTCATCTACTAATCAGTAGTATACACTTCAAAGCAACATTTAACTAGGTGAGTTTTTATTAACTTCAGTACTACAACTATATTACTTATAATTGAATGCGGCTGATGATTTCAACCGAAAGCGAATAGCACAGTAACTGAAACATTATACATATTCTTAGATGAATTGATATTTACTGAAGGTATAATTCAATAGACTATTGATCATTTATTTTGTTATCTTTCGCCATTTAGATTAATAAACTGACTTTCTGTCAGCATTCTCATCGGATACAAACTGATTAGAATGTCATGTCTCAACAAATTTCTAGATCTTTGTAAATACCATTGATTCAAAATTCGAAAACTCCTCTCAGTGTATCGTGTCGTTGTACTACTATTTTGTGATCGTTTATGAATTGATGTTCTTGAGTGGATCCATTTTATTCAGTGTAATGATTCCTGTAATTGATCATCATTCCTTTGTAGATGATATTCCATTTCATTATCACTAAGTCCTTCTTTCCTCAATAAAAAAAAAACTAACAATGTTGATTCCGAAATTTTAAAAAATTTCCTTAATGACTTAGGATATACTCTTCATATTAATTAAATTTGTCTAGGGGAAGTGTACAACAGAAAGGTATACAGTTGCTTGAAACATTATAACTAGTATATATGATCTAGTTACTGATTCAGGTGATTATCAAGTAATATTACCAAGTAATTTGATACGTAGCTGAATCTCTAATTGTAAATGGATGTTAGGAAAATTGTTGAATTATTATAATAACTAATTATAATAACTAATCACAATCAATATAAGTTAACTAGTGACTAACTTGTGGAGGTAATTCCTGGAGTTCCAGTGTGAAATTGATATCAATGAAGTTCAACTGTATCGAGTACAAGGAAGTTATCGACATGTACAACGGATGAAGTCGTGTAAATATATCGTCAATTGACTGAATTAGAAATTTAAACTGTTGGGTGCCAGTAGGCTCAGTGATCCAACGGTTAAGTTGTTGTATCTGAAGCAGTGATCGCTGATATTATCACTTCTGTTATTCCCAGTGCTATGTCTTACTGCTAGCACCTAACCTTGACTTAATCTATTGCTCAGACATAATAATCCGACTGATTTATTAAGAAGCCGACTAGTTGCTCACACGCATATATTACAACAACAATAAACCATAAATATACAAGATATATATATAAGACCTAGTCTTTATCTTACATGTTTGTCACACAATGTTGACCAATCACATGTCTTCTTTCAGACATGTTATACGCGCTAAACTGGAAGTCTGAAGGTCCTGGTCCCGGAAAAAAACAGTGACACCCTCGTAGTTAGAGCATTGATTTATAAAGTGTATTATCAAAAGACATGCAATTCTTAGCAATAATATATCGAAGAATAAATTCAACTCAAACAGTACTTATGTGCTACCTCTACATTGAGGCAGTCAGCTCAGGATATTCAGAAGGTAACAGTGGCTAACTAGTTTCATACCATAACAAATCAACGGAAAGGTCCAAATATTTTCGAACTATAGAAAAACTAAATGCTTTGTAATCCTACTATAAATCAAATGATAAATGGTTATCGCAATAAGTACTTGTAAGTAATTTCTATTTTTTCCTACTTATGAACAAATCATCGTCTTGATGGGATGTGTGCAATAAAATATCATATTTTAGCACCGTTTTAGTCAATCAAGGGAAATTTTTTAAGTAGGAGTATATTTATTTCAAAACATTACTACATTACTTATATATTACTTTATAAACTTGTCAGTAGTTCACTTTAATAGGAGGAAAACTTCATGTAGCCAAAAGTTTCTTTGCAATTTTCTGTACCAGGAGAAGACTTATATAGAACATACGAATATGACCTCGAAGTAAAAGAAAACATTCAAAGTTTGGTTATAACATTATAATGCAATACTTGTCATTTTGTATTTTGATATTATGAATTGGTCTGAATTAGTCGATTATTAAGATGCAAAATAAACTGAATGCCTACTTTGTCTTAATATACTGTTATTCACATTTTCTAGTAATTGCTTTTTAAAGATTATGAATAATCGTTGGGAAAGTACAACTAAGTGTAAACTGTATTTAAAACACTTAGCAACTAAGAAGTACAGATTCCAAGGTTCTGATCAACAGCCTTGGTCTAACATCTTTATGTACGTAATTAAAATGTAAATTACTAATGGTAAATAACGTCTAAATCATTTCTAAAGACAAAGTTTGTTCAATCAAGTTATAATGTAGAATTATACTCGCATGTGAAGTGAATAGTTGCATGTGAATGTGTATATGAGTGTGTCTGTATAGTTGAACAAGACAATAGTTACTCATAGAAATGCATTATTAAAGGAAAAAAGACTAAAGATAACTTGTACGAAAGTGACTACAGCCTAAAAAATTAAATCTTCATTCAAACCGACTTCAAACGTGATGATGCTGTTGAGAGAATAAGTTGAAAGTGCAGCACTATACATCACAGAATCTACCTCGCATCCAAGCTGCTAAGCCAGTGCAAGGTAACTTGTTCAATAACTCAATGAAGTTAGACAGGTCTTGCTTCTATTTTACGTCCAACTATATCTGCATGTACCTGCCAATGATATAACACTGGTCAAACATGAAGAAGGATATTCCTTAGAAATTCTGAATGCATTCCGAAAGCGTTTAATTAAGACGATGGAATATCTTGAATAATGTATTATTCACATATTTTTTGACATACGACATCAAGTTAGTACTTCGAAATCTTCTAAAGTAGTTAGTAAATTGTTTAATACCAGCCTCTTAAAGTTTTCAGAAGTTATTACTTTTAATCAACATCACTGCGCACTCAGAATCATAAACATTTCTATTTATATGTACTTTTAGTTTTGAATAGATAAAAACATTTTTAAATTAAGGGGGTTTGTGTGGGATAAGTGTTAAGTTCAGTTGTTTGTAGTCGTCACAGAATGATGTCGGTCGGGTACCAGTAATGAAAAGGAGACTTTAGCAATGTGTACCATCGATTCCTACAGAGAATCAAGTTCAAGAACTTCCGGTCTCACAGTAAACGTTTAGCCATCTTTATAGCTGAGTTAGGTGTAGTCCATTGGCAGGATTTCTACTTCAATCTAATTATGATATAGAGCGAGTATAATTCATTTTCAATTGTGAAAACTGTTTCAACACTAAAACTCCAGAAACATTCTATAGTTAATCAATGGTGAATTGGTTATTGTAACTGAACTGAAGTTGTTTTGTGGAGATAGGTCATAAGCGTAGGTGTTTCTATTTGTCACATATTAATTTTGTTGAATACCACTAAAAACTAGTGAATATTTATCATCTGTTTATCTTAATGTGGGAATACTTGTCAATTCGCACCCCCCCAGTTCCACAAGAAACCAAACCCAGGGCGTTCAGTTCTCACAATTTTATTTCCTTCGGACTCGTTTTCATAACTTAAGTGATTTATTTGTTTCTGTAATTGCTACTGCCAATTCACTACAGCTAGAATCACATACAAACACCTTCACATAACTCTATTCACTTCAAATGTTTATACACTGACTGTACCAATAAGTTTATATAATAACATGACTGAACAGGATATAAGTTAAGAGCTGTTTTGAAAGCTAATTACCAATGGAAATTTCGAACTCTGATTATTTCCTTAAAGAAGTTCCAGTTGAATTGTAAATTAATAATGCTATCTTCAATCAATATAAGTTTCTGAATAGTTTACATCTACTGTCTTCTATACAATTGGAGATTCCGACTATTATTTTCACATTTTGATGAATGTATTAAATAATAATTAACATGTTGTCATATCATGTTAATCACTCTGGAATTAATTATCAAAAAATGGTTCAAAAATTATGATCCTAAAAACTCAGGACAGGATACAATTTTACTTAAGGCGTTATCAGCAATAAAAAGCCCTACCCGAATATATTGCATAAAGGTCTATTGATGAACGCTTGCAAAAAGATAATGGTTCTATTCTAGAAATGATAATGCAATCATAAGCATCATTCTTCCAAACTACTACATATATCTATGAGTGCTGGAGATGACATTTACGACAATAAAATTTAAAGGACATTTGTCTAAATCACTGCATGCAATTCTTCGGTAAGGATAGGTTTTCAGACAGCAATCACCAACCAAATTTAAAACAGATTAAACGCTAATCAACCTTACAAACTCTAGTCATCATCTTCATATCATCATCCATTTACCACCTAAATAAATCCTCTCATATTCCTCTATCACCGTGGCCTTCACGATCAAGAATTCATGCTTGAATTCTGTGCAGGTTGATAATTTCACCAATCAGTTTCTTATTCTCCCCCCCCACACTAACCCACCTACCAACCTCCCGAGAGTCATCTACAAATTTCATACTCAGACACAAATTGGTTTGCTCTCTGACACAGTAAAGTTGTTGTTTACGGTGCATGACGAACAGATTCGTAATATCCTGCACACTCAACTGTTTTGAAATACTTCCATCTCTTGAATGATGTTTAGTGTGAATCACAAAATCCCAGTCTCATTCAATCAACAGAACTGTCTCGATGTTTGTATTGAACATTGTGATTTTGTTGTTGGTTGACAGTCGTTTGAGTTCCAGATGTTAACTAGTTGTAGAAGAGCTGTACTTACCTTGTCCTGCTTCACTCTGTTTTGTCAATTCGTGTATTCACATCTGGATTGGATCAGATACATCCACTCAACCCCACCCCACCCGATCCCACTCCACATCAACCATTGTTTATCAGTGATGCCTCAGTTGCTGTTGTGTACTGTTCACGTAAGTGGAAGTTTACACGACTTGTGAGTCTTATCTGTCGACTGTGATTTGTTTGGTGTTGATTGTGATGTGCTGTATCTAAGGGTCTTCCATTCTTCCCCCTTTCATATGCTGAAATGTACAATCGATCACAGGTGCTGTTGTTACATTGACCGTTTTTACACGTAATAGCTTCTGTGTATAGTATAGACGATCGAGATCATCTGTGAAGTCCAAATCGTCTAGTTGAATCCAAGCTGTCCACTGCTTTCCGTGTTTTCCCAGAAATTTTAAGGTTTACAAGTTTTAGATAGCCATACGTTGAAATATTTAGTTTATAGAGATTATCCAGTATGAAAGTGACTTTGCATCCCATATTGACATTAGCAATATAAACTGTGTCATTAAATGATTGTTTTGTTTTATAATGAGACTCCTCAATATTATACATTTATTATTCTGTCAAGGAAGACGATAATATTTTCTAAAGTTCTTTAAAGAAGCAATAACCGGTGAAGTTCAGTTATTCTGATGATAAAATAAGATGATTGTTTTATAACATGAAGTAAATATAACTTGTGTACGATCGGTATTTAGTGGTAATTCGTTCAGGATGCATATACGGCGACAGAGGCTGACCAGTTTCAGTTCATTACAAGTCAACGGGAAGTTACAAGCCTATTCTAAATTACATATGTACCCACTGCACAAGTGTGATTATCTGGACACAATAGCCTAGTGGTGAACACAGTGGCGTTTAGCACGAAGCGGACTGAGTTCGAATCCCAGTGTGAATATCAACATTGGAATGCAGGTACATCCAGCCAATGTGTCCCAAATAGAACGAAACTCCCTTTCTGGATTCCACTTGCCATTTACAATCCAATTTAAACTGAACTAAAGAAAGTTAAAAATATGTATCCCTTCACAATATCTATTTAGTAGAGTTGATACATTATATCACTGAAGTGATATAGATACATATGTACATACTGATATGCCAGGCACTTAAAGAAAATTGGCTCTCTTAGAGAACTTCGTTTTTTTTAAAAGAGCAAGAACAAATATTTATGCAGAATAAGATTAAATCATTTTATTTCATTGGTTTCTTATCAACTGCATACAATCTGAAATGATACTCTTTCACAAAATTAATATTTGAAACAGCGTTTAACATACTTATAAGAATGTTTGGACTTGATTGAGGTTAGAATTATGTAGACATGTTAGATATGTAAAGATAACTAATATGTCGGAGAAAATGTTATAACCATTATATATCTGATACAAATAAATGCACCAAAAATCATAACGGTAATCAGAGTTTAAGTGATTACGCAATAAGAACATTAAGAGACAGTTGGGAATACTTGAGAATGATGTCAATTAAGCTCAGTAATTAAACTTGATATGTGATATGATGACATAATTAAATGGACACACAAATACGGTTTCAATCATTTAATGACAATTGCTTCAGCATATTTTAGAGGATTTGAGGTTTTGTTTACCTGTTGATGTTAATCTGATGTCCTGTGTCAATCAAATGTTTAGCGATTGCGCTGTTAAGTGTTTTTATTCCTTTGAATAGTAGATTTTCGGGAATATGTTCATTAAAACCTAAGTAGGTCCTTCTTTCTGTTTGGCCAACGTAACTGCTACTGTTGGTACACGTAACTTTATACAATCAGTTGGCGACAACATAAAAGAATACGTGTCGATTTCCGATTATTTCAGTGAATATGTTATATACGATATAACCAATTTTGCAGCATAATAAGTTCTCTTCAATGCTGAGCTGAATCTTCTTTTGGTTGTTTTAACAATATTGTCACCTTTAAAATTAAGTTGAATGAAAACAAACTTCTTTTGGACTGTGGTTTCATTTCATATATCAGTATTTTGTTTACTGTATTTGTCAATGAACTTTTTTTTCTGGATAGTCGTTCTTTTTGTAGATACTATTTAATGTTAGTGAGTTTTAAGTCTACTGTCTTTGAACTACATATCTTATTAGCTCTGAGAAACAATGTTTTCACTAAAATTATTTTATAATTTTGTAAAATATTATTCTAGATTGTATGCAGCTGATGAGGAACCAAGTGAAACAAAATGATGTAATATTATTCTGTACAAATATTTGTTTTCAGCTCTTTTGAAAACAATGAAGGGAACAATATGTATGAAACTGTTTTTTTTTCTTTTCTATAGACTATTTTATTACTTTTGGTTGCATACAAAAGTGAACATTTTATTCCTATTATTGTTTAGTTCTTCATGTCTTAATCTCCCATTTAACACATTACTTACTTACTTACTTACACCTGTTACCCCTCTCGGAGGAGCATAGGCCGCTCACCAGTATTCTCCATTCAACTCTGATCTGAGCAATCCTTTCCAGCTGTCTCCAGTTACTGTTCATCCTTTTATTGTCGTCTTCCAGCTCTCGACTCAATGTGTTCTTTGGCCTTCCTCTTTTCCGTTGTCCAACAGGATTCCAAGTTCGTATATCATTTCTTATTTACGAACTATAGCTAATCAATTGTGTAGACGTTGGTCTAGTTCGCAGTCAATATTAACCTTATTTTGTATTAATATATTATGTTTCCTAATTAGTTGACTGTGTGGTCTAGGCTTTGTGTATGTATAAAGGAATGCTTGAAATATAGTATAATTTTGTCGTCGATTCATCTGATTGTGTTCTTTCTATCCTAACCCGGGATTGAGTGGGCATCGAAAAGATATGCAGGGCCCAACTAAACACACTTACTAGTGTTTTTTATTGTGACCTCTTGGTCACAAAGCTGTATCCATTAATTGATCTCATACAATGACCATAGCAATTTTATTGACATTATAACATAAATACACCCATTTAAGATATTATGTCTATAGGATATAATCTCCTTAACTATTATCATATAAGCCCATAGATTTTTATCCTTAAAATATAGTTTCATGAAATAATAAATATTTAACATATAACTTACTTCACAAAACTCTTCAGGTTTCAATGTCACTATAAATTTGTTGATAATTTTAAACATTGTTGTACTGAATAACGATGCACACTGTAAAGTAATAATGAACATAGATATAACAATTGTACTTGGATATTCTTGCATTAAAAATGATCATTTCAGTTAGTCATAATAACAAAATAAAAGGGAGACCCGGACATCTGTTTCATTCAGTGGGGTTAAACCCTATTGAATGTAAGGCAGTTACCAACCAGTAGCAATAGGATAACATCGTGGAAATATATGGTAAATTGACAGTATTAGAAATATCTATCGTTAGATGTTAGTTGACTGTTTGTTCTAAAGGTTAAGTGTGGTTACCTTAAAGTCTGAAGTTGATGGTCTGGGTTCCTTGGTGGAGTGGCGGATGCTAACATCTGAAAAGTTCCATATTAGGACGAAACAATTGTCTAGTGCTTCTTAATCTTTATGGTTCACTAACTTCAATCAATTTATTACGTCAAATTAAATTTCTACAATTTCCATACCACCCAGAAGTAAAACTGAGACTGCCTGAAAGTTTAAACTATGCGCATTTATACAGCCATTTACAATACAATCAGATTAATAATACTATCAGTAACATTTTGTTATATTATACAATTTTCTAGGGTCTATATACTTTATAAATTGTTGGAGTTAAAACCATCTCTCTAAATGATTTCAACCATAAATTATGACATTGGCGTTAATTGAATCATTTTTACATTCATCACAAAATCCTAACAGTGTTTAACATGACTCTATTCACAATTAAATGAAGAGATGTTACAGTCAATTCATCGTACTACACTTCATTATTCAACTCATTTCAACATGTGGTGTGAATGATACTTAACAGTCAGTCAGTCAGTTACAACATAGAACTTAGTACATGCGTACATCAGTTCAAGTTGCCATGTCTCAATAAGCTGATAGAGATTAAATTGTCGGACCAAATCCCAGAATGGGGAAGGTAGTAGCAGAGTAAGTACTAATGGAAAGGTATAGAGATCAGAGATGAGATTTGAGATAAAAAGTGATTCAGTAAAGAGAAAAATTATGATAAGCTCAATAACTTAAAATTTGGAGGAAGACAAGGAGTGGATGCACCTGCGCCATGGCAAACGATTTTGAGCCATACTTAACAATTTTAACATGTAAGCATATAAGATGTAACTGATTTATATTTGATTATTAGCAAAGCGACAATTTTTAAGTGTCATTGTTTTTATTAGCCGAAAACGATCTGTAACAGTATAGGAGAGAACAAACCAACTTCCAGCTGAAGAGGAAATCAGGAAACGACGTTGAAAATGGATAGAACATACATTACGGAAATCATCAGACAGCATCACAAGACAAGCACTAACTTGCAATCCTGTTGGGAAACGGTAAAAGAGGAAGTCCAAAGAACACACTGTGTCGAGAATTGGAAGCAGACAATTAAAAGGATGAACAGTAACTGGAGACAGCTGGAAAGGATTAGTTCAGGACAGAGTTGAATGGAGAATACTGGTGAGCGGCCTATGCTCCACTCGAGAGGAGTAACAGGGCGTAAATAAGTAAGTAAGTCATGTTTATCTGAAGTAAATAGTTTCATTAAAAACTGTATATTGATTTACCACAACAACAAACAGTTACTAATGTTGTTGCCCAGAATGATAATGAAAAATTTATAGTTAGATTGTTTGGTTAAGTAGGTGAATCATTTACAGAAGCATTCAGTTTGACAGCAAAACACTAGTTGTCTTTTCAACAGTTGTTAGTTTAAAATCAGTCATTCGATAGAAAGAAAATATTACAGATTCCAAATAGGAACAAATTTAGAAAGTTCAACTCTTATGGTAAGCACAATACTGAATTATGTTTCATTATGTTAATGTTACTTACATAATCGCGAAATGGACCGGTATATTTACATCCATTAACAAGTTTCGTTTCCCATTTCAACTGAAAATCCAGATTGGATACATTATCTAGAATATGAGTAACTATTCCTTTACAGTGACAGCATACTATGAATACAAAAACAATCATAAGGAAAATATTATTGGAGATAAACAAAAGCTCAGTTAGCTTAATGTTACTGCAGTTGACTGTTAGAATCAAAGTAAATAGTACTCAAATCATATTTATGAGTAGCTACAAAAAACAAGATAAAAGGTACGCATTTCATTATATTCAGCACTTGTTAACTAAATATGTTATCATTCCAGTACTGATGGCCGCAAGTAGTCTCGAGCCCAGTAACAGTCTCTGAAGTCACTAATATGTTCCCTACAATTTCATTGTATTACGATAGCCATCAACTTGCTCATAGTGTTTGTAATTTACTATTATTTGAATGAGTTTGTACTTGTCTGATGCTGATATGACAAACTTGTAGCTATAAACAATATGGTGATATCCATCAGGGAAAAATTCGACGAAAATAGTGTCGTTATGAGGTATAAAAATCGTAAGTTGATTAAACTTTATGATAACTCTTGACGTCTTACATTAATGAAAATGTCAAAGTTATATCGTTTTATATAGGCAACTAGTCAATGATTGGTTGTTTAAACAGTTACTAATCAAACAAATCTGTCAAACTAATTTATTCGTTTGGTTTGAATTAAACGCTGAATAACGAAGTTGCTACAGATCCTAACCTGTAAGTACTTATATGAACAATCGAAAACAAAAAGTTAATTGTCATTAATCATATGATGCATCTTTCATCTTACTATTTCGGTTAAAGATAAGTCACAGATGATACTAATTTTAGAAAATCCCATCTGTACGAAATATTTCTAGGGATATAAGACGTCATTCCTTGTCACATATATTCCTGGATATCATATACATACATTTGAATAACTGCATAAACAATACTTAATTTAAATTGTATGAACTAAGGATTAATTAATTAGCTTACAATTGAAGTATATTTCACTCAAGTATGTCCTTCAAACTACAGTGATACTACGTTCACTTAACACATAGTCAAATCGAATCCTCATTAGTATGCTATAATTTATAATGACTGACGAAGTTTTAGTAAAGTAGTAGCTAATGATTGTAACAATGAACTAGTTGTCGATAACCATCGGTTATTTTTGAGTTTTCATTGTATTTGTGGTTATTTATCAATTGTTGGACAAATAGTTAAGTGAAACACATTACTTTACACCAACTTCTTTGACTATAAGAAGGCATATCATAGTGTGGACATAACAACACTATGGAGTCTTCTTTGATACTATGGTGTGCACTGATAAAATAGTCAATATCATGTGAAATAGTTAATAACAAATCAGAGCCGCGAAATTGTGCATGAGTGGTAGCTCCCGGATTCACTCTAAGAAAACACTAGTGTCAAAAAAACTACTTATTCTCACCCTTTCACTCTCTCCTAGTATTTGACTGGATTATGAAATCCGCAACATCACAAGGGGTGGAAGAAAGCACAGAATACATTAGATGACTTAGATTCCACTAGACGATTTGGACTTCCCAGATGATCTCGATCGTCTATACTATACACAGAAACTATTACTTGTGAAAACGGTCAATGTAACAACAGCACCTGTGGTCAATTGTACATTTCAGCATATGAAAGGGGGGGGGGAATGGAAGATCTTTAGATACAATACATCACAATCAACACCAAACAAATCACAGTCAACAGAGAAGACTCACAAGTCATGTAAACTTCCCCTTACGTGAACAGTACACAACAGCAACTGAGGCATCACTGATAAACAATGGTTGATATGGGATGGGATCGGGTGGGGTGGAGTGGAGTGGATGTATCAGATTTAATCCGGATGTGAATACACGAATTGACAAAACAGAGTAAGGCAGGACAAGGTAGGTACAACACTTCTACAACTAGTTAACATCTGGAACTCAAACGACTGTCAACCAACAACAAAATCACAATGTTCAATACAAACATCGAGACAGTTCTGTTGATTGAATGAGACTGGAATTTTGTGATTCACACTAAACATCATTCAAGAGATGGAAGTATTTCAAAACAGTTGAGTGTGCAGGATATTACGAATCTGTTCGTCATGCACCGTAAACAACAATTTACTGTGTCAGAGAGCAAACCAATTTGTGTCTGAGTATGAAATTTGTAGATGACTTTCGGGAGGTTGGTAGATGGGTTGTTGTGGTGTGGGGGGGGATGATATGAAACTGATTGGTGAAATTATCAACCTGCACATAATTCAAGCATGAATTTTTGATCGTGAAGGTCACGGTGATAGAGGAATATGAGAGAATTTATTTAGGTAGTAAATGGATGATGATATGAAGATGATGACTAGAGTTTGTAAGGTTGATTAGCGTTTAATCTGTTTAGATTTAGTTTGAGAATACTTGTCTGTGTCCTATACACTTTGACGGGTAATAGATGGATTATTTAATGAATCGATTAATGAATAACGCTTGTTGATTAAACGCTAACTACATGTGAACACTAATTTGTGTCCTCTTGTGCGCATGCTTAATCTAGGAATCACTGGTTCAGATTCGATCAAATCTGCCTGCTGTGAAAATTCTTGTCTGGACCCCTAAAGTCATTTTTAATAAATTTGTCAATTAACCATACTAAGTGTCTATACTTATCAGTAGGCTAACTATTTATGTTTGCATCGTTTGACGATATCTGTAATGAACAGTACATGATCGTTTACCCTGTTATGATAATAAAGTTTCATTTCAATAAACTAAGCTTTCATTCAATCGATCTAACTCCTAATAATTTATGTCTAGTGGTAAGAATACCTAAAATCTTATGCGACTGTTCTTGAAAGAAAAAAATACACATATACACTGTAGTTTTGCATTTTACTGATGCAATTACGAAATTTTGGAATAGTGATTCTAGATCACACCTGTTTTTCAGCAGTACTAAATAAAACTTTGAGCATATAAGATTCATGTAACCTTTCACATATGTGACGAGAATAGCATTGAAGTAAGTAGATCTCTTATTCATTGCGTAGTCAACATTATCAAAATCATATCAGTCAGTCAGTTACAACATAGAACTTGGTACATGCGTACATCCAGTTCAAGTTGCCATACCCCTAATTAACAGATAGAGATTAAATTGTCAGACCAAATTCCAGAGTGGGGGAGGTAGTAACAGAGTAAGTACTAATGGAAAGGTATAGAGATCGGAAATAAGATTTGAAAATATGTGATTCAGTAAAGCGAAAATTATGATAAGCTCAACAACTTAGAATTTGGAGGAGGACAAAGAGTGGATGCACCTGCGTCATTACAAACGGTTTTGATCCATATCACCTAAAATCTCTAACCATCTGTTGCGATCATCACGTGGGTCCCAACCAGGTAGTCTGTATCTATGGACATGGTTCAGGTCAATCGTCAATGACTTTGTGAACTGGTGCCATGTTTTCGTTTGGCCACTCCTAGCTTTCTTCCAGCCTACTCCCACTACCAGACAACATTGCTCGTCGAGGTAGGCGGTAGTCAGGCATATGTAACTCATGTCCTAACCACCTCAGCTGGTGAAGAATCACTACTTTATCAACAGATTTACTGTATTTACCTAGTACTCTATCCCTAACTCACGCATTGCTTACTCGGTGGTCCCAGCAAACAATCATATATATTAATATATAAAAGAATAATTAGTACCATATTAATACGAACTCACAGTTTGATAATCTTCCATTCTATGACGTAATAATATCCGGAAATAGGATAAATAACGAATCAGAGACTATTTATGCATTATCAAACACAAATGTATATCAAAAACCAAATGTTAATAATAAATGCTTTGTCTCTAATTAGATTTACCAGTTGTTATTAACATAAGTTCAAACAGTTTGTTTCATCTTTGCAGCGACAACAAAAATATACATTAGGCATTTAAATTACAACATACTAGTGACCTTTTTGTTGCCACTCATCTTCATTATTTCAATAAACAAAATAAAAGTTGGCCTGACCCACGTTCAGAAACTATCACAATATTCAGTGCCTTTTATTAAAACCAAAACATGGTAAGTAGTAGGACTCGAGATGTATGTTTCCTCTAATAAGGTACTTATCAGCTCTATGCAGATCTATTCTAGTGTTGGTGTTCACAATGATTTAAGCTCAGCCTGTTCTGTTCCAATACCAATACGTTGTTCGTTGACTAACTGGGTTCAACTAGATATTAATTCGTGTAAAGAATGTGAATTTAATTTTGTAAAGGTTGATATTAAGGAAGTCAACTGATAAGTCTTATAATGTGAAAGCATATCTTAATAAGAGTATGAACACTAAAATGCAGGTACATCCAGGTGAAATAACCTAAATAAAACAAAATAAGAATCTCGAATTCCAGTGTTTACTACAGTCCAACTTTGAAAAAACTTGAGATCAAGTCAATCAGCTATGAATACACATATACCATCAGCAGCTGATAAATTTTAATCTTTAACATGAACAACAAGAGAATGTAAACTCTTAAGAAAATAATATGTAATGGTCATCTAAAAGCCAACCAATGTAACTATGTTTCATATAAGATTAAGAATTTAATATCTATTAAAATTATTATCTATTAAAATTAAATAATGAACAACTAGACTTAAGACCTATCTCCTATAAAACTACCTCGGTCTGGTTACAAAATTCAACTCACTTCTGAGTAATTTCTGGATGTTCCTGAAGTTCTAACGTAAAGTCGTGACTTGTGAAGTACAGACAAGTCGAGAGTGAGATAGCTATAACCTAAAAGCCGTGGATTAGATTCCTTGTTAGAATAGACGGTGCACACTGCTAAAGAGCTTCATACTATGACGAAACAGCCGTTTAGGTCATCTTGGTCTTCAGTGGTACCTAACTAACTTCAATCTCTAACGGATACAAACAGCTGAATTAAGAAAGCAATGTGCTTTATCCAGCTCTCAATCTACTAAATATGTTTATAGTAACCAATATTCACAGGTTATTTGATATGCAACATAAGTGATATAAAGAATACGTATTTGTGATTTTAAGTCAAACATGTGGTTCTATCCGCTTGGGTAAAAAGTATCTGATCTAAATTTTGAGTATTCCAACTAAATAGTTGTAAATAACTACAGTGTACTGTTTAAGTTGGATTGTGACTGGCAGGCAAATCAAGGACACACGTCTCGTCGTATTTAGAACTCCTCGACTGAACCAAAATACATTGTAATTAGCTATAGTATACTATATATTCTGTGCTGAGTCATTATCTCTATCATAAATATACTATAATTCATTAGACTCATCAACTTGATAATGGCATTTGTTAACTATTGTATTGTATATCACAAATCGAGTGAAGTCAGAAATGTAGAAACATTTTATTGATTACTGGATCAGTGGCTTAGAGGTACTAAACTGGCAGCGAAGATCTCACTCAGTACTGAGACATTACGCTACAGATTAAACTCTTTTGTTTTTATCCCTCTATCATTAGAGAACAGTTCACAATGAAATTTATGCTTGGAATATTCTATTCTAACTTCATTTACACTATAGTACTTACTTGAAATTCTTTATTATGAATTGAGTATCCATTTATAACATGTAAACAAATAACTGTAATGCAAGCAAAGAATGAATAGATTATAATAAAGTTATTAAATATACTACTTACAGAAAATAATTATCCCTTTAAATTGTTGATTTAACATAATTAAAACTGTTTGAGTTTTAAGTAGTCTAGTTAATTATAGTGGATATTCTTGAAAAATGTTTTGAAAGTGTGTTCAATGTGTGTTCAAAGTGTGTTCAATGATAATTGAACTTTGAATCATTGTTGAACAATGAATTATGATCTAATTGTTTATATCAATTTACTATTGAATTTGTATTATTATTTTTTTGTTTAAATATGATAACTTTGATCTATTCGATGGCATTCACATCAGATATACACATATTCATTAATACTTTGATTGTATAACATTATTTGAGAATAGGAGATACTCTAGTAATAAGTAACTATATGAAAAGATGTTATCAAGTGAATTAGAATGATTTATCCATTTCACTATGTTACTAAGTATTCTACACTAACATGAATTCCAGAATTGGATCAGGATAGTTAAATTTCAATGAGAATCAATAACTTCAATCTAGTTTAGGTAGAATGAGTTGTATGACATTTTTCTTCTTATATTATGGATACATACATACATATATACATAGATCAGCGATAAATAGATAGATCCTAAAAGTAATCTTACAAGAAACAATACGATTTACTTTTACTTCGATTGTCATGTAGTCGTGTTGGTGTAGTAAGATAACGTGAATTCATGCACATTTGTGCAAAGTGATATTTGACTACTGATTGATTGACCAATATTTCCAGTCAAAAGCAACAATGCTTAACAGTTACCTATCTATAATTATAACAATGGTGACCTGCTTGAAATATTGGGCTACCACGTTTTACCGAAATCTCAACAGGTTACTTTTCGCTTCTTGTTTTGTTTTAATTGCGAAATCATGTCCCGAAATCGCATTGTGTACCCTTCCACCTTTATAAAACGTTAACGACCTATCATGAGTCACTCGGTTAGATCTAAACGAAAACATCGTGGTAGGCTGGCAACATATATGGATAATGAGACCTGTTGCTAAATCACAGGGTAAAGGAATATTTCTATTCCTTAGGTTAAAGGATATCGCAGAATGGAAGCGTACAGGGATGAAATGTGATCAATAAATTATTGGTGGTCCAGTGTATCGAACACTACCTGAAACCTATGCTGTCTCACCGTATTTAAGCAATTTATATTTATTATGTGGACGTAAATTTGATTTACGTGTCTATATTATATTCAATCCAATGAAAATGTGGGTTTACAGAGATGGATTTGCTGGCTTATCCGACACACCATTTTCATTTGATTTTATTGATGATCATTACATACATTTGTTGCTGTACAAAAGACTGCACCTGATTATGATTCTGAAAAAGGCTGTAAACTGCCGATCGGTCGTTTACGTCGACATTTTCTAGCTAAATATGGCTATGAAAAGACGTGTACACGGTAAAGGAGTAACTTGTTGAAACACTGTATGCTGAAAATTCATATTGTACTAAACATACTATTGAATAAGGCTATTATTATTATTAATTTTGAACGGCATTTATATCGTTGCATCCTCTTCATCCGTGTAACTACATACACTTTGGATTAGATTCTAAAGCATTTACTTGGTGATGTTGACTATCTAATCGACACAATGAACACTAAATCAGTCTTCTGAAAGAGGATTAAACTATGCATGCATAAATTTACTTTTTAACCACTAATTCTATATTTTAGTATTCGTTCACATTGATTCAAAGCTTTACACACCTTTACTTTGTGGTTAAACATGAGCACTCTCCAACATACTCATTAAATCCTATTTTAATCTTATTAGTTATTACTAGAGTTTCTACTAAATTATTCTCTTACTAAACATCATTGGTATGTTGACATGTAAAATTCACAGGGATTATCCAACATGAATAGCGTGGATAGACTTCGACACTAAGCATTATAACATTCAATGGGTATGTTCATCTCTTCAAAACAACATTGAATATTAATAAGAACACTGTATATTTTAATGAAATCAGTTAATTATTAACAGAAACTACCTTTGTACCTCTAGTATAATTATACGTACCAAAGTTCATGTGGTCTCGTATTTACAAGTTATATGACACTATATATCTCTTTAGAAATCATAAATTCCAAGTTCATTTTATACATTGAGTATTATTATGTTTCATCAGCTAATCATCTTATCAACAGTAGTTACTATTTTAAGTAATTTTAATAAGTTTATTTCTATATTGTTTATTTTGAGATTTCAACCAAATTAAAGCTTCATCAATCATCAGTGATGAAAATAATTCAATGTAAGTAAAAATAATTTAGTGACATTTTAAATTTCATACATTTACATAACTATTGAAATTAAACTTTGGTTTATAGTAGGATACAAAGTGTTATTCTTGTTCTATTTGAAAATTGTCAATTAGATTAACTAGTTGAGGTTATCCCACCAAGTTTTAATGTTGTATTCAGTATTCTAAGTAAGATTTCATTTTATTGAACTGTTGATTGTTGAATATTAGAGTTTAATTGCTATCCAAGAATCTTAATTATAAGTTCCATTAGATTTAGGCATTTTTTTCATTCGATCTGTTAAGTTATGCTACACTAAATGTTAATTTCAAACAACTAAGAATAACTCTATCAGCTTGAAATGCAATCTTTAATGAGAACTACACCTTATTATTCAGCATTGGTATACTAAATGAAATAAAAAATCAACAAGTGCTAAATAAACTCAATGAATCGCAGCTTATTTATTTTTATCTAGTTACTAATGTTCATTCTGAGACTCGAACCTAATGCTATTCACTTCGAACGTCAATAGACGCTACTGCATTCATTTAATTAGTTATCACATTTTTATATCATTAATGAACACTTTCAATTACATTGCCTCCAACTAAAGAATAATATCAATCATTAAACTTACATACTGATGTAGAAATTATAACAATAACTGATAAAGAAACAGTGGATCAAATAGTGGGAAAAGGTGCTTACAGGTACTAAATATGTAAACCAAATAGGAAAGTAGTTACGAAAGTAGAATCTACTGAACATACGTTTTATTCAATATAGTAAGGAATTCTCAAGATAGAATATGCAATATTGTAAAAACATTTACCATTATCATCTGAATATTCAAAGAAACTACATAAACAGTTTTGAACAATAGTTCTTTTCATTCACACTTGTTAACAAGCAGTCTTCATTCATGATATCACTTTTAATTAAGAAATCTACATTTGATATGTGAATTGTCTTATGTCTTTTTCAAAGAACAGAAGAAAATGTCAACATACGAGCAACTGTTGTTGTGCTCTTTAAGTTTAGAAGTAGTTAGATTGATAATAAGTTATGAATATATTACGAAAGTGTGTAAATATTATTAGAATGTATTTGGATCTTTCCGTTGATTTGTTATGACTTAAAGATAATCAGTGTCTGTTGCTATATGTGCATCCTGAATTGGATTAACTCAATATAGTGATGATTCACGAAACGCGCCTTCTGAATTACGCTTGTCAGCCACAATCCAAACCAAAAGAAAAAAAACCATACTTGTAAGTAATCTATATATCAAAACAATCCATCCTGGATGTACATATGGTAACAGACAATGATTAACTGAAGTCCATAACAAATCAACGGAGTGATCCAAATACATTCTAATTATATATACATGCCCGTCGCACAAGTTTGGCTGTTGGGACTTAATAGACTAGTAATGAACACAGTCGGACTTGGCACAAAACGAATGAGATTCAAGTCCCAGTGTGAACATCAACACTGGGGTGCAGGCACATCCAAATGACAAGCCCAATATGGTACGAAGCGCATGGCCTGGATTCCATTTTCAAGCCACAATCCAAGTAAATAAAAAGTCAATTTTGATATCACGAATTGATCTGAATCAGACAACCACTAGTCACCTAGAAGTACTGTACAGCAGTTTTGTCCTAGTATGGGACTCTCTAGCAGTGCGCATCCACGACCCCACCTATGTTTGAATTCAGGACCCTCTGGCTCAGCGGCAAACGTCCCATACTAGGACGAAACAGCTATCTAATAATTCCAGGTGGTCAATGGTTGTCTAATTCAGATCAATTCGTAATATCAAAACTGACAGTTAACTATCTCCACAACCCCCACCCCCACCCCAATTGTAAAAAGAAAGTTTGTAAGTTCACACAATTATTAGACATATAATTAATTAAAACAAATCTATAACCAGGAAAATGTATACTGGTTTGAACAGGCTGTATGTTCTGCGTCTAAGTTTATATTCTATAATCTCTAAATACTAATGACATTCCATATGATTTTAGTCTGTACTGAACATGAAACTGACAATATACAACTGTAATAAAATGATAAGTGTTGTTTCTTTTCTTCAAATCATAGATAACATACCTTGAACAAATTGATCATGATGTAATTCTGAATCAAAATCCAGCTAATCCATGTAAGTTATTATCATTTCATAAGTCATCATTTCATTCTAATACCAAATGCTAACAACTTACTCTGTCTGATTAACTCGTTCTTCCTTTCATTCATGTTTCATCTTTTCAGCGTGTTTTGGTTGCAAATCTGCAATTTGGATGGCCAAAACATTTGTATTTGGTAGTAAAGAATTCGTACATCAACATATTGAAGTTACTTGTACTAATATGAAAAACATTTATAAACCCGTAAGGCAATATCATATGTGAATTATTATAATGAGTATTCTATGCTGTTAAGTTAAACAGTATTTATCATATGCACTACTAATAATATAACTGATGGCTATACTAACTAAAGTCATGCAACAGATAATCAATGTCTGATAATATCAGTGTTTGTATTCGTGAAAGATTAATGTTGGCTGAGTGCCATTGAAAATCGAAGTGAAGTAGCCAACTATTCTGTCTTAATGTGGTACTATAAAGTAGTGCCCATACTCGATCCACTCAATCAATCCAGTCATCGTCATACAGAAAATAATAAACATTCTACACCACTTGACAGACTGACATCCAATCATAGAATTCTGAATCACATCAATGTCTAACATAACACAACCATTATCCACTATCATTCCAATTAACTCTCTCAATCTCAACATATATAACATCAAGTGGTCACGATTTTTCACTAGTTACTAACTTCACAAACATCTTGAAACTAATCAATGATGAATTGATTATTACAACTGAATTGAGATGTCGTTTGAAGATATGTATAAATTCTATGATTGGATGTCAGTCATCTCAGTGGTGTAAATGGTTAAGTGTTAGGTATGAGGTACTTTCTGGTTTTTAGTAGTACTCAACCAGCATCACACTGTGATGAATGTAAACGACTAAACATCTACTTTCACACAGCCACCTCAATTCAATTTGATGATGTCGTTGAAATATCTAACTCTTTAATCTATTCATATTATATTTACGTTTTGAAAGTAGTTGTTATCATTAGATGGAGTTAGCTGTAGTGATGTTTAAGCCTTTGAAACATAGAAATATTTATTACTCTCTAGTTTTATACTATTTTTATTATTACTATACTGGAGGTAAACATTCATAATCCAACCCGAAACCTATACTCAAAAACTTCAATTCGTATCGACAGGGCTACGGTGTATTTAGTTGATAGAGTCATATTACAATGATTCACACTTTCAATTTCAGTGAGTTTGTGATTAAAAGATGTTATTATGTAAGAGAATTATTGAAATAATGAGGTTTCACTGTCTAATCTGGAAATCTGTCACACTTCTACTTACGTAATAAACAATAAGATAGTTTCATTACGGATTTTAATACAACTTGGAAAGAGTTTTATTAGTTACACTTTTACTGGAAACTAAGAATTAAAGTACAGACGTACAGATGAATTACAACTAGATCATACTATAAACGGAATGAAGTTGAAATTGTTGTCAGCTAATGATTTCTAACTCAATAATCCACAATTAATATATCCGAACTCAAGATTGACTACTAATTTATGACATCGTATTAGGATTGCAAAGATGTACAGCACTCGTTGGTTTTTAATCATCCTGTACATAATATCAGTTTAGATTTTAAATTCATATCAAGTTTTATCATCGGACGTTAAATATACACATCATCTAAAGATAAGAGCTTTTTAGATTGTAATGTATACAACATGAAACTGATCACATAAAGAAGTGTTCTGTTCTAAAACAAGATTCAAATGATATTTGATAGTGTACTTTAATGTTCTATCTTGAAACAATGAAGTTATACGTTTTATGTTTTGATTATCTATACATTTCAGTGTAAAAGGATATTAACTGAATTTCTTGATTATGCTTACGATTTGATCTATGGATACAGTTCCGCTGATTTATGTGCAGTAAGTTTGGAAAATTGTAAATGATGACTTATTTAAATAAGTGATTACATTGAAAGTAATTGGTTCATTTGAATTGATATTTTCAGAATAAACTGGATCAAATGAAAAAAATTATATCGAATGATTAGAGTCAAATGGTAAAATCCTTTAACTTAGTAATAGAAAGAAATTATAATTGAGTTATTTGATAATTCTGACTATACGCTAAGCATCAGTTTCTTCAATATTGTATATTTCGTCTTCTTGATGAGTGCCAACTCATATTAGATCTAGGTTAACGGCTTTATAGGGATTAAAATCTATCACATACAATCCAAATTTATTTACAAAGAGTGTTAAGTCATTTGGTGTCATTTTATCTAGATCTATTAAATGTTACAAACGCTTCACATCAATTTCTTCAACTATCGATAAGCATTTGATAGTGTGGACATAACAACATTATGGAGTCTTCTTCGATACAATGGTGTACACGACATAATAGTCAATATCATGTGAAATGCTTAATGACAAATCACATTGCCAAATTGTGCATGAATAGCAGCTCACAGATTTATTCGGAATAAACACCAATCGCAGACAAAACTACTTGCTCTCACCCGTTCACTATATTCTGGATATTGACTGGATTATGATAACTACAACACCACAGGGGGAAAGGGAACACGCAACACATTGAACAGCCTGAATTCAACTAGCCGATGTGGACTTCACATATGGCCCAGCTCTTCTATCCCACGTGATGAGAACCAGTGTAACAACAGTCTCTGTAGTCAGTAATACGCCATTAACATACACAAAAGGGAAAGCAAAATATAACAAAACGAGCTTAGCAAACAAACCATACTCAGACTTGGATAGAATCGCTACGAGACGTGGAAACTTTCACATACCTGAGCAGCAACATCACTGATGAACAAGAGGGGAATCGGATCCGATGCAGGGTGTGAATATACGGATTGGCAAAGCAAACCAAATTAAGATAAGGACAGCATTTCTACAACTGGAGAAACACCGAATCTCCAAAACAACTAGCGACCAACACCAAAATCACAATGTTCATTATAAACATTAACACAGTTTTCTTGACTGTATGGAGCTTAAACTTTGAAAACTATACTAAGCATCAATCAGATAATTCAGGTATTTATAATCAGTTGTTTACACAAAATTTTCGGGATCCGCTGACCAGACATTATCATCAACATTCTACTGTGATGAGAAATAAACCAACCTGCTTCTGAGGAGGAAATTATGAAGTAACGTCATGGGTATTGATGAGAAAAAACATTGGAAAAATCACGAAATTGCGTTACAACGGCAAGCATTAACATGGAATCTTCAAGTCCACAAGGCAAGAGGGGTTCGAGGGAAGCACATTGTCTTGCGGATTGGATGGAGACATTTAAAGAATGAACAGTACTTGTTAAGACGTCTGGAGGATGGTCCAATGTAACGTTGGTTTAAGAATGTTGGTTACGGTGGCTTATGCTCCACGAGGGGTAATAGATGAATAAAGAAATGTAAAACTACCGCATTGATTGATATTTAGTGGTTAATCAATATGAATCATTATAAACTAGAAAATACTCGTCAACACTGCTGCATGCCCTTACTTTTACCCGATTTTTACTTGTGTACAATACCTTACTAGTTTTGTAGTTGGTTACAAAACGTGAATTTTATAAGAATTAAGTTATTGTCCATTCGACAGTTATTTCACTAGGTAATGATATCCTGACAAATAATTACTTATACCACCTAGTTAACTTAAGTTTTTTCATACTAAACAGATAGAATATAGATATCAAGTAACACTGAATTATGGTAGAAGCCATATACATCTTTGTTTATTAATATTTTCTCACCTTAGTGTTATAGTCTTGATTTAGCATTTCTGTAATGTACCATCGTGTAGTCGGTTCAAATTAACGGTGTCCATCTTTCAAGAATAGCTTTATTTATCATTTAAAGTATTGTGTTTTATTCAATAAAGTTTAAGTACCGATATCATAAGCAGATATTATTACATAGAAGTTCTCTATTCTTGAACCATCAATCTAAATACAGAAGACAACAAGTATAGGGAAATTTTTCTTTTAAAGTTGGGTTTATTTATAGAAAATATGGATAACATGTGAATCTAACAGTCTAAATGCATCTTAAAAACGTATCACAGAAAGTGACAGTCTATCCTTTTCATTGAAAGCTATCAAAGTACAACAAATTGATTGAAATATTTCAACAATTTCCCGGCTTCTTAAAACATCTTCTAGGAATAAAGTTTTATATATTTGTACATATTTTATATATTTGAAACTATTTCTTGCTATACATTTATAGTCATCAGATATCTAATGATTTGTATTTCATCATTCCTTTGAAAAAATTCATTATAAGATCTTAAGTAGTTAGAAATAATCACCAGATACTCTTAATTTGTTGTGTTTTGTGCTAATTGGTACAAATCAGCAAGGTATATCATTAATAATAATAGATGAACACACTTTAGTTCACTGAAGTGTTAATAACATCTAGACCGTTTAGTCTGTATCCAATATTCTATATTAGTGAGTAACTGCCAGAATCACTATGTTCAGTCACTACCTAAATTCAGTCACTAGTAATTATGACTTCCTAGTAAAAGATAGACAAACTCAATATTCAATTACCTAAACAATTCACCATCTCTTATGTTTAATAAAAAGCTAATAAAATCTTACATAACTACATTGTGTAGTTTTGATTTACAGTAGTTTATGGCACTGTGAATTTGTGCTAACATAATACCATAATCTAGTAAAGTGATTATTTCGGGTACACTAAGCTAATAGCATTGAATTCATTTTTATCTGAATATTAACACATAGACAGTCTTAGGAAAATAGATAATTATCAGTAGAAAACCAACTTCTTCAATATAATTAAAGGGGTCGTTGTGGAGATAGTTAATTTGTCAATGCTGATATCACGAATTGATCTGGACTAGACAACCACTGATCATCTGGAAGCACTGGACAGCTGTTTCGTCCTAGTACGGAACTCCTCAGCAGTGCGCATCCACGACCCTGTTGGGGATCGAACCCAGGACCCTCTGGTTCCGCGACGAGCACTTTACCATCGGACCACTAAGCCGGCTCCTAACGGTTGATATTTCTAATTCAGTCAATTCGTGATACGTTTGCGCGACCTCATCCATTGTCATCGGTGAGTAACTGCCTCACTCAATCATGTGTTTACGTCAAATTTATTTCTATTATGACATCATTGTAATTGTTTTCCCTAGTTTTCATTCACTGTACTATCGTAGACATTGGATAAACTAAATATCTTTGAGATTGAACTTCATCTCTATTTTTGTTATTAACTATGATTTTATTTTATTTTATTTACAGCTTGCTGGAATATGTCCTAATCCACCAGTGATTGACTGTAAGACCAATTATACTGTTATTTATTCTGATTCATATAAAAGTTGATCTTAAGAATTAAGGTTTTCAATCTACTGACTATGCATTGACTACTAATATTCATCTTCGTATGAATATTAATTATCTATTTATTTAGTAGTATGATTAATTTTCACATAAAAAAATTGATGTCTCTAGAAGTTATGTGATAATGACGATGCTGCATTCTCATGATTGTATGGTTTATTCGTGAAGCATTTATTGTCTTATTAGACGATATCCTTAGAACAAACTTCTGGTAGACATAATATATATTCAGAAATTAATATACACCAATCTATAGACATGTACAAATTACTCAAAAAATAAATATTCATGTTTGTGCAAGGAATGTTATTCACTAAGGTTAATAAGACTTCATGAGCACATCCATCAACTTACAGTGGGCAACTCCACTAAAATCATTTATTTGAACTTCTTTACATCCAGAAATCATGTTATTATTTGTGTATAGTATAGCAGTAGGTATGGAATCAGAAGCACATTTACCGTGAAACTTAGTGGTACACTTATGGATAACTAGTTATGATTGATGTACTATGTATAACATAGTAAAAATTAATGATTCAATTGAAGCTAACAATTGGGATTATGTAAAGGAAAGCAATGTCTTAGGAATATTTGCTAAAACCAAATACCATTAGAATATTGTACTATAACATAAGTTCCTATTACTTCATTCTGTAAGTTTCGACAATGTTCTCCAAAGACAGAGATGATCCGACAGTGTTATGCAATCGAGTTACATCTTTCGAATAGTCTTGTCAGACTCATACATGTTAACGCCTTTATATATTAAAATTAATGCAAGTTACTCAAATAAAATGTCAAATAAATCCAAACTAATAAGTGAACTGAGATGGTTTTATGAAAATAGATGTTACGTTCAGTTGTTCGCATTCATCACAGTGTGATAATGGTTAAGTACTACTAAAAACCAGACAACACCTAATTGTTCTTACATCCTACCATAGGAATCCTCAGTGGTGAACACCATCGATTCCGATAGTAGATTCAGCTCAGAAACTTTACATCTCATGCCTAACACTTAACCATTTACACCACTGAGATGACCGACATCCAATCGTAGAATTTATATCTATCTTCAAACGACATTCTCAATTCAGTTGTAATAATCAGTTCATCATTGATTAGTTTCAAGATGTTTGTGAAGTTAGTAACTAGTGAAAAATCGTGACCACTTGATGTTATATATATTGAGATTGTGAGAGTTATATGGAATGATAGTGAATGATGGTTGTGTTATGTTAGACATTGATGTGATTCAGAATTCTATGATTGGATGTCAATCTGCCAAGTGGTGTAGAATGTTTATTATTTTCTGTGTGACGATGACTGGATTCATTGAATAGATCGAATGTGTGTATTGCTGAGGAGTTCTATACGTGGATGAAGCAGCCTTCCAATTGTTGCTGATTTTTTAATGGCTCGAATATGCATGCACACGCAACTAGACAAATTAATATATAAAATGTTGATTGATTTCTCCTACAAGAAGTTGGAAAAACAACGTTCAATTGTATAATTTAGTTTGACTTTTATTAACGATGACTATACCTTTTACAACCATAAGAATTCACTCTTAATTGTACTATTTGTTTACAACAGCAACTAGTAGAATACTCAACTATACCAGTCATTGCAAAAAACAAGTTACTTTAGTTAGGTCAGTTTCATTGAACAGACATTTGACCCCTATGCATTAAGTTGTACATTATGTGAAAAAGAACAATCGAGTTAGCCAACTTCATTTGGCGAAAACAGAGTACCTCATAAAATATTACATACATTACTTCCAAGCATCAATTTGCACATCCTCCGCGTTGTCTGGACTGTATCGTTTATCAGCTTGCTTTTCTTGGTTGTTCTCGATTGTCCTTTGTATTTTGATCATGTTTTAATTCTTGCCTTCTCGCAACTCGTCTCGTCTGCTGTTTACTGATTCTTCCCAATTTCCTTTGACGCTCTGCTACCTACTACTTATTGATGACTTATAAGTAGTATCCACCACAATTTAAACTCCGTGAATTTATATAAAAATACTTAAACAATCAAATATTTACTGTGAAATATAAATTGACCAGATCTTTGTTTCATTCGTTTTTTCTTTGTTTGTTAAATAGTTTGTCCACTTTGTTTAATGAGTGTAGTAGAAAGTAAAAATATTTTATTATCTGATGCAATTCTAACTGAAATACAATCTGTATTTGTACATGTATGTGATTATGTAAGATTGGAGGTACAAGTAAGTAATGCATATATTCGAAGTTAAATTTATGTATTTAATGTAAAGTTTAACATTACAGATTAAATATAGACAATAAACTGAAAACCAAAAATCACTTGACAATATTCTTGTTATACAACGAGATTTCTAGACAAAATAGATCTACACTTTCATTATGAATCGAACATAGAATTCTTAAGGAGATTGCTGATTATTCAGATTACAGGATTACGATTCAATGATTTGTATTCATAACTCCACTGAAGTCATAATTAAGCTTTTCCCTACAGTTCTTGTTACTACTGACCAGTGAGTATGGATTGTCATCAATGAATTTAGTGGTAATTGTTTAGTTTGAAATTTCACATCATAGACTGATCATGACTTGACATCCTTTAAAAATTTTAAAACCCTAAAAATCACTTGGCAAATCTATACTTTTTGAAGACATTTTAGACTTTTCATTTTCATGCAGAAAGCTTTCATTATAACTTTTGTTTTGTGTTTGCCATCCTGAAGGATCTTAAGCTTCATCGGCTCGTTTTCTTTTTAGTAAGCAAATGTCTCCGATGATTTTCAAGAACGTTTATATTGTATGTACAGACATGAGCTGGGCTCTTATTATCCATCTTTCAGGTCATTTGTTAAATTATATATTTTACTGTGCACGAGGGACTTCTTTCTCCATCTAGTTTGGCTATGGCGCTGAGGATATTTTATCTTCATTCAGTATGATTGTGTCACTGGTCATTGTACTCGGACTACTCGTACCAAAGTATTATGTTAATTTCGGGTTTTGGACAGGCAGCAACCCCAAGCAAATTCCAGGCGGAGCTAAAACCACCTATCTACATCACATATACTGATTTATCTGCAGCTTGCATTTAGCGGTAGTGTGACCTGCGGTAATTGAGTTTAATATTAAGGGATTCTTATTCTAGATTATTATTATACCTAAAATATTGAATAATAAAACACTAAGTTTATGTAGCGTATTGTCTAAAATACTTTATTTTGGTTATTTATTAGTGCGCTGCATTACTTAATGAATTTTATGAAGACGTTGTTGGAGTACTCAAACATGTTCTGGAACCACATTTAGCTTGTCAGGTAATATATATATATATATATATATATATATATATATATATATATATATATAATCTTCAGTTATTTTGGAAACAACTGACCGATTAAGGTCATCCAAATTGTTTACAATGCTCACCAAATGCTTTGTATCCAGAACTATTATACAGTTTTTTGCTTAATTATTGTTTAAGAACTGCATACTTAGGTGTAATTTTTATAAAAGTTTTCATTTCAAATGACCGCTATTATTGTAGCTGTATTCAGTGGAAATGACAGTGCAGCAAAACCCAGCATACCACATGGAAAACACAGATATTGAAAGTTAAAGCAGTATTCATTCATTAAATAAACTGATAAATGACTGAAAGTGTTTAGCGTGTTAATTTTTGAACGCTGAAAACAACGTGGATAACCTCATCCGTTTGATTTAATGAAAGAAAATGTTCACAGACTGCCTGACACATGGATAAACCAAAATAACTTATTGTAAACGGAGAATAACTTACTATTCATATTGGTTATTATTGAGATTGTTGACTTTGTATTTTTATGTCATTAACTAACCTGGGTTAGAGAACAATTAAAAATTAACAAGTACTGGACAGCCACTTCGTCCGAGTGTGATATTCCTTGACATTGAGCATCCGCAGTCTACCAGTAAATCGAGCCCAATATCTACAGGTGATGCAGTGAACGTTTAACCGTTAGTCTGCTCTGTGTTATTCAATGGATGATATTTCTAATTTTAGTCAGTTTACATTATATCTATTGTCATTGGTTGGTAACTGTCTCACACTAAATAGGGCTTAAAATCCTCTGTCTACGTCTTGTCGTTAGTGCTCTACTAATTGCCTTCCAAAATTACTTTTGGAACCGAGTTATGTTTACACTGTTTCTCTTTGGTTCCTTTTTTCGAATGTATACACTGGTCCACGCCACGTAATCAGCACGTACGGTGTTTACGATTTTAGCAGTTTCTGTGATCTTAGTCCGCTTTCCATGAAAACATTTTGTTCTCTGAACTTCAACCAATCTTTGGCAGAGAAAGAAGTCTTCTTCCATCCTTGATGTTGCTCCAACTTTAGCTTGTCTATCCTTTATTTCTGATGCAAGTTTCTAACCGTTTGTTTTCGTTAATACTTCCAGTGCACAAAATTCGATTGCTATGACTATAGTAAGATGATATTGTCCCCACCCCGGAAATCATGGTCTTCAACCGAAATGATGACAATCTTGTTGCTTTTTTATTTATGTTGTGGTATGTTAACAATATGATTTGTAGTTTTGTCTCCCAGTTACCTCCTTTTTCTACATGCCATTCCTTTAGTATGCAATTATTACATTCTGTAAGTCCACTTATCGACGGATGATAAGATGTTGTTTTGATTCTATTGATTCCCAGCTGTCGTCAGTGGAATGTAAATTCTTAACTCTGAAAACATAGACGCTCATAGGTGAATATCATTCCCGAGACGCAGTGTTCTGCCAAAATGTGATGAATGACTACCTCCGTTACTGCCTATCCACGTTGACCTTGAATCACAACCCCATCAACTCAACTTGTAGCATGTTCTGACATCATCAACAGGTATTTCTGATTATTCGATGTCTTCAAAACGGATCTGTGACGTTAATTGACCACAGATCGTCTACTCTGTTACTGATGTAGACTGTAAAGGCAAGCATCTGCACCACTCTCCTTTCATTAACTGACACTAGGGAGGCAGTCTGGTATATATTTAGTCACATATTTCATTCCTGGTCAGTTCATGCTTAGTCGCGGTAGATCATTTATTCTTGTAACGTCTATATGCTCTAGTTGATGGCATTCTTGGATTACTTCATAGCGTGATAGTTTTGAAATTGTCCTACTCAGCTCCCATTATTTTGAAAAGTAAATAAAGGTGGAATTCACTTCTCAGGAAGCTTAGATGTTCTGTCAGTCCTAAATACTATCTGGAAGTTAGCAAACAGTAGTGAAAATATCATACAGGTTACATAAACTGATGAATTTTAAGTGGAGGTATACTTCGGTTTTGTAGATTTAGATTCACTGACTAAGTATTGATGTGAACATCAACTTTGTGATGTAGATAAGCTTAGCTGTAAGTTCTAAAGTGATTAGAATGTGCGTTCGAGATTTCTGTCCTATTCAGAGTTAACAATATGTTTAATCACTAAGGTATAATGATATTATTATATATTAGGTGAAAATAAAGTTAAAATCTTTGTATTTAACAATGTAAGTTAATTTATAATAACATACAGGTAGCTAATAGTTAGTTGCTAGGAAGCAACATAAAACTCTGTATGAATTTATGTCAGCCAAAGCTAAATCACTATAATCAATGGAGCTAGTTGAAATTATGATGACGAATAGAAAAGTAATAGAAGTAACAGTTGTAGACACAAAGATTCCATAAAAAGAACGAATTTACAAAATATAAGGTATAACATAATTTCGAAACTCAAAATCAAAGATAAGGAAATGAGTGAATGTAACTGTGATATTATGACTGTTTCTAAACATCAATCGCTAGTTAAGATAATTCATGCAACCTGCAGCCGTGTTATATGAATCTACCAACAGTCAAAGTCTTCATAGACTAATATTACATCTCAAAGTTTCTTCAACTTATAGTAGCTTGTTATATGTAACATATATAGTTTACATGATTTCACATAGATTTACAACCTCAATAACGGATTCATTTTCTTTACTTAATATCATTCGTAAAAAGAACCCAATAACGTATCAATTCAAACAGGAAACTGAATCCTTTGTAATGAATCTATGGATCAAAGTATTGAATCAGTTTCAATTAAATTGACGGTTTACCTTTGATAACGACCGTACCAGTTATAAGACAAAAGTGTATGCTAGCTCGACAAAGGATCTTCTTGAAACTTCTAGTATATATATATATATATATATATATATATATATATATATATATATACTAGATAATCTAATCAGTAACTTATTCCTAACTGTATTCTTATTTGTTTCATTTTAGCTTGCTGATATTTGTAGTTCAAATTATACAAACAAATCGAATTACATTGGAAATACATAAAATAGACATTTTCGTTGATAATGAAAATTTACTACTACTATTATTATTATTATTTGAGTACTATGTGACTGAACTTAACTATAAAAATTGTGAATTTAGTAGATTGATTATTAAAATTGCCATATCAGTACTTAGCATTAGTAGACAACCACTAAAGATATTTTGTCCTGGTATGCGACCGTTAGATAGTTTGTATCTACGACTCCACTATGAATCGAACCTAAGCCTCAAAACGTGTACTGAACATTCAGACTATTTTTAATTTTCATGAGTTCTTCCTTCATTGTTACTAGATAACTGCCTCATGTACATCATATTTAAATTCCATCAGTTATGTCTTCTCATTATTAAACTAGAACTATCTCATGAAGTCAGTCACTAGTAAACACTTGATGACTGTTATTACTAGATATTATTGTGACATTATTGAATGTCTTCTGGCTTTCAGTAATTGTTTAAGGCCAATCCATAACGTAAAAGTAATCAAATCTTTATCAGTAAATGAATTTTGGTTTAAATGTATTCGGAAAACTACTTGTTTTTTATACATAGAAACCGTTCATTTAATCAACAAGTCAACACAATATTGAATTTCAAGTGGCAAAAGTATCAGGTTGACGAAGCCATTACTTGTATGACTGATATTGTAGAAAAATTTATTGACAAGTCCCTTTGCGAATCGATACCAGAATCTAGACCTTCCTATTGTTTAGTTTCAAGCTGGCTGATATTAACCGAAGTTAATGATGCTATTCAATTTTCAAAACTGGAACAATATTGGATTTGAATTAACTGGATGTCAAATGTTTAAACTACTGACCAACCTATTAAGTAATATCAATTACATAATAATATTCACTTAAATGTAATGTTAGTAAATGAACAGACTAACAGATTTTTAGGACTATTTACCTACATACTTATATGTGCGCATAAATAAACTCAGTTGAGCTAAGAACTCATCTATTGACAGATATAAGTAGGTATACTTGAGCTAAACATTTGTATTTCAGGTGAATGAAATAAGCTTAAATAATCACTTATGTATAAACGAACTACTTTTCATTCATCTCTTGAAAATTACCTTAATCAACAAATATGTTAAAGGCTACTACCTAGTTCGAATACAACTAGAATATTCCTATATTATTCTATGACATCTTGTCTAGTTAAACATGAAGATTTAATGTATTTGTCATCAAATAATTAGTAAAATTAGTATCGTATATATAGGGGACTGGATATTCTGGCTGTGGATAATTAGAAATGTAGACTCAATCATCATATGAGTATCCTAAGATGACTTCCTCTATATCTCCACATAGATTATAGTGATGATATTTACACTGGAATGTAGCATGTATGTCCAATTGGCAAGTCTTATATTAACAGAAACAACATTCCTAAGTTCTACTGTTAATCACATAGGAAATTATTGTGTACTAGTGTCAAATCCAAACCATGAAGCACTATGAAGAAAGAAATTCATCTGTAAGTGGATTTTGAGCAGTGTAGCCCATTATCTGTTTATCACTTCCGCTCTAAATAAAAAAACATGAAGTTCAAGTCAACAAACATTGACAAAATAATTGTGAAGGCATGTATTAATTTGCATAATTAGGGATAATGCATATATATATACGACTTAAGTATTACAGAAACAAAATAGAAGATTAAAACCCATAACATGATTTAAGCTTACTTGGAATTCTGTTCATAAGAAATGAATATTATGATATTAGCATGAATTAAGATGGTTTAACGAATGTAGTCCTTATCTGAAATTAGCTCAGGATTTGTCTAGTTCAATATTCCGTCGATTTTGAGAATGATGTTATTTAGGTTTAAACTTCATGGTCTAAAGATTGCTAGAAATCCAGTTTCTTA
This sequence comes from Schistosoma japonicum, assembly GCA_025215515.1. NCBI lineage: Eukaryota > Metazoa > Platyhelminthes > Trematoda > Strigeidida > Schistosomatidae > Schistosoma > Schistosoma japonicum. The sequence goes on along the minus strand of CM046062.1, from coordinate 39,168,520 downwards.
TAGTATACTTATGTTTGTTAGTGAGTACTACTGAAGAGTCAAAATTAAGACGAAAATGTGTTACACTGCATTGTTTCTAACAAGAATGATGATAACAGTAGAGAGATAATTATTTGTCAAATTAACTATAGAACAAACAATTTGATCTTCTGTATGTTTGTGCATATTTAAAATTGAATAGAAAAGATTTCTGACCAGTATAAAAAATTGAATGAATTGATGTTGAACACACTTTATATTATAAACCTTAGGGTATATTAAACGCATCCTTTACAAAATATTGCCGAATTCTATCAACATACTTGTTGTATCACTTTCATGATTGTTAAATGTACCCTAGAAAATTTCAGAAGTGAAGATCTTCAACAGCCTCACTGTTTCACTTTTTGCTTAGTTTGCATATTTATTGAACAGAGTAAAATATGACTTGAAATTATTATTGACCAAAGACTGGTTAGAGATTTATAAGACTACAATCCACCTACTTATTAGTAGTAAAAGTCTATGCACAATATTAATTCATTTTGTTATAAATGAAGTCATTAGTGAGTAAAACAAGTCAAATTCCAGAGCTCTAGAGATAAGACGTGACCAGTAGAACTTAATCATATAAAATGTATGATACTTACCTATCAGCTGCATCATATGAATTATCATGAATCGACTGAAGTTAGAAATACAAATCATTGGAAGCCGACTCAGTTAGGTAGAGGTTAATAGTTCACCCGTGTGCACACTCCTGAGAACTTTTATTTCAGAATGAAGTGGATGTCCAGTGTTTTCTGATTATTATTGGTTGTCTATATCAAACCAATTCGCATTTTAAGTTCAAACTATTATTCACTTTGCTAGTTTTTACGAATAATTTAGTTCTGAAACTGATTTCAGTTTGCAAACAAGTGTAAACCAGTGAGAACAGAATTATTAATCCATAGTAGTTTAGCAGTAATACATGCAAAGGATGAATAGACAGGATGACTGACAGTGTTGTTCATAAAGATAAGTAAGAGTTTTTTCCTATACTACACATATTCGCTACAGTGTCACAGAATTCTGAACCCAAGTCAAGTGAATCATGTGAGTTCACATATCTGAGAAACATTTGAATAGTATGACAAATGATTGTACAGTACACCTTAACTTTTCTGAGCCCTTCATTAATGTTATAACGGAACAAATAATCGGGAGTTAAAACCTATGGAGTCTATTCTCTGCGGAATTCGGACCCTTTACTGACTATAATGTATGCTTTCCCTCTATAATTACTGTAGTTTATAATCATGATTACTGTATACAAATCTATTCCTATTACTAATTAGTCCACTGTGTGATATATATAAAAGCCTTTGTTCCTACTCAATAAAACGACTTGGCATTGTCTCCTACTCGGCGATTTCGTTTGCTCGATCTCTACCTGTAGGGAAATCTTTAGTCAATCAATTGAGCTTTCGCACAGCCAAGTCGTAGTAATGGAAATTTCATCGGTTCTCAGGATCAATGTTCATTTATCTCGATTATTTTTGTATGTTGTCTTCATACCAGCACATCCAAGGTCATTTCAATCAAAATTAGATTACAGTATATACCGATCTTATATATTCTTCTATGATACAAAGATTCATAGTACTATATCTTCCAACTCATTGATAAATAGATATGTAATAACATATATATACACCTTGGATGGCACTCTTAATGATAATGAGTTTGTTTGTTTGTTTATGTTTATGTCTGTGACTCTTTGATAATGTAAGATTAAAAGAATTCGATTATGCTACTACTTAGTTTGAATATCGTAATCAAGTTAGTTACATTTCATTACGTGAATACTCAAACTAAGTAGCTTGTGTAATAAATAAGCTGCTAATTTGTAGAAATTTCAATAATGTGACTGTAAAATGAGAGTTGTTTACGGTACTAGTACAACTCTTAAGTGTTTTCATCAAGCTAAAAATACCAATAGCAAATGTTCCATATAATATACTAAACATAATTACGCTTAAATCTTAGGTATTTAGAAGTTAACTGTTATTCTATGTGGTATGATAGGTTTGAAAGTGTCATATAGTAAGTTTGATTCTGTTAATACCACGTTCATCTTCAGTCTTCGAAGGCCTTGAACCCTCCTAATCGCAAACCGGAAAATATTAGACAAGTACGAATAAAATCTTTGCTCCAGTAAGTGATAAATATAGTACACAACATTAGGGTATTTATAGTTTTCTATAAAAATGAAGTCAACATTACTTTTATCCAATCCGCATGATATGGTTTTAATCTATTGTCCAGTCGAAAAGCTACACGTTAAGATTCTGTAAGGTTCTTTCGAACAGATGTAATGTCTTTGGTTTTTTCAGAGCTTCGGAAAGGTTCGCTAAGTTTTCCAGGAGCCAACTCAATAGACAGCCTAAAAATGTTTACACTAATTAATTTGTTAATAAAATGTGTGTCGTAAGCTGATACGCTTTTGTGAAGATATCAGTTTCTGATTTTCTATTTGTATTCATCATAGAATGATCCCGAGTCATTAATGCGCTCACTGCCATTAGAGATATCTATCACATTCAAGATGGGTTTTAGCTTTAGTAATCAGAACTTTTCTCGAAACTCAGGAACATCTTCAAGTTAATCGCTAGGGAAATCGTTAAGTTTGGAGTGATTTGTGGCCAACAGATTTCGGTTTCTTGTTTACATTCATTGCAGATTTGTTGAGTTAGAATGACACCTCTATCGATCGAATCCAAGACTTGTATTTTTGCGGCATATACTAGATAAATGAACATCGTGTGTACTTAATAGATCTTCTTTCATAATGATATATTGTCCTGTGACTTTTATAAAGTCAATTTTACGATACACCCAATTAGAATCAAACCTTACTCCACTCATACTTATTGTTTATTCGTTTTTAATGAATTCGTGTTATTACTCCTTGATCACTGTTTCCATGTTACTTCATCAGTGAGTACATCACTTTTCATCAGATTCAGATACCTTTTCGTGCTTCAAGTATTAGGAAAGTTAATTGTTGATAACTGAAGCCTAGTGTCACTAGACTGTCTACGTACTTTATGTCAAGAATTGAACACAGTCAAATGCATCAGTTTACAAAGACAGTAAATTGAATTTGATTTCAGACACCCAATATTTTAATATAAAGTGTAATATCCATGAAATCACTTCCGTTTCACTCATTTTGAGTTGACCTCATGCATACTGCGAGAGTATTTCGTGGGTTACATAAAATTCGATAGTAAACCTTATTTTACTCAAGCCTACCGTGGTAGTAAACATTCACAGTCTTAAGTATCTGAGGTTGATTAGATACTCTCAAGAAATTGATTCGAACTTCGATGATTTGCATTTTTAATTTGGATCTCATCATAATGTAACAAAAGACATAATGTCAATATGAACTGGACATCACAACCATTGGAAACCAGAAATCATTGGACAGCTTTTTCATCCATTGCCTTCGGATGAATGAGGTCGTGGAAACATATCGTGAGTTGACTGAGTTGAAAATATAGCATGTTAGATGCCGATCGGATGGGCTAAGTGGTCTAACGGTAAGCGTTCTCTGTAAAGCCTGTAGATCGTGGTCGCATTTTCCTTACGATGCGGTGGATGTGTACTTCTAAGGAGTTCCACGTTAGGAAGAAACATCGGTACAGTGCTTCCTAGTTTCGAATGGCTATTTAATTAAAACTAATTCGCAAAGTCGAATTTCAGTTCAACGATCTCCACAACAACCGATTCCAATGTGAATAACATCATTATTTGAAATGTCGATAAAAGAAATTATATTGTAATAAACTTATGTGTATCCTGGAGAGAAAAATAAATTATCTGTTAGAATCTTTATATGTTATAACAACTTACTCAAGACTAGACATTCTGTTGAAGTTAGCCTCAGTGTTTTCACTGTTCGTTAAGCACGCTACGTACTTTCGATCATTTTCCTACTATTAAACAATGAGTTCTATGGCACGATTTTCACTAAAGATCTCATTTCAAGTACCTACTGTTTTGCAATTGGGTGTTGTCAATCAGTCAGTTACAACGTCGAATTCGGTATATGCGTACATCAGTTCAAGTTGCCATGCCCAATTAGCAGATAGAGATTAAACTGTCGGACTAAATCAGAGAGTACGGGAGATAATCACAGAATTAGTGATATATCTGGAGGAAGATATGTGATTGGACCTTATATATATATATATATCTTGTATATTATTTGTTAATTGTTGTAATACATGCGTGTGAGTGACTAGTTGGCTTCTTGATAAATCACTCTGATTATTGTGCCTGAGCTATAGATTAAGGCAAGGCTGGGTTTTAGCTGTAGGACATAGCGCTGCACATAACAGAATTGATAATATCGGCCCTCCCTGCTCAGATACAACAGTTAGTACTAATGGAAAGGAATAGTGATCGGAGACAAGATTTAGGAAAATATGATTCAGTAAAGCGAAAAATATGATAAGCTCAATAACTTAGAATTTGGAGGAGGACAAAGAGTGGATGCACCTGCGTCACTGTGAACGATTTTGAGCCATATCACCTAAACTCTCTAACCATTTGTTACGATCATCACGTGGGTCCCAAGCAGGTAGTCTGTTTCTATTGACATGGTTCGGGTCAATCGTTAATGACTTTATGAACTAGTACCATGTTTTCGTTTGGCCACCCCTAGCTTTCTTCCAGCCTACTCCAACAACAGACAACATTGCTCATCGAGGTAGACGGTGGTCAGGCAAACGTAACACATGTCCTAATCACCTCAGCTGGTGAAGATTCACTACTTCATCAACAGACTTACCGTATTTACCTAGTACTCTATTCTTTACCCACTCATTGTTTACTCGGTGGTCCCAGCAAACACAAGTAATGCTTCTAGGACATTTATGATCAAATACTAGAAGCCTACGAATATCCTCTAACCTTAATGGCCATGCTTCACATCCATAAAGTAAAACGGATCTAACCGCTGCGCAGTAAACGCGTCCTTTGTCATTATACGGAAGTCTCACCTACGCTACAAACGACGCAAATCGACAAAAGCCAATCTGGCCTTACGCATATGAGCCGAGATTTCATCGGACACCAGACCGTCATGACTGATGTAGCTCCCAAGATAAGTGAAGCCGTTAACACATTCAACTGCTTCGCTCACTATCACTAACTTCGGTGCCGAATTAAGCCAGTCCTGAAGCAACATTTTGAATTTGGATAGGGGAAATCGCATCCCAAACATGCTTATATTATGTTTATGGTAGATTTTGCATTTTATTAACATCTCCATCCAATAGAACTGTATCATCGGCATATTCTAAGTCAGTAAGTTTATCTCCTGGAAGGAGGTCAACCCTAGAGAAATCAGACGGCGACAATGTTAACTCTAAAAGTATGTAAATGATAAAATTAAGATATCACCTCGATTTTCAGCTAACGAACGTTCGACCGACGACACAATTACAGGGAGAGCTAAGCTACTCCTACTCCCACCCTCCAACCCAGCTGACTAAAGGAAAAAGTCTAACGTCAACAAGAAGCGTCAAATTCTGCAGGCAACCTGTCAGGTGACATAATAAACACCCAACTCATGCGTACACATACAACAAAGAGAGTGTCCCTGGAAGTGTCACAAAGAATGTACTAAAATTAACAACAGATCAATAATATTTAACTTCCTACAAAGTGGGAAACACAAACTGAAGGTGAAAAAGGGACATTTTAGCGCGAAAACGTTAAATGTAAACCTTCACAAATGAATCACAAAAATCATAAGTTTATCAAGAAAATCCTGAGAATCAAGCATCTCCAACACCTTCCCCATCATGGAATCTAACCCGTGAACTTCAAACTTCTCGGTGAACTCTTAACCATCAAACCAATAAGCCAATTAACATCCGATGGTTGATATTTCTAATTCAGTCAATTCATGATATATTTGTGTAATCTTATTGATTGTTACTGGTAGGTAACTGATTCTTACTTATTTTACATCACATATGTTTTTTTTTGAATTTAAGATGCTAAACTGTACCATGATTATATTTTCATATAATTCTATACGTTTTAAATGTAAACTCTTTCTTTTGTATACTATAATTTATTATTCATAACTTAGGATAAACATGATTTGATCAATTGAATACACAGTTCAATACATTAAGATTATTATTCTTGTTTCTAAATCAGCTTAAAAATCATCTGGATTAATTTATATTAAATGGTAATTAAAAACGAAATTGTTCTACATGCATTAATTGGATACAGTAAATCAATATTATGAACATGTTTTCGTTTTCTTGTTTTACTTTATGTACATAAGATTGTTACGTCATGACTTGTCGGGAGTGAGACAGTTATCACCAATGACAATGGATATATATATATATATATATATATATATATATATATATCACAAATTGATGGAAGTGGGAATTCTACCCCTGGATGCCGACCCATTGGTGCAGAGGGTTAGGCGCTTGCCGTCAACCTGAAGTCCCTGGTGAGGAATCTGGGGTGCGTACTGCTGAGAAATTCCACATTAGAACGAAATAACTGTTTAGTGCTCTCTAGTTTTCAATGATACTTTACCAACATCAATCTATGGTATATTCAATCAACTAAAAATACCAATATGCACAAAAATAACCATCTTAATTGAACTGTTGAAAATTACTTAGGATGGAAATAAAATGATTTCAAGTGTCAATTATGCGTTATGTAATAATTTTAAGAGTAATAAGAAGACAGGAGTAGATTACATAATAGTCTATATAATTGTTGAGCTCTTTTTGAAAGATAGAATTTTAATTTTTATGAATTACTCGTTCATTGATGGAATATGACAACGAAAATAATTGAATGATGAAGAGAATGTTAGTTAAATACTTAAGAGAGAATTAAAAATTAATTATGGAAAACAAGAAAAGGTAAAATGAGTCGATGAACGTAATATTTTTGGATATAAAATATTGGTTCGAACTGATGGTTGACTATAGCCTGCACAGTACATAGGTTACTGATTTATACCCTTTTAGAGACCATTTGTTTGACTTTATGTATAATTTAGAAAGATGATTCCAGTGATGTGACATGATCAGTGGTAACTACATGTTGAGGGACAGAGCTATTGATTGATTTACATATTTTTTTAGACAACCAAGTAAGATAGTTTCCAGAGATATACTTAAACAGGGTTAGCTTTGTATGGCCAATGTAACTTGTTTCACAACAGCAAGTAAACGTGTACATACACACTGATGCGACCTAAAATAGTGGCTTTTCTATAATACAATAAAGAATCAAAGTCATGCTGGAAAAATCAATATGCGGACGAATAGCATAGAACATTTATGGACGACTTTTAATAGTCACTTCTTTGGAATCTCATCAGTAATGTCTCTTAGAGTTCAATATTCATGGACAGATGTTTCTTTAGGACTATTGGTATTCTATCATGGAATAGTTTTGGCTTCAGGTTTCTTTTAATCAATCTTAAAGTAGAATCAATGCTGACAAGTATGTGTTGCATCGTATTTAGTTCAAAATCAATTGCCTCATCAGTGTAAATTCGTCCGACTCATGAGGCTAATAAATTAGTCAAGTTTCTCTTTCTGTTCAAACAAACTCAAATACGAAAACTCGTATACTGTCCATTACAGCTTAATTTTCGACGTATATATATATATATATATATATATATATATATATATATATATATATGCAATGAGTCATCTTCGTTTTATCAAGATATCCAGAAGGGGAATTCCGAGTTAGACACTGATTCTTAAGTAGAGTTGATTGCATTATAACAACTATTAATAACATTCAGGATATCGTTTAGATTAGTATTTTCATCGAACAGTATTAAAATATCATCTAAATATCCCTTATAAAAATGAAAGCTCTCGATTGCTGGTCTAAGTATAGTATTTACCAGTTTTACGAGGGCCAACTGGTAGTCAAGAAAACTCATAAATGGGGAAATGACAGATAGAGTTTGATACGATACAACATTGTCTACATAGCCAGCTTTAAACATACTAAGATGATAACTGTTTACTAATTTATCACCATGTATATCAGCATACAAACTAGAGAACAATGGATATCATCACCTAGGGTTGACTTGATAATTTCGACGAAATTCTGCATTGGTATGGATAGTTTAAAATGAATGATACATTTGTAAAACCCCTATGTGTATAAATTTTAAAATGCTGACATTTAGCTGCTTTAAACTAAGCCGATTCTTCAGAGAATAAATAAGTGAATCAAATTTACATTAGATCATTAAAAGAAACTTCAATGGAATCTTCAGTCTCACTGTTCACTTTAAACCAACACCTCTAACCAGTATATAGAGTTTAATCCCCTCCCCCCCCCACATCCTTTCAATGCATAAGTTTCTCATGTTCTCAAAATGAGCAGCTAGAATTATAGCATGGAATGATGAAAAAGGAAAAGGAACGATGATTATAAAAAAACTGACTAAAAGTTAACCATTTTTTCCGATAACTTTATTAATAATATTAAAAAAAACGATTGAATTCTCTAATAAATACAAATCCTAATGATACTCCATGATTATAATAATGTGAATCTACCCTACTATCAAGGGACGACAGAATAATTACAACGTGTTCTCAAACTATACAATTTAAGTATTTCCTACAAAATGACAAGCATACATTGTAATGCATTAGTTAGAGCGAAAGAAATGATTCATTATACCTCCACACAAAATTGTGTCTGCAAATTAGATTATGTCAATTGTGAGGCTTCTTACATTGGAGAGTTTTCTCGAGAAATTTGAACTCATGCCAATGAGTATTTGAGTTACACAAAAAGACCACCTAATAATCATGTAGATCTTAAGAAGCTACAAATAAAATCAGCAATAATAATGCAGGCTATTTTCAACAGCCATCAAATAGACATTAAAAAATGCAAATAATTCAAAAGTAAGGCAAGTGACTGAGGCTTTCAATATATTATTAAACCTATCTGCGACAAACAGAATAAAATAGGCCATATGGTTTGTCAAGTTGGACAATCACCCAATTAACCTATACCTTCAGTCACACACAAGGAACATTCAAATTAATTATACCCTTTCACATTACAAATATGTATTATCCAGTTGTTTCACGTAAGTTTTCTTCACATATAAATATACACTGATTGCACCTTTGACATACATGACATTTGTATGGTCAGACCAGTCTTTTATAGGTATTTTCGCCCAAAAAAGCACGAAAATATTTACAAACTTGGGCACCGAGTGTATGTAAGACATATGAATAGAATATATTTGTAAATAATCTCAGTGGATGAAATTAAACAAAATTTCCAACGTTTCACTCAGCAAGCTGATCCGAGCTTCTTCAGGGAAATAACCAAAATCAAAAATTATCGAATATAAATGTAAATAAGAGGTCAAATTGATTACGAATATCCAATTGCATACAGGATATGAAATTGTTATATGAGTCATTGTAAGTGAACTAATGTTGAAATTGTTGTGGATGAAGGTGTGCACTTCGTGTGTAGTTTCATGTTACAATTATTTGTACACATATACTGATACGAGATGTATTAGATGAACTTTTTGAAAATGTCAACAGTATTTCCAATAAAATCAAATTCACTAAGGAAATCGAGACTGCCGATCATAAATTATCCTTCCTCGACTGTCTGATCGAAAGGAAACAAGATAACTTTCTTAAGATTAACATTTTTGGATACCAACGTATTCTGGAAAATACCTAGACCATAAATCAGCTCATGCTAATTCAACAAAGATGACAGTTATTGGGATCCTGATAAACTGAATCCACCAACTAGTCACAGATAATAAAGACCAAGAATCTGAATTAAACTTAGTGATGTCTATCTACACTAATGATGAACAACTACCCAAAGAACTTTATCAAAAGAGAAACGCAATGCAAAAGACAAACCGAATATCCAACCGAAAGAGTTGATTGATACTGTGGTTGTGCCATATAGGAATGGAACATCTGAAGAGATAAGAAGAATTTTAAATAAACATGCCATACGCGTTTTCTTCCGAACAAACAATACACTGGGCTCTGTACTTGTAAATTTCAAGGATAGAGTACCAAAAGAAGAACAAACGAACTGTGTCTATAAGATCAAATATAATGAATGCAGTGCTATACACGTAGGAGAAACACCACGACAGTTGAATGTAAGGGTGAAGAAACATATACTTTGCTCAAATCCCCTTATGATATACGGAAACTTGAAAATAAATCGGCAATAACATTACATTCAATAGAATCAGGGCACAGTATCGATTTTGAAGGATTTTAATTCCTACAAAGAAAGGTTAACATCTGAAGCCCTACACATATAAGCTAATCCGAATAATAAAAACCGACGAGATGGAGTACTGTTAGCTACACCATGGCAACAAATGATTAAAAAATGAATTCAATCATTTACTATTCCAACTTCCAACACATTCTATCTATTGATTGATTGATTCTGTTTAGAATTATTTAATCTAATTACACAGTTCAACATGTTACCATTTGCAAATATTCACCTTTCCTTTGACCCATAATCATGATTGCATTTGATTACTCCAACTATGATATGATAGCAAACCCATCTTCAGATTGTCTATCCCTCACCGTGAACAGTATGTGTACAAATCGTTGTAACATGAAACTACACACGAAGTGCAAACCTTCCGTCATCCACAACAATTTCAACATTAGTTCACTTACAATGACTCATATAACAATTTCATATCCCGTATGCAATTGGATATTCGTAATCAATTTGACCTCTTATTTACACTTATATTCGATAGTTATTGATTTTGGTTATTTTCCTGAAGAAGCTCGAACCAGCTTGCTGAGTGAAACGTTGGAAATTTTCTTTAATTTCATCCACTGAGATTATTTAAAAATATATTCTATTTATAAGACCAGTCTTTGTCTATAATTACTACTTGATTTGATTTGTTCCTCCGTACTATTTAGCTTTATGTTAAGTTGATTCAGTTAATTATTCTCAAAGTAGCGAGACTTCTGAAAATTAAAGTTTCTAAACATAGGGGTCTTACAAACAAATTATTGTTTATGTTTGCCATAGATTGATGTTAGTTGAGTACCACTGAAAACTAGGAAACACTGGACAGCCGTTTTGTCCCAGCATGGGACTCCTCAACAGCCAGTACCGTCGACCTTGCCAAGAAATCAGACGCAAGAACTTCAGGTTGGCTAACGTTTAACCCTTTGCATTATTGGACTAGAGTCCAATGTTATAATCCCCATTTATATTAATTTGTTTATTTATTATAAACATAAGACCATACTTTTAGCATCATATAAGACATTCATTACTAATTTATATAAGAAATAATTTCTGAGTTAAAAATTGAGATTCATCTAAGTCACTTTTATGTGTAAATAGTTGGAACCTGAGATAAACAGATGCTCAACGACTAAACAGTTTGTTTTGATTTTGACTTTCGTTAAATCGACTCACAAATCGCTTTCAGGGTTTACCTATAACATTTTCAATATTCACTAAGTTTTTATTTCATTAAGATTATATTTTATGCTTATAATGTCATCTCCTACTAAACATAGCGGTGTACAACAGCTCAACGATCTGAATGAAAAGCACAAAATTAAATTTAGAGATTTAAACGAAATCGTCAAAGTAATGTTACGTTCAAATATGCAGTACCGAAGAAATGAAATGGAAGGCGTCCGAAAGTGATGAAAATGATATGTTTGATGAATGTTGAGGAGGATAACCGAAGATAAAAGACCAGCTCAATCTGGCCAGTCTAGTGTTAAAAAAACTGTCAACATTGAGTTAGAAATTAAAATCCGCTCAATATTTTACAGGTGTAACGTACAAGTAATTAGCATCTTGATTCATTTATTCCTTTCATTCACTTGTTACTCCTTGTGAAGCTTAAATCCCCCTACCAGCATTCTCAAACCAATGTTACACTAAACTAACCTCTAGGATGTTGATGATGGTGTTGGGTCAACAGCTCCGGAAAATTTGTGTAGACAATTGATTATAAATACCTACATCATCTTAATGATGCCTAGTATAGTTCTCAAAGTTTAAGCTCTATACAGTCAAGAAGACTGTTGATATTTGTTTGAACATTGTGATTCTGGTGTTGGTTGATAATTGTTTTGGAGATCGGGTGTTTTCCAGCTGTAGAAATGCTGTCCATCTATCTATTAAAGGGGCCTTCAGAGTGGTATACACACCTGTTTAACTGTTCTTGGGTCTCAGTGACTGATTTGTCATTCATGTTCTTGCTTGGCGGTTCCTGTTTACTGTATTTTCCAGTCAGTTTTCTCAGTGTATCATATAGGTGTCTCATTTTTCCTTCTCATGTAGCTTTTTCCGCTACCATTACTAAGTCTGCTACATGGTATCTTTTATCCACTCTAATGCTCCTCTTCACTTGCCTGTAGGCTTCAGTGTATTTGGCCTGTGTCTTGAATTTCTCTGATCTTGTTCAATTGCTACTAAATGCTCCTCTTGTCCTTCCTTTCTTGAATCTTATGCACGATATTAACTGAGATCCATTCTCTATAACGGCACATCTTGCGTCCTAAAACCACCTGATATGTTGAATTTATTGGTTTTTGACCTCCTTCTAGTTGTTCCGCATGGTCGTTTCATCTTTTTCCAATAAATCATGTAAGGCTTGGCACTTATTGTTGAGAGTTACTTGGAATTCGTTGAGTTCGTTAGTGTGCCGAAAAAAGTCTGTAGGAAACTTTATAATAATAATAATAGCTTTATTGAATAGTATGTTTAGTACAAGTATGAATTTTCAGCATACACTGTTGCGCCAGTTGTCCAGTGCCTTTTTAGCTTCAATTTCATCATGACCACCACCAGGTGTATTCGCAAAATCATTTTCAGTAGTAATATTTGTATCGCTAATTTGTAATAACCAGTGACTATTCATCTCACCAATATCATATCCTTAGCAGTTTTTTAATGAATTCATACTTAACTTTCAAATGAAGTAATCAACGATAGACATCATTTCAAATAATGTTCCCATATCTTTTGAATAACCTGAACACATTCGCATTCTGATGCTTTATCTGTAATTGTCAGAATTTATTATTATTATTGCTACAGCTATTGCTATTATTAACACTAATATTAAATGAATTAACTAACTGAAAACCATGAAGCATACAACAACCTTTGTGTCCTACTATGGCACTCCTCAGTAGTGAGCATCCACGACCCCACCAGTCAGTTTTCCCTACTATCTATGGGTTTCGTAGAGACCACTTAACCGTTAAACCACTCACTCGCCAACCAAATTTCGATTCTAATTTTACCAATCTTCACAATACCCTATTAAAATAAATTTAACTTGTTACTGACTAATTTCGGACGGTAATTTCTGGGGCTCTAGTGAAATGAGGTGATCAGTTGAGTTTAACCACGTCAGGTGTAGCAGTTTCCTATTGATGTCAGTAGATGAGTTTGAGCAATAAATTATGAATAAATTGAAGGTTAAGTACTCTGATGATCAAGCAATCGAAGGGTAACCTGGAGGTTGTGGGCTTGATTCACTTATAGAGTTGCAGAGGCGCCCCATACTAAGTAAAAATACCTATTCAGTGCTTCATGGTTTTCACTAGTTGTCTAATTCAGGCCAATTCTTGATATCATAATATAAATTCGATAATCACTATGTGACCGTTTTTATTTTTCATTCAGCAGATATTCTGATAAGTTCATCTGATTTCCAGTTTCATTCATTTTTATACAGACTACAATGATTAATATGACCCCGTTCATATATAACTTCATATATGGTGAGTGTAACATAGGCACACACTAGGGTGTGCCAAAATATAAATACTTTTCACATTTTGTGATTCACCCTCATACTATGCACAAAATCAATATTCAAAAATGATTCGACACACAATCCAACTTAAATACGACACATACTTTGTTCACTAAAAATTTCTCACTGCACTAAGCAACTAAGTGATATGTTGTCAGTTTATTTTTAATTGCTGTAATGTTTACTGATGAAAGAGATTGGTTAAGCTTCTAAATCATGATTGTCACAAATTGACCTCAGTTTGTATATCATTGAATACAACGGAGCATTGAATATCAATTTTGTCTTAGTATGATTATTACGCTATTTTTGTTACCTTAAATATACTCTGGATAATTGTCAGTCACAAGAGTGACATCTCTTAGCTATTATATAGTAGAATAAGACTATTTGGTATATATTTGTAGATAATATTTGATAGCATTATTTAAGTCAAATTGTTGCATTAATTATTCAGTCATTTAAATTCTTTAACGAGATCGCAAATTTACTAACAGAGAAAGTCTTAACAACACTAGATACAATCAGAGTATGGAATTATAGAAAAACTCCATGGCTTAAATGTTGTTTGGTTGTACATTCCAATCAAAACTTTTTGTTAGGACAGTATGTGATGTAATGACTCTACATATAAATATACAACTTAATTTGTTAGTTTAAGTTGGATACAAGTTCAAACTAATTAATTTGTTAGTGTTTATATCCTCCTATTACAAATACTTTCAAATTACATATGCATACTTGCTGAACAAGGTAGGGTATCTGGACTAAGTATAAGGTGGTGGCATTGACATAAATGGACTGAGTTTAAGTTCCTGTATGGGGATTATTACGAATTCAGTTACATCCAATTGAAGAGTCCCGAATGGAATGAAGAAATGGTAATTTCATTGTTTGAAATCGGTTAGAACTACACTTAATTAGATGATAAATACAAAAGTGGATGACAAACAGTTAAGATAATGTAACTTGATGGTTAAAGTACTTTGTTTACAGACACTAACTTGTTTGTTTAAACTCTAAACTTCTGTTTAGGTAGTCGAATATTTTCACTAACGTTGCAGCTTAGAGTACAGAAATATTCACTTGATAAGTTATACTTATAAAGGTTTTTACTGGCTAGCGTTTTTTTTAGCAAGGTTGTTGTTGTACAGAATGGGGTTGCTAATCACATACCCAACCCTTCTCCTTTATCCGGGCTTGGGACCGGAAGTAACCCCAGAGGGGATCCATGTGAAGAAAACTGGTCGGTGGCCTATGCTCCACATGGGGTGACAGGCATTGACTGATTGAATTATACTTATGATTAACTAAATTATAATCATAATTCATGTACAAGTAATTCATAGTTTTATCTGTATCTATTACAATTTCTTTCATGAAACTTTAATTATACCTGTGACGTATAGATCTTCAATTAGCCATAATAACTGTTACTTTTTTGAAGAATGAATTAATTTTTATGAATAGAGAGTAAAGATGACTATAGATCAACGAGTGAAGTTGAATGGAAAACATTCAAATCACAGCAAGACTTGGAGTTTAATGGATGTCTCTTTCAACAAATGTAAACAAATATTAAATATATACCTTAGACCTTGTATACAAGTGTACAATTTGTTCCATGTTAAGAAATAAGATACAACATATTGATTGTTGTATACATAATAGTGTGAAATGCTAATCATCATGAACATGAAACAGATCTTCAAAGGTAGTTATTCATCTAAGAAGTTATCAGAACAGGTTAACTTAGTGCTTGTGAAAGTAATTTAACAGATCACTTCTGCGTGAAGCAAGGAATGATGACGTTGTTCAGAACGACAGTTGAAGCTTTTTACTTATAAACTGCTCACTTCAATCAAATAATACCACTAAAATAGGTGAAAGTAATCTTGTAAATTGGACATCGAAATTTGTTTTGAGTGGTTTGGTGGAGATAGGTATAAAGTTTAGTCATTTGTATTCGCCACAGACTGATATAGATGAAGTACAACTGAAAACTATGGTGAACCGATTTGAAACTGTTTCATCCTAGCATGAGACTCCTCAGCGATATGTACCCTCAATTCCACCAAAAAATCCAATCAAGGGCCTTCAAGTTGGCGAAGCTTTAGCCTTCTCCGCTACTGGATCGGCGTCTAGCGGTATGATTCTCACTTACATCAATACAAATGACTAAACTTAATACCAGTCTCCATCAAAACCACCTTAATTCATTTAGAATAATCAGCCCATTAGTGACTAAATTCAGGATATTCCTGAAGTTTTAGTAAGAAGTCGTGACTGGTAGAGTTCGAACTTGTCGTAAGCGAAACAGTTATCACCACTGACAACGGACGGTAGTCGTATTATATCACAAATTGATGGAAATGGGAATCCTACCATTGGACTCCGGTTGCCTCAGTAGTTCAAATGATTAGGCGCTCGTTAACTTAAAGACCCTTGGTTGAGTTTGTTAGTGGAATCGAAGGAAAGTACTGCTGAGGAGTTCCACATTAGGACTAAACAGCCGTAAATTAGTCCTTTCTGGTTTTCAGTAGTACCCAACCGACATCAATCTGTGACGAATTCAATCAACTAAACTCAATACTAGTATCCACAAAATGTTTTATTTATTAATTTATATTATCTCCACAAACGTTTGTTATTCATAATGATACAAAACAAATATTCTTATCATTATTATTGTTATTATTGCTATCAGTAATAACAAAGAAGAATCATAAAAAAGTTGAAGTCATAACACATTCAATAAACATAAACTTCGAGAAGTAGTTGCGTAAAAGAAGAAATAAACTTTTGATGAAATAAATAAATCAATAAATATTGTTCACAAGTTTTGTCTACCCTCTGAGTGAAGCAACAACTAGTCACAGTTTGTAAAATTTCGAAACAGTGAAAGACAATTGTTTCATCTTAATATAGGACTCATCAACAATTAATGTCTACAATCCTAAAAAGGATAGAACCCAGGACTGTCAAGCTTTGTTGAGAACACCTGATTTTTAGACCAGTGAGTGAGGATTCAGTGGTTTTCATTTCTAATTGGATCTAATTTACAATATATTACAGTGAATTGCTATTTCGTAATATTATACAGTCAACATCTGTTTTCATTAATAACACACATCTCTCCCTCCCTCATAGCTCAAAGTTAGACTCTATTTTATCACACCTATTGTTATTATTATTATTATCATTGTGAGCTTCCTCTCTAATTATTTTTTAGATGGTTAGCTGTGGAAATTATTTCAGTTTTAAAGGAGTTTTCTCCACAGAGTGATTTCTAATGAGAACTTCGTATTCACTGGCAAGGAGTTGTAACTATGGCATTGCTGAGGAGCCCAGTACTAAAAAGAAGAATATGTCCAGTACTCTCAACTTTGTGATGTCTGTCTAACTAAAGTCGGTTAACTATTTTGACATAATCTATTCAGAATGTAATCTAACGATTGAATGAAACAACACAGAACTGAGAAAAGATGTTTCCCTATGACATAGTCACTAAGACACCCACAAGCCCTTATGGAACGAATACCATATAGTCAATTATATCGTTATCAGTAGTAATATACTATTAATTGGCTATTACTTAGAGGTCTTCGAGTGTGATGTTTTTCTAAGTAACGCTGGTATTTGTAGTTCAGTTCAGACATGATAATCTTAAAACTAATTTAGTTTCCAACAAAATTATATAAAACTGAGGTGATTTTGTGGAGACAGGCATTAAGTTCATTTATTTTTGCTTATCAATATTGATGTTCGATTGGGTACGACTGGAAAACTAAGAAGTACTAATCAGCTGTTTCCTTCTAGTATAGGACTCCTCAGCAATGCACCCCATCGATTTAGACTCCGCATAAACAATGTGAATAAGAGAATGTTAAATTGAGCCAATTAGTTTAGAATGAACAATCATATATTTCAGACAGTCTCGTAAATAAACCTATGATTATCACAACCATACACAAACAGAATTAAGAAGATAAGATGAATACAGAACAATGTTACTTGTGATACAAAATCACAGTAATGGGTATATGAATAATTAGTCCTAGTAGATGAATCGTAAATGATAAAGTAACCTCTACTGGTTTCGGTAATATCATAGGACTAGAGAAATATGGGAATAACAAAAATCAAAATATTTGATAAGTATCTAATCATGGGATACATAATACATGGAAAAGTAGTCCTAGAAATTCGATCATTCTATATTGTATTTCTTTGATAACAGAAACTGATGCTATGACCTCAAAGGAAAAAGCGAAACGAGTTAGGAGGTTTTTCATTCTACAAACATACGCAAATGTTATTTTATTAGAAAATTAATCAATAAACAAGTCAATGAATGACCTATTTTTGAAGTGAGAAAACAAAACAAGCATCAAACGTTGGAAAATTTTATTCATTCATCGAAAAATAATAATAAACTGAATATTGTTATCTTTATATGTGTAACGAAACTCCGCCTGTAGCTCTTCAAGGGTTGCTGCCAGTCCTAAGCCCGGGTAAAGGAGGAGGGTCGGGCATAGGGCTAGCATCCCTATTCCGTAAAACACAAGCTTGATAAAATTACGCTAACCAGATTAAACAAACTAAACCATTTAAACTCTGCCCTGAGAGTGGAAGGAATGTTTATGATGCTTCAAGATGAAAGCCGAGATTCTTCGGAAGTCATGAGGCCGAGACCCAGAGTGAGACGACCAGAGCGAAAATTTTTATAGGTACATGGAATGTTCGGACAATGTGGGAGACCAGGAAGATCAATCAGATAGAAGCAGAAATGAAGAGATACAACTTGATTGTGCTTGGGATTGGCGAAACACATTGGACTCAAACTGGACAGAAAACATTAGATACGGAAGAAGTGCTACTATACTCCGGGCACGAAGAGGAAAATGCTCCACACACCCAAGGAGTTGCTCTAATGCTGTCCAAGAAAGCGCACAATGCACTTGTAGGATGGGAACCACATGGACCCAGGATCATTAAAGCATCTTTCAAGACAATGAAGAAGGGGATTACAATGAACATTATCCGGTGTTATGCACCCACCAACGACGGCAACGACGCGGACAAAGATCAGTTTTATGATAGGCTGCAGTCAATTATAGCGAAGCGACCAGGAAAGGATCTGACAATCCTGATGGGAGACCTAAACGCCAAAGTCAGAAGGGACAACACCGGATATGAAGACATCATAGGACAACAGGGACTGGGAGAAAGAAATGAAAATGGTGAAAGATTTGCAAATCTATGCGCTTTCAGCAAAATGGTTCTAGGTGGTACAATATTCCCCCACAAACGAATAAACAAGGTTACATGGATCTCACCGGATCATACAATAGAGAATCAAATTAATCATATATGCATCAATAAAAAATTCAAAAGATCAATGGAAGATGTGAGAACCAGGAGAGGATCTGATATAGATTCAGATCACCACCTAGTGGTTGCCAAAGTCAAACTGAAGATAAAGAATCAATGGATAACTGGAGTAACAGCATTACAACGGTTCGATTCAGCCTCTCTTAGAGATACTGACAAACTCAAGCAATTCAAAATAACTCTCAACAACAGGTTTTAAGCCTTGCAAGATCTACTGAAAGAAAAAGAAATAAACTATAGAGGACAACTGGAAAGGAATCAAACAGACACTAACTTCTAGATGTCAGGAGATTTTGAGCCGCAAGAAACACCATTATAAGCAATAAACCTCCACTGACACTCTGATCAACATTCATCAAAGGAGAAACAAGAAGGCAGAAATCAACAACAGAAGAACTAGAGCAGAGAAAATCAAGGCATAGAGTGAAATTGGCGAAAGTAAGTAAAGAAGAGCATTAGAGCCGACAAACGGAAGTAAATCGAAGGCCTTGCAACGACAGCGGAAAACGCTGCAAGAGAAGGAAATATGAAACAGTTATACGACACAACAAAGAAACTGGCAGAGAAATATAGTAAACCAGAACAACTGGTCAGGAACAAAGAAGGCAAGCCAATCACCGAGATTCAAAAACAAAGAAACAGATGGGTAGAAAACTTTGAGAAACTCTTGAATAGGCCAGCTACACCGAATCCACCAGACATCGAAGCAGCATCTATGGACCTCCTGATAGATGTCAATCCACCAATGATGGAAGAAATCAAGATGGCCATCAGACAGATCAAAAGTGGGAGAGCAGCAGGACCTGACAATATACGAGCTGAAGCATTCAAGTCAGATGTAGATATAACTGCAAGGACGCTCCACCTTTTAATCAAGAGGATCTGGAAGGCAAAACAAGTGCCACTAGACTAGAAAGAAGAACATCATATGAAGATACCAACGAAAGGAAATTTGAGAAAGTGTGAGGACTACAGAGGAATCACACTGTTGTCAGTACCAGGGAAAATCTTCAACAGAGTGTTGCTGAACAAAATGAAAGACTCAGTGGATGTTCAACTCGTCAACATCATCCGGAATTCTTACGGCGAACTGTAGTGCAAAATCGTGCATGGAATACAGCTGACAGATGCATTCCCAGTGACGACCGGTGTCAGACAAGGCTGTCTGCTCTCGCCTTTCCTCTTCACTCTAGTGGTTGACTGGATCATGAAAACCTCTACATCTGAGGGAATGCACGGAATTCAATGGACAAGTAGGATGCAACTCAATGATCTGGACCTCGTGGATGATCAAGCACTTTTATCCCATACACACCAACAAATGCAAGTGAAAACAACCAACGTTGCAGCAACCTCAGCATCAATAGGCCTGAACATACATAAGGGAAAGAGCAAGATCCTCAAATTCAACTCAGAGAGCACCAACCCAATTTGACTTGATGGTAAAACTCTAGAAGAAGTGGATACATTTATGTACCTAGGAAGCATCATCGATGAACAAGGAGGATCCGATGAACATGTATGGGCAAAGATTGGCGAAGTAAGGGCAGCATTCTTACAGCTGAAAAATATATGGGACTCCAAACAACTGTCTACCAACCTCAAAGTCAGACTCTTCAATTCGAACGTCTAGACAGTTCTTATATATGGAGCCGAGCCTGGAAAACTACTTCACACATCCTCACGTGGGTACAAGTATTTACAAACAACTGTCTTCGCAAAATACTGAATGTC
The DNA here is from genome assembly GCA_025215515.1 of Schistosoma japonicum. Lineage (NCBI taxonomy): Eukaryota > Metazoa > Platyhelminthes > Trematoda > Strigeidida > Schistosomatidae > Schistosoma > Schistosoma japonicum. The sequence goes on along the minus strand of CM046062.1, from coordinate 39,147,486 downwards.
GATTGGCTGGAAACCATCAGCAACAGCCTACTTTAAAAGAGAACAAACCAATTTCCAGCTGAAGAGGAAATCAGGAAACGACGTTTAAAATTGATAGGACATACATTGTGGAAATCATCTGACTGCATTACGAGACAAGCATTAACTTGGAATCCTGTTGGGAAACGTAAAAGAGGAAGGCCAAAGAACACACGGGGTCGAGAATCGAAAGCAGGTATTAAAAGGATGAACAGCAACTGGAAAAAGCTGGAAATGATTACTCATGACAGAGTTCAATGGAGAATACCGGTGAGCCGCCTATGCTCCTCCGGGAGGGGTAACGTTCGTCAGTCAGTAAGTAAGTATACGTATAACAAAGGCAAATGTAAATCGTAAAGTCGATTCTATTCAGCATTTCTTATGTAGTTGTAGGGTTTATATTTGGAAAATTACTGGAGTTCTGTTAACAGGATTTATGAATGTAGATAGTTATATCCTTGGTCTTAATACATTTATAACTTCATAGTCTGATGTGAAAGTTACTCGAAATAATTGTTCACTTTATTTAATAGGTTTTTTTAAATAACTTTTATATAAATCATCAACCGAATAGAGATTTAGTGTATTTGACTTTAGTCTGCATATATCAATTTGATGGCTCACAGTTGTATTCCGATAACCATACCACTGTTGGATGGTATGTGGTTTAGACAATTCAGCTAAGTTGGATTGTAATTAAGAGGAGAATATAGGATGCTTGCTTCATTCTCTTTGAAACTTGTTAGCTTAAGACACCTGCATCCCAGTGTTGTTGTTCACATAAGGATTGAGTTCAAGTCGTGAATATGACAAGAAGCTCGTCCTCGAATCTACTTACCAGTCAATCAGTGAACAACGTAGAATCTGGTATATATCCACATAGGTTCAAGTTGTCGTACCATAACGGGATCAAGTTTACGCGAATAACAAAACAACAGAATACGAAAAAGAAGGATAAAGATGCGTGTAAAAGAATATTAGAACTTAAAATCCAGATTTGTTTATATCATTACCAAGGTTAAGTTTGATAATTCAAATAAATTAAGCATTAGAAGACCTTTCTATTCAATCAATATGAACTTCCTATCCAACCAACCAAAATGAAAGTACATCAAATTTCATTCATGTGAACATACATAAAATTTTATTCTCACATAGTTACCTTTCACATCACACCAACATATGCATACGTGACTCACTTCAAACCACTTTGACCCAAATGACTCAACATGACACGATCAAACTCGCATTTTGATTGTACGAACTTATTTTGATTTTTTTTTCCCATTGTATTATTCAATTTTGTCTTAATTCAATTTAGTTATTCATACTTTTTCTCTGAAGAAGTGACTTGCACTGAGCAACGAAACGTCGGAAATTTTAATTTCTATACATTGGAATTTTACAAATACATGTCACTCATTTTTAAGATCGTAATGAAAATAAAGAGTGAATACACTTGCTCAATTGTGTGTGTCCCCAGTCACTTTTCGCGATTAACACTCTAACCCTTTAGGGATTATGAATCCCTAACACCTCCCCTTTTTGAAAAATAAGATTATGACGGTGCTCCGTGCATTCATTTGATTCTGAGTGCGGTTTGTACAACTACGAAAATTATTTAGAAAGAAATGGAAAACATGATTAATTACAAATCACGTAAACAACTACTATCTACCACTGCTCTCCTCCTCCACGGAATGTTGTGGGATCCTTGCGTAGTAACAGGAAACAACATTTCATTGTATTGGACATGTATGGTCTTTAAGCAGGTATTCGATATAACAGCCACAGTGTTCATCAAAGAGATGTATAAGGCCTAGGAGAACTGTCACTGTTGTCAAAGTACGCTCCAGATGTGATCGAATCCGTGACTCCCTAGTTCAAAAGAGTTATATCAATACCTGCTTAAAGACCATACATGTCCAATACAATGAAATGTTGTTCCTGTTACTACGCAAGGATCCCACAACATTCCGTGGAGGAGGAGAGCAGTGGTAGATAGTAGTTGTTTACGTGATTTGTAATTAATCATGTTTTCCATTTCTTTCTAAATAATTTTCGTAGTTGTACAAACCGAACTCAGAATCAAATGAATGCACGGAGCACCGTCATAATCTTATTTTTCAAAAAGGGGAGGTGTTAGGGATTCATAATCCCTAAAAATACAATTCGCTGGTTCACTAGTCTCGTCTCAGTTTTACTCCATAATACAATCTTCCTACAAGCCTAGTCTTTTGTAATAGCTGTGGGCTGGAAAGGGAACAACTTGCGGTATACGTCTGAGGTACAAGTATCAGAGATAGCGTTCGCTCACGCAATCCTCAAAATTTTATCGACATAACAGTGGCGACGGGAGTAAAACAGACAAACTCTACTGCAACGAACGACATATCAGTGGCAACGGTTTACCAAAAAAAAAGAATAAAATGGATTCAACTAAATTCGATATGCTGTTGGAGCAACAAATGAAATTAATGCAGTTATTCATCGACTCGAAGACTGTATCCAATGCATCATCATCTGTCCCTGCCTTCGGTGCTGTACCTTTAGTAGATGCGCTCGCTAACAGTATCGTGGAATTCATTTATGATCCTGATGCAAATATTACTTTTGACACATGGTTCCTCAGATATGAAGATCTCTTTAAATTTGATTTTGCTGTTCAGGACGATGCCTGGAAAGTTCGCTTGTTACTTCGAAAACTTGGTCCAGCAGAATTGGACAAATACTGTAACCTCATATTACCACAAAATCCAAGGGATAGGACATTCGACGAGACATGTAAGGTCGCATAGTCAGCAATTTGGATGATGCCTCCTCATTATTTAATACTCGATACCGTCGCCTTAAATTAATTATGAATGAAACGGATGATTTCCTAACTCACGTTGGTATTGTGAATAGAGAATGCGAACGATTCAAATTAAAATCAATGACGGAAGATCAATTTAAATCATTGATATTCATTCGCAGTCTCCAATCATCCAGATTCGCTGACATTAGAATGAGACTCCATACTGACACTGAACGATATCACAAAGGAATATCAACAGCTAGTGAATTTACAACGGGATACCACACTCAATCAATCTTGAGGTAATAACGGCTCAGTTAGCGCACTTCGTCGAAAACAATACTCAACTACCCCTATGCATCCATCACAGTCAACAAACAAACATAGTCTTCCTTCCCGGCCAATGAAAATTCCTCCCTCTCCATGTTGGCAATGTGGAGCATGGTATTTCGTCAATTTTTTCCCATTCAAGTATCATCTATGCCGCCGTTGTGAAGCAGTTGGGCATAAGGACGGCTATTGTCGAAACCGAAAGTAATTGTATTGATTTTTTATAAGACTGATTTGTAGACTTTCATCAATTATTTTTATTTCATTGTATCTTTAGGGATTAGGAATCCCTAACAAACCCCAACCAGATAATCTGCAATTAGCAACTTAGATCAGCAGCCAGATACTGATGTCATGTTTTGGTTTAATCGCCTTTACCTTTCTTTCATCCTACTCTTATTCCCTTAAATATCGAGCGACGAAGCAGACAGTGTTGGGAATATGCAACACACCCTAGTTACCTTAGTCGATGAAAGTTTACTAACCTCATCTCCTGATTTGTCATGCTTTCGTAGTACTCTGTATCTAACACCAACATTACTTTTTCGTTCATTCCATTACAATCCGGCTATATTACAATTTCTATGATCGAAGACCTGAGGCCTACTCATATCTTTTATTTTAGTGACTTATGTTTCCCATCTATAGGCCTAAAATAGAGAGAACTGCTGCACAGTATGCCTTACCTAGGTCACAAGTGACGTAAGCTGGTAAGACTCAAGAGAGCTTTCTGAATCTGAGCTGAGATTTTGTCGGATACAAACTCACCAGGGCTGATGAGACTTCTGAGATAAGTGAAATGGCTAACGTGCCCGACTACTTAATTCCCTACGACTAATCTAGATGATGGTGTAGACCAGTCCTAGAGTAATATTTTGCATTTAGTGTGAGAGAATCCTATTACAAATATGCTCGTAATGTTACCCGAAAGTGTTCAGGAGACATGCATGTTGTCAGCCTCTTTATCAAGTAGGGCAGTTACCGTCTGCGTATACTAAATCGAGGAGTCGGCTAACTGATGGATGAAGAGTCGAATTAAGAAAGCAAAACTTTTAAGAGATCATCTATGACGAAATTTAATAAGACAGAAGATGAGAGGCAACCCTGATGAACTCTACTTGATGTTGACAATTCTAGCGACAGCTTGCCATAAGCTATAACTTGAGCAGTCGTATTTCAGTAGATAGCCTTCATTAAGTTTAAGTACTTTCCAGGTACGCCACTTAATAATAAACACTACCACAGTGCCTCTAGATCTACGGAGTCAAAAGCTAACTTCAAGTCAAGGAATACCACAGTTGTGGGACGTTGGTAAGTATGCCTGTGTTCTAAAATCCGATGCAGAGTGAATATTTGATTAATTCATCCTCGCCCATGTCTGAAACCAGTCTGGTTTTCCAAGTTTGTAGTTCCCTGTCGTCAGATAAACGGCGAATGATTACAGAGACAATTAATTCAGACACTATATTGATCAAACTGATTCCATTGTGGCTATCACTAATCAATCACAATCCATCTTGCATCATATTTGTAAACTACCGCTGTATCGAGGCTATTAGCTCAGAAAGCAAGTGGCAACAAAAGACTGATCAATTTAAGTTTAGAATAATTCAAGGGAAGATACGAACACTTGCAAAACAAGATTGGTTGTTTAGATTTATGTGTTACAACAATTAGACAAACAACCACTTTAGTTCTTTAATTTACTGACAATTGGAACTCTTTTCATGCTAACCTGATAGTAAAATAACAAATTTATAATGCATTCGTGAGAGCGATGATCTTGAAACCTGGTTGAGTATATTCATCAACTCTCTATGTTCAATCATCGTTGCTTCAAAATGAATGCAGACATCTAGTGACAACACTATGGTAGTTGTTTTGACATTCAGCAGTATGTATACAGGCACAATGAAAATAAATTATTTAAAATCGCCATCTTAGAACACCAATTTCGGTAGCTTGATCATATTTCATGAATGTCATCTAAACGGTTTCTGCACCATTCATTACCTACTGACACTGGAACTCAATGAAAAACCGGATACTTAATCAATGTACAATATGACTTCGAAGAATG